>VZRR01011905.1:155752-273610 GCA_013398015.1 Oreocharis arfaki
CCGGCAGGGGGCGCGGGGGACCCGGCACCGTGGGAGTGACGTCACCGGCGGAGCGGTGCCCCGCCCCGCGCGGGCCGCGTTGCGTGAGGGCCCCGCCGGGTTTCGTAACCCGCCGCGCTGCCGGCCGCCTCTGAGGGGAGCCGGCCGCCTCTGAGGGGAGCCTGCCGCCGCCTCTCACCACCCGCTTCCCTTCCTCATCCTCGGCCTGAACCAGCGTGATTTACGGCCTTAGTAAAGAAGCGGTTATAACACCAAACCCACGTGCGTCTCTCCGCGCGCCATCACGCAGTTCCTTATACAATTCTCAACAATGCTGGAAAACGCCGTGACTTCGGTGAAAACGGTGCTTCTTTCAAACAGTAGGGTATCGGCTCATGCACACAACGAGGGAGTAACCTCTGCGTACTGATAACCGCACAGAAATAGCCTCGCTGGAAGAGCACGAGAGGGACATTTGCCAGAAGCAGGTTCTGTCACACAGGGACGGTGCTGACACCCTTCTGCGGGCCAGGAGGACACAAATCCCAGCCAGTCTGCGGAAGGACTCGCAGACAGTGAATCCCCTGTGCATCCCGAACGTCAAATCCAGCAGCTCTGTCACACAGAAGCTGCTATTAAATGATAAATACCAGCTTCAGTCGGTAGCAAATACTTAAATGAGAGCTGTTAAGAGAATAAATTTGTGCTGGGGATACCTGTCTCGATCTTACTTTTCCTGGCTCTTTCACCTCACAGACTATTCGTGAACATGGCTAACACACCACTGATCTGTCACAGTGTACGGAGTTACTGCTGGGAGAGTGCCAGGCAGCTCTAAATCCATTGTAGTCTGAATACCTGCCGAGTGATTTTTGCAGCTGGAGAATTTTACAAAAGACGTTAAAAATGCAAAGCATTTTTGGGAGGTCTCAGTGTGACACAGCTGTGAAGGTGGTGACCCTTAAATAGACAGGAACAGTACAGCAGAGACCCTCCCTTATCCTTCAGGCTGTCTGTAGTCTCTCATCAGGTTTTTTTCTGTAAAAGAAATGTTATCTACTGGAAGCCAAGCAAAATGTCATCTCCAAGAAGGAGCATGCCAACATATGGTGCAGATTAGGAGCTAGATTTCAGCAGTTCTTGCTCATGTAAACTTCAGGCTATTTTAACAGGAGATTTGTTCAAGTAGGTTTCTGAATCTGAGCAATATCAAGTGTGGAACTACTTACAAACCTGACTTGTAAGAGAAATAACACAATCATGAATAATATAGGCAGAGTTTAGGTAAATAAGATGTGCATTTGTAACTGCAGAGGAAAAAGCAGCACATCCTAAACCTTAGAATTATTCACATGTACTATAATACTGTAAAATCCAATGTCTTTGCCCCTGTATATTGTCAGTATCTGTCTAACAACTGAAACCGAAGAAAACATTCTGTCAGTTAAATTTAAGTTTGTCCAGTCCCAGACAGTACCAAAATGATCACTTAAGACAATGATGGACACCTACAAAAGAATATAAAACCCCGTGGAAACCCATGATGAGGTTCCTTCGTCCATACGTGTCTTTCAGGGGCTGTTTGCTCTCAACTGCTAAATGCAGCTGATGCATGAAATGGGCCTTGTGATTTTGGCAGAGCAATCTCCTTGGCATGGCTAAGAAATACTGGAAATTGCCCTAGGAGTTCTGTGGGAAAGTGCTCTGAGGTCCCAAACAATCCATCTGCTCAATGAGGCATTAAGATTTTGTATTTCCAGACCCACGTTTGCCAGCAGGGAGGTGTGGCTTGTCCCCTTTAAGCAGCGTCATAAAACCCCCATAATTTTGACCAAAAAACATAAATACCAGGAAATAACTCACAACCCCAAAGTCTCTTTATCTCCAGCATTATATCCAGATTATTCCTGCTCTCCATAGTGGGTACCAAAACCCTAGATTGTCAAACCCAATCAGCCCTGCACAACCAGACTTTGGCTTTCTGTAAGACAAATACAGGTATTGTGTCTCACTTAGGAAAGCAAACACCACCCTGGTTCACAGCCCAGAGATCACCAGACCACTCTGCAGGACTGAATTCCGTCCTGAAAAGGGTTTGGTGACAATGGCAGTGACTCAAGCTGCACTTCTGAGGGAAATGAATGCAAGCCTGAAGTGCCATTCATCGTGAGTTGTACAGAGGTGACCCCGCAGGGGACTGGTGCTGAGAAGGGTAAGTGGGGAAAGTTCTGTCCTCACCTGCTGCACCCCCTGTCACAGGCAGGACACGGGCTCTGATTGCTTCCCTTCTTCAGGTATCACAACTCTGCAGTTTTCACGTGGCAGCTGAGGTGTTTACTGTTTCTTACACTTAAGAAAATTGTATTTTGTGGTGTATTTTCCTCCCTGTTGTATTCTGAAATATGGCTACACTGCAGTAACTCTGCACCAGCTCCTTGATCTGAAATCCAAGTTTTATTTGTGTGACATACTGGCATTCACAGGCAATATTAATGAAAACCGTTCGAAGGTCTTGCTCTTTTCTTGAGCTGGGAAAACAAGTTCCCACTCCCTCTGTCAGCGTGGCAGTTGTAATGATAGAAAATTGTCAGTGTTTTCTTTTCCAGACATAACTCTGCCATGACTTCTGTTTTACAATTCTTCGTGGCTGCCCCATCTATAAACACTCCTTCATCAGCTGTCAATGCAGTGTCTCAGCCTCCTCGTGCTCGGCTGTGTTTTCCTGAATGTACTGCTTATAAAAAACTTGGTTGGATAGCAAAGCTCCTTTTCAGTGCTTCCAGAACTGGCTCATTAATGCCTTGCAAGCCATAATGCATCCCTGCATGACAAGGTCACATCAGGTGGTGCTTTTAATAAACAAACACCTTTATTGACAGAAAGAAAGCACAGCAATACCTCAGTACAGGATGGTACCAACTCCTCTAGCTTTGCCCGTACTTTAATAGGAGTTTTGTTCAAGTAATTTTGATCCTTCCAGATTTCTGATTAATATCCAAAGGAGACACCAATGGGGAAATGCCACCACTGCAGAACATTCTGGAAAAGTGGTGTTAGGCACAAAGGAGTTTCCATGATGAGACGTTTATTAGGTCAGAAGAGAGCTCACACCGTACCAGGGATTAACATTCCCATGCTTTGGTGCATCTCTTTGTCTCTTCAGAGAAACATAGATGGAGTAAAACTATTTCCTCTTCAATGCTGAGAATGTGTTTTTATCAAAGTAACCAGCATTCTTTAGCAGTTTTACCTCCTCTGCAAGGCATTAACAGTTTCACTGCTGATGTTGAGTCCTAGCTGTGCTTCCCACTGCTGCAGCAAAGTGGCCTCCCACTCCAAAGCCTTTCACCTTCCTTCTTCAGAACTGATGTGATCCCAAATTCCTCATCATTGAAGCCTGTAGCCCTCATGTGACCCAGGGCAGAGGGAAAGGACCAGAATGCAGCAAACAGCTTTTGGGACCCCTGAGCTCTCTAAACCTCACAGCTTCAAGCAGGGGAGCTGCTCTGCCAAACTCCTCCTGTGCAACTGATCTTCAGCTCTGCCCGGGCTGTGTGAGCTGGCCCCGGTGCCACCTGAGGACAGTTATTTCTGTTCTGGGGCTGCTACTCACGTTGCTCTGGGACAGCTCTTCATGTGGCCACGATGAGCACTGTGAGGGAACGAGGCAGCTGAATTTCTGTTTGCACAGTGAGCCATAAATGAAATGGAAAAATGACAGCAAGGCCATGCTAGTGCTGCAGAACAAGAACAAGTGTTCAGGGATGATTTGGCCAATGCTGTGCACCCCCAAAACACCCACTGGAACCAGCCTGGCTTTAGCCAGACCTGCAGCAGTTCTCTAAGTTCAGTGCATTTGTTCTTCGCCCACTGACAAACACTGACTTGCTGTTTGTATCACACCACTCAGTTCAACTCAAAACACAGAGCAGTGTAAGACAACCAAATGCCTCTATTTGTTTCTGCACTTTATCATTTGACCAGGAGAGTTTTGTTTTCTGTCCTGTAGTATTTAGGGCTCTTCCTCCCTCAGTTTGAAGAAAAAAGAGCATATTGAAATAGCCAACAAATCCCTTCCCCTTAGTCCCTCATATTCTGGTGGAAATAGCTGTCAAGTTGCATATGAAATACAAATAAAAACTCTTACAGATTATCATTTTCTATCCTCAGACTAATACCTATGACTCCCTAAGGGGAGCTGAAATGCCAGTAACCCTATCAGCTCTCAGAGGAGAGATGCAGGTGCTTATATAATCACTAAGGAATCAGTTTGAATCGATTCCTGCCTTCTGTGTGGAAAAGCCACGAGAGGGGGCTGGATCACACGTGTTGTGTGTGTGTTGCACTCCCTGTGTGTGGGGCTTCACGTACTTGAGAACAGTCTTTCAGATTTCAATTTCCACAAGTCCTCATCTGTGATGGAGTAGCTTTTCTTCCCTTTGCAGGTACTCGTCACCACAGCTACAACTACACGGCACAGCTCTCAGGGATGTGACTGCACGAGGGCAGGTCCCGTGCCTCAGGTAACGGCAGGCAGAGATGCCCAGACAGGAAAACCTGAGAACAATTCAGAGTGCAAATGTCCAGTTGGACACCTGTGCACTCAGTGTCAGATAAGGGCCTTTGGTTCTTTATGGAAACAGCGAGGAAAGCCAAGGACAGCATTCACAGAATGCAGCTGAGGAGGCTCTCAACAGGAAGTGAAGGATATTTAAAAAAAAATTAAAGTAGTCTTAGGTTTGAGAGAGAATGGCCTCTTCATCTTGACCATGGAATTGCTTTTTCTTGGAGAAGCTCTGAAAGGCAGGGTTGCAGTCAGAAGTGATATGAAAGAGTGGTATAAAAGATGGTAAATGTCCCATCAGATTCTACCTGGTTCTGCCATGGTACCCACAGAGGGAATGGCACAACCTAGAGAACCCCTCTGCAAACTTCCAGGGTATTCTGACCGGATGTCACAGGATCAATAAGCAAAATCATTTAATATTCCACTCACACTTGACATCATTCTTTACAAGTGAAAAATGAAAAATTAGTGATAAGATCTTCAGAAACCTGTGGCCACCTGATGTGAAAGGACAGCATGGGATCTGCACTGCTGATTGGTGATACTGCTACACTGCTACTACAGCCACTCAGATTTAGCTGATTGGAGCTAAGAACATCAAGGAGAGACTGAGATTTTGTTACCTGCTGTTTAGTATTTCTCCCTTCCCCAAATACCCCTGCACACCTTGAAAAACCCTGCCCAAATCTCACCGATATCCTACCCCTCTCCCCCTGATAAATGCAAACCCAGACATTATCTTTGCTTTAGAACACAGAGTTTAAGTTAGGGCATATTAAAAATGTGCATTTTTAATAGGAGGATCTGGGACAAACATTTGATTTTCAGATCCCTTTTATTTTACTCTTCTGCCATAAAATGTGCCAGGAGGCTCAGAGCTGCACACCTTCAGAGTGCTGTTGCCTCATATACCTTCCTTACCCAGCATGTGATACATCTCCTGCAGTTGGGAAACACTCTGTCTAACACTGCCTACACTAACCAGGCTCTGGCACTGTTTATATAATTTGAATGCAAATAATTATTTTTCTTATCAGCTTCCTCCCCCACCTGACAACATCCAAAATGTAAACGCCCTGCACATAGGATCCCACCCAGCTGGCCCGAGCTGCTTCTGACACTCACTCCTCCACCTGCCCTCTGGGCTCCTTTGTTTTAACACACTCGAATTGCCACAGAGAAATGATTTACCACATTACACAGCTGTGCTTGGCTTTATGTTTGGCAGCAGAGGCCTTAAACAGGTAGTACATGGCCCTTAAATGGCTTTTGGCAAGGAATGATCTGGTTTCAATTTAAAAACTGACTCAGAATTTGTAACAAGTTAGGTGCTGTTTGACTCATTTTGACTTTTTAATTTAGCTTGTGCAGTTTCCTGGACTGGCAGAGTTCAGGCAGTTGGGTTATGGCTCTGCAAACATCTTGTCTGTGTCAGCTGTGGGAGCAGCAGCTGCCAGCAGGTGTTAGACTGAGCGCAGGTCCATGGCAGTGCACGGCTCGTGGATGCAGGACTGTGCTGTTGTCTGGGAAACAGTCTCTGAAGCTCTGCAGAATGTGACAGATCCCAGCCAGATAGTGTTTGCTCTTGCAAGCATCACAAATGTGCATGTGATCAAGTAGGCAGATGATAATCACATGTTATCACCCACAACTCATGAGCAAGCACAGTAACAACACAATTAAAGACAAAACCACAAATTTTAAAGTACTTTGAAAATGCTGATGATTTGGTGTTGTTTAGAGATAATCATGTTTCTCCCCTAATGATCCTTGTGTAATTCAAAAGATGGCAACAGTTCTTAAAAAAACACCATGCTCTCAAACATTTGTTAGGTGCATCTTTAAGTGCAAAGTCTGAAGAACCAGTGACAACCCAGTATCAGCAACAAGTAAAACTTATTTAATTTGCTTACTCCGAAATCAATGCCTGCTCCTTTTATAAATGTGTGTTTCAGTGTCACATATATCTTAATCCTGGCTGATAAAAGAGGCTGTGAGTATTTTGAAGGAAAAAAAAATAGATGATGATGATGATGATGATGATGATGATGATGATGATGATGATGATGATGATGATATTGCTGAGGTATCACTGCATCCCCCTCAAGAGGGGAAAAGACCTGGGTTTCAACACTGACACCTTTCTGAGTAGCTTTTGTTTTCCTGCTTCCCCAAAGTTCAGGGGAGGTATTTGAATTATAGTCACAAATTCATTATGTTTGGGTGATTTCTTTAGACATGGTAAAGTGTTGTCTGCAATCAGAGATATTCAGATATTCAGTGTTAGGAAATGTTCCCTTTACAAGCCATAATAGCCAGTATTTGGTGTAGGAATGAAGGGATAGGATATGACCTTAATCGGATGGTTTGGGTTGGAAAGGGCCTTCTTGGTGTGGATGATTTTGATTTAAAAAAAAAAAAAAAAGATAAAAATTGTGAATTTACAGTCTTAAGTTGCAATAACTAAGTAGAAAAATCTGTGTAATTAGGCAGGAAGCTCTTTACAGCTGACCATTAACCCAAATAGCACCTTATAATTTTGTTCCTGGTTTTTTGATGGCTTTATTCAAGAAAATATGAAATACTCATGCCCACAGAACTCTAGTGAAATACAGAAGTAGTAGTATCTGAGATGTTACAAATATGAAAATGTTGAGGAGATTTTCTAGGATCAGTTGAGGACTCAATTCCCAGGAAAAAAATAGTGGGAGTCGAGCTTCCAACTCACATGTTATCTTTTCCGAAATCTGTCTTGGATGGCTTTTCTGAGACAGAAGAATGGTTCACCTGGAATTAAAATTTACGAATTCACAGTTCAGTCGTGTGAGCCGCATTTTCTCCCTGTACCTTCTCATGTTTTGAATTCCATTTCTGTGCTGGCACATAGGATGGGCGTGTGAGGGAGTCCTTGCACAGAACACAACATAAAAATTTGCTTTCCTGAAGTAGTTTTACTAATAATTGTTGGGGAGGACAGACCCATCTTTTCCCCCAAACCTTTGCTGATGGTAGGGATTAGGAGAGGTTGGTAAGTATGGAAAAGGCTCGGTAATTCTAATGGTTGTTTTTTTTTTCTCCACTCCTGTATTTTTAATTTGGTGGAGCCTTGAGGAGTTTATTAAATTGCCAAGTACTTCAGAGATTTAGTTTTTATTAAAATGAATCCTGAAGGATAATTTAGCAATGGATCTTTACAAACACAGTCACTGAAATATAGACATGAGTTGAGCTGTTCAGATGACTGTTTCCATGACAGCACACAGCTACAGCAGGTCCTCAGAGACACAGGGTGCTGTTTCTATGGTAATAGAATGTCTGAGCCTCAAGGATGCACAGAAATCCATTATGAAAAATAGGAACTAATATTTTAGATTAAAGAGACTTCCTTGTTCACACTTATTTGCGTTTAGCCACTTGTCACCTTTTTGCTATGCCTAGATTTTAGGCTGGTGACTCCCTTGAGCTTGTTTTTCTAAAACAATTGGTGGTATCTGGACATTCTGTCTGTCCACCTCTTCCAACTTTCTGAATTGTTGGTTAATTTCAGTCCAGTTCCACGGTGGCACTGGGGTGTATCTCTGGCTGGGGCTCAGCACAGGGAGAGGTGACACCGCTGCTGGGACATCCATGCAGTGAATTCAGCTGCTTCCTGTCCTCTGCTGAGGCTCAGGGCAGGAAGGACTGGAGGGACTGGAAAGAAAGGGTAGGGCTACAGAATATGCACTTAGGGTGCTTTGTGGGCACCTCAAAGAGGCAAGTAAATGGTAGCAAGTAAATGAAAAGTGCTAGAAGGTGGCACAGGAACAATTTCAGGGTGGTGGGAGGGAGCATAGAGCCACAGACAGAGTAGGAGTGTCATTTTTGTCATAAGAAAACATGAATTATGTCCCTGCTAAGTGATTCCAGTTGTTAGCAATGCTGGTACTCTCAATTCTTTGTGCTTTTCCAATGTTCCTGTGTCCTGAGTTCCCCAGATCCTTGGCTATAAAAATTCTTCCAAGTTATTCTACCAGGGTCACATTTACAAAGGATCTGTAAGATGCCAATACCAAGCAGATTCACAACAGAACCTGTGCACTCCACTGCAGGAGACCATCAGAAATTAAAACGAATCCAAGTAAAGAGAGACTATTTTCAGTAATTTCAGAGCACCACGTTTGGAGCCTGAGTGGCTGCAGTGAGTGTCTGGATGCCAAAGACTTTTCTGAGCATGCACCCAGGATTTCAGGACAAGGAGATAACACGTTAATAGCTGAAAAACTGCTGATACAATTTCGGTGTCTGCTTTTGAAAATCGGAGCCATTAATGGTGTCAATAAATTTGAAAAAGTCATGGTAATCCAATTACTGCTATTTTAAAACACTAAGGTTCCTTTGTAGCTATGGAAACAAAAATGCAGACATTAATGAGCAAGAGGGAAAAAACCCTGGTGTTTCCTTGACAACAGATAAAAGCAAAGCTCCATGAGACCCAAAGGAGAGAGGGACAGAAATACCTCTCACCATGACAGACAACTGAAATCCAAGTCCAGTGCAATAATAAACTTCACTCTGCCAGGAGTGCTCTTTCACATGACCTTTCCCTGCCTTTATCCTGCAGTTATCCATGCCTGAGGCATTCAGGGTAAGAATTGCAACCTTAAAGCTCGAGGTAAGAACTGGAACCCTCCTGGGGCACTCCTGGAACAGGTGAGTGTTGTAAGGAACATGGAAGAGCTTCTCAGACCCCAGGGTGAGAGGCAAAGTGCCAGATCTGAGCCTGCCCTTGTGCTTTGCAGTGTGGATGTGACTCATGGGCTCCACATGAGCTCGGCGTGGGCACAGGGGACACCACCATGGCACCCCCAGGTGCTGGAGAGCTCTTGTTCCCTGCAGTGCATCATAAACTCAGTGTTCGTATTTGCATCTTCATATAGCACCTCTTCTCCCAGTGCAAATCTGTATAACTGTTAGATAAAAGTGTGACAGAGATACAAGGAGCGTGCAACTGCAACCTAATTGTTATCACTTGAAATTTAGCTGGCAGCTCTCACAAAATTCACGAAATGTTGTTTTTCAGAGGAGCTCAGCAGTGTTCAAAGATAACATAAGAGTGGAATTGTGACAGAGAAGACAGCGGTAAGATTACAGGGCTGTTTTTCAGTGGATAGCATATAGCGTAATTGAATATTGATATGTAAAATGATTAATAAAATTAATACATAGAAGAGTTAATTGGCAAATTTCTCACAGGCATTTTGGAAGAGTGGAACTTTCAAAAAAGGTCTCATTTTAACTCTATCCAGCTTATGATATAAGCGGAGATCCCTTCATAATGGGGAGGACAGTGTATCAATTGGTTCCAAATCCTAAGATTTGGTGTGTCAATAGCAATAAAGAGCTGGATGCTAAGCTACAGGAGTGTAGGGTTTCCTTGACAATATGTTGGGAAAAAACACAACTACATAGAAACTTATGGGGAAAATTATAAAAAATACATAATTGAGTTGCCTGAATGGTGTGGAGCGTGGGTTTACTGGCCTGGGGTCACAGTGATGGGAATTCTGTTTCCATATTTATAGTTACTGATGCTTCCTTTTACTGGTTTTGACATTGATTTGAGTTGGTTCAAGTGATCAATGACCCTGTCAAATTCTATTCTCTTTCTCTGTAAAACACATTAAAGTTAGTGTACTTGGTGGGCTTTAGAACATTTCTGACTACTGTCAGTAGTTCTGAGTTATCTGTTTTTCTGTGACAAGAAACAGATGGAAAAATGAATACATCTGTATTTTGTGCACGTACAAACCACTGAACCTTGTTGTCTTTTTGGTTTGGAGCAACTGTTCCTCTGAAAGCTACATTGCTTCTACGTGTGTCATAGTGGTAATTACTCATGTTTGTGATGTGATATGCCTGAAAAAACTACAGCTCATTAATCCTGCAGTCTCCAAGGCCTGGAAAGACCCTTCCTATTCCTCCTGCAAAACATCTCTTTTGTGCAAGAGGCACTGTGACATCCTCCACTTTGTAACCTTTCAACTGTCAGCAGAAGGAAGGTTTGAGCAAGGCGGAGGAATTGGAGCTCTTCATTCCCACCTGATACTTTAGGAGCAAAGCTGGACTCATACATCTGCTTCTTCTCTCTGATGTCAGAGATTTTTCTTGGGTTGTAGGCTATCCTTGCAAATTAGTCCATAAAACAGCCCTTCACTATACCTGCTTATGGTGAATTAATACTAAAAACCCAGACCCAGTAAACCCCCAAATCAAACCATGTGATGCTTCAGCATTTAGAGCCTTACCTAACACACATTAAACCTAAATTTGGAAAAAAGGTCTGTGAGATTTTAATGGAAGATGGTTTGAGGCTGGACTTTCCCCCTTTTTGTAAAAATTTTTTCCTTTAGGTGAGTGTCTGCCTGTCCAGCTCTGCTGTTGGGCTGTGGAAAGAACCCAAGCACTTTAAGGGAAAAATTCAATTCTTAGTGAAACACTGAGGTTGTGTCTGCAACCAGCTGAACCTTTTCAGTTTTGTGGTTGCCTTAGAATTTTCTCAGCAGCCCTTGAGTCTTTTCCCTATGGGATCCATTAGTTTTGCCTTCTGTTTTAATTTTCCTTGAACTGACTTTTTTTGGCAAGTGTGTTTGCTTCTAATGAAGCTTTGTCTCTCCCTTTTGCTGTTTAAGCACATTTTTGTTTTTAAGTTTTTTTCTCTTGGTAAGGGCTGACCGATTTGTGAGGGTTACACTCCTCTTTGGGTGGTAGTTCTTGCTGGCTCAACAAACAGAATAAAGTGCCAGATGAATCTTGGTAGTTGTTATGCAATGTTGATAGGAGGGCAGCAGCTGGCTGTCCAGTTGAAAAGAATGGGGGTTTTTTTGGGAATATTTTTCTATATTCAATTTTTTCCCAGATTTTTAATAGTTGCTTAAAAAAATTCTGTCAATTCACAAAACTGTGATCTTTGGGAAAAAAGTCATCTTAAGTAGCATGCTGGAAATGATCAAATGAAAGATGTGTAGGCAACCATGATTTCTGTTCATTCAAACTTCAGAGTTCATGTCTATAAAAGAAATATTGCTACTTGTGATAACCAATATCCATATTGCACAGTGGTTCTCCGTGGGGATTAGTCCTCAGAGGAGGATTAGGTGCATTTAGACATTCCAGGTGCTACTTCACCTGCAGCAAAGTCACCAAAACCATGGAGAAATGGTGACTTGGACATACAACAGCTACAGGGTCATGAAATAGATGTCCATGTCATATTGAGACAAAAATGAGCAACAGGTACACCTTTGAGAGTTACTGCTTCAGGATGTGTATTTTGTTACTACACTTTTCAAACTGAGTCAAGAAAATAGTAATTAATTTTTTTTAAACTATGAATGATAATAAAAGATTGAGCTGATACCACTCATTAATAATGCATGGTGTTTACCTGGGCAAAAAGGGTCTTCACTGAGCAGGCAGAACACAAAGATTAAGAGTTTAGAGAAAGACAGAGTAATAAAAAAAGTTGTGGTTCTTATTTTTTTACTTCTGTCCACACAGAAGAAGTTTACAATGCCCTGAAAACGACCAGTTTTACTGAATTGATTTAAGCAATGTCAGCTTGCAAACTCCATCAGGTTGTGCAATGGCACTCGGTCTGCATGAATGGAACCCTGATGGGAGCCAGATTTCTTGTCTCTGCAGACATTCACTTTTCTGTGTCAGCTGCAGACACAAATATTTCTCCCACAAAATTTTCCTGGAGCTGATCTCAGCTGTTCGTGTCTACACGGAAGAAGAATTTCAGTTTCTCCTGTGGCCAGTAGCCAGACCCCACTTTGTACCAAGTCAGGCTGTACTGCTGTGTAATAATGGCAATATCTGAGAGAATTTCACCAGACAGACACAGAACTGAGGATCATTTCTCATTCACTGTTGGGTGATTCACTGGTTAACTCCTTTATCAGTCTTTGTCAAAGTTTGGGATTAGCAGTGTGGAGCCCTCAAGCCCAGTCCTGCTGGTTTTATTCACACGGAGTTGTGCTGGTTTGACATTCAGCTCTGGCTCCTCAGCCCTGGGAGAGGGGGCAAAGGGCTGCCAGGGTACCCTGCTCTGAACTGCAGTCGGGGCACCACCCAGTGCCTCCTCTCTTTCCTCCCCCGCCTTTCTCTGTGCATCCGCCTGCTCTGCTTTTCATTGTCAACACCAAAGGCAACAGAAATCCTGCTTGATTTGGGGCTCATCTGAATATTTGCAAAGACAGACACCTAAACCCCTGCACTCCGGAGTGCACATGCCTTCTGTCCAAGCATAAAATTTTCAACCTGTCTCTTCTCGACATACTTGAAGATACGCATTTATCAAGTGTTAGTCCCTTACTATCATGCAGCAGCCAAGTCATAAAGATTCCTTGAAGTTTCCAAGTTCCTTTCTAAAACTGTTTCATCTGTCTTTCACTCTTTGTGGTAAAAAAGATGTCTGAGAAGTGTTCTTGCTTGTCTGACGAAACCCTTCCACCTGTCCCTCCCAACAACAGTGTTCATAAGTGTTTGTAGTCACTGTCACTTGTGTCAGCACTTTTATATCAGCTGAAATACCATTTTCCTCTCATTCCCCATGATATGACAGGGAACAGCCCCTTTGCCTCACTCCTGTTGGTCTCCAGTAGTTACAACAAACATTCAAGTCTGTTCTCTGCCCAATTTAGATCAGTAAACCTGAGGTGTTGCTGGACTACTGAACAAAAGTGGGCTGCCAACATGTCCTGGTTTTTTTGGCTGTGTTTTGTGGAATATTCAAGGGCTAGTCCTGGGCTCAGGTGTGCTGCCTGGCCAGTTGTGGAGTCGCTGCTCTGTTGAACTGTGCTACTTGGTGCTACCAAGATTTAGGCACCTATTTAGCATGTTCTAAAGCAGAAATATAGGTGTCCTCTGAAGACTTTTACTCTGGAAATCTGGATACCCTTCAGAAATACAAGCTCTTGTAGATTAATTAAAAAATAGCAGCAAAAATTATAACAAAATATTCACACCATGTAAGACACAAAACCTTCCTAAATACTCAATTCACCTTTTTTTTCCTTTAGAGGCTTTCTCCTGAGGAAGAAACTTGACTAGATTACATCTGCTAAGTTAAAACCAAGCAGCAGAAAAACCTTAGAAAAAGACAAAAGGAGAAAAGTAATAATTTTCATTTGTGCCTGACGGGGTTGTGTGTTTCTTTTTTCTTTTCTTTTTTTTTTTTTTTTAACTGTTTGCAAATCTTCAGTGTAAGAATTTGAAACCCAGTCGTGTCATTTCTTTACGCCCACACACAGAGCTGCAGTAGTGCAGACACTGTAGCAGGCAAACCATATTCCCAGCATCGGCCATTAAAACTCTTCCTACACCAGCGTGGGCTGCCTGCACCCCCTCCTCTCTCTGCACACACCCCACCACCCACCCTTCACTTTTCAAATGCTTTAAAAAAAAAAAAGAAGAAGAGAAAGACACTGAAAAAAGAAAACAGGATGCTTCTTTTGTTTCAACGCTATTCCAGGGACCTGAACCTCTCCACCTGCCTGTGAATTGGCCACCTAAAGGTTAGCAAGTGTTTCGTTATCATTTTCTATGGACAGAGAGAGAAATAAATTGTAGATGGTAAGACAGAAATTTTGAAGTTCCAATTTTTATTTTTTTATTGTGATGGTTCTTTCACTTAGCAACCAGAAAGATTTTTTTTCCTAAAACACAAAGCATTTCAGTTCTGGCCCCACTTCAGCTTTTCAGAGGGCTTTAAACGGTATTTTTTCATCATTTAGTCCAACCTCCTAAACTTTAAAAGATGGATTAGGGTTATTATTTTTCTGTTAGAGCAACCTGTTGATTGCAGTCTGCTGGCTGGAGGTTGTTAACTCTTTCCTAACATGAGAAATGCACAGGAGCAAATTTGATGAAAGGATAAAAGAATTGAAATCCTTTGAGGATTTTAAGCACTAAAAATCCTGTTTTTTCTTCATTGTGAAGCCACCAACAGTGTTACAAAACCAACAGATATGTTAGATACGTTTCTTTTTAGAAATAGTGATGTAAGTCTAAACTAGAGACATATATTAAACTAGAAAGCATTTCTTATGGCTGGAGCTGAGAAAAGTAGCAGTGTAAGAAGTAGAATAGGAAATATTCTTGATACCAATTGCATGAAGAGGTCAAAAAGGCCAATACAGTGTTTACTTACACATTAAATTGTATTTTAGGTAACAATATTTTTACTGATTTAAGCTTTTGGAATGTTTTCATTTATGGATATTCAAGAAGATGAGAATGAAAATATAGCAAACTGTATAATAATGATCAAACCAGTTGCTGCTGTTCTGGAACAAAGAGAAGGCAAAGCAGATCCCGTTCTTCCTAAAAATTTTAATACTGTATTCTGGTACAGCATTTATAGAAATAATTGTTATAAGAAGCCCAACCTAACCAGTTTTGCTGATATTACACAATAGTGGAAGTAAGTGTCAAAAATATTTGTCCTTAGGATATGGTACAAGAATTTCAAAGTTCCCCCAGCAGGTTTTCTAGTGGCTTCGTACTTTAATAACACACGAAGAGGGGCAAAACTTCAGAACAATGACTTGTACCGAGCAGCAAGATTTCCCAAAGTCAGAATTTGAGATGTTACCATGGAAAGACTATAAAGGCTTCTGAAGATTTTGGAATGAAACATTTTCAGCCTGATTCTGCAGGGGACTGAGGCTCCCAACTTTGCTCCGAAGGTAGCGGCAGTGTGCGGGCTGCGGGTGGAACCGGCAGAGCTGTGAGATCACACACATCCCTTAAGAACAAGGGGAAAGGTGAACTCAGTTCTTCTGTTATGAGACATTTCAAGATGCGGAGTCAAACTGAGAAAAGAGCAAGGGCAGAAATAGTTTTTAAGTAAAACAAGATTAACAGTCAGTTCTGGGCTAACCAGGAAATGTGTCCGTTCCGTTTTGCTTGTTTGAATTGAGAACTAAAAAACTCCAGACCTGGGGTACACTCACAGACATTTTGCTTCCATCACAGAAGCAGTTTTTGAAGTACCTGCACAAAATTTGTTTCAGACCCTATGGTTCACTATGACCCTATGGTGCTAAGATTGAAGTAGAAGCTTTGTGTGGTCTGTCAAGGGAGTTGTGCTGGCTGTCAGTGGTGGATGAGCAACTGGAAATGATAATCCCAGTGTCTGTATCTTCCTCTGACAATAAGGCACTGTGTGCTGCTCTCAGCATCACTGCCTTCACAGGAAATATTAATAATGAGCAAACCTGTAAGATACTTTCTTTTCATTTAAGTTTGTAAAGTTCTTTACAACACGTGGTTGTAGGACCTTCAGAATCTCTTTCCTCATCAGCACAGGAAGCAGGTTTATTGCTGCTTTCACTTGCTCACAGCCCTGACAAAACTCTGTAGGTGTCTTTGAAGGATGAAGGGTTTTAAACACCTGTGGTGGGACCTTTTCCACAGATACTTGGGACCCAGAAATGTGTACCAATGGTGAGTGGGTTTAATGCCTCAAATCCTGATGGGGACAGGAATTGAGAGTGGAGTGTAGCCCCAGAACTCCCTTCTGTGCAGCACCTGGCAGCGGGCTCAGCTTTCTGCATAGTTGAAATTGATACTTTGCTGTGTATTGAGACAGCTGAATTTAGCCGAGTTTCTCTGAGCAGGACAATATTTTCAATTTAAATGAATATAAATAATCTTGCATAGAGGTTGCAGCTGAGGAAGCAACACACATAAATAGATTGATTAGAAAGAGAAAACAAAAATCAATTTCAAACAGAACTAATGCAGGGTAATACTGGTGCTCTGTATTTTGTGTACAGGTCAAATTACTTCTAGCCATTACAGCAACCTGTTCATCCATATAAATGGGAAGAATCACAGGATGCTGTGAGGACAGCCTGATTCCAGAGTCACTTATTCAAGATTTAGAGATTTTAGATCAAGCTTCAAAAGGTTCTGCTAAGCCCTGAAACCTCTGTGATAGTGGCAAATACCCAGACAGCCACTTGCTTTTGTTGTGACTTGCTTTAATTAATTATTGCCTCCTTAAGCCTCTCAGAGTAAGCAGTTTGCAGTTTTAGCATTTGGAATTTGATACTGAGTGATCTAAATAATGAATTTTAAATACTTCTATGTGTTTTTCAAACCTGGTTTGTTACTAGGTCCAGCACACTGCTGCAATCATCAGTACTGTTTAAATTAAGTGTCCCTTTAAAGTAAATTCACCTTAAATTAATAATAGTCAGTCTCAAAGTGGAACAAAATATAATGGGCTCCAGAAATGTGATCAAACTGAAGACAAACTAATTTTGACTGGTTATGTAAAATGCCCATAATCATCTGTTTGTATGATTTGATTCATGCCAGTGTTCTATTATAAGATGTGCATCTTTCTTCCCGTTGGTTTGTTGACTGTAGCATGAAGTAATCCTCCAGAAGATCTCACTTAGAGGTGAGAACACATTCCTTTAGGAAAGTATCTCCCAGCAGAGCTGAAACTATTTGCTGCATGTAATTCTCTCCATCTGGACAGACTGAGTCTGTAGAGCAGAAGCATGAGTCACTGAAAAGCAGTTCAGAATGTCAAGTATTTTCTAGATTCACAGATTTGAAGTGTCTACAGTGCCATTACCAATTACTGGGAGCATTTCAGGGTATGGTAGAAACCAGGAGGATTTTAAACAGTAATACTGGGCCTTGTTAAGAGCTTT
Source organism: Oreocharis arfaki (assembly GCA_013398015.1). Lineage (NCBI taxonomy): Eukaryota > Metazoa > Chordata > Aves > Passeriformes > Paramythiidae > Oreocharis > Oreocharis arfaki. The sequence goes on from VZRR01011905.1 coordinate 173,012, forward strand.
TCTGCCCCCTGGATAACTATGTGACAGGCAAGAAAGATGGGAAGAACGAGACAGAAATACTTCACCACCAAAATTAGAGGCCTGCTAAATCAGGGCTCCAGAAATAAATGGAAAGCAATCCAGACAACAGGCAAAACTCTCCAGGATCAATAAAGCTGTTTGGAATGAAAATCCACTGAGGCCTCTGGCATTAGTCTATCACCAGAATTATTAAAAGAAAGAGCTTCCACGGAAGTTGAGATTGGACAATTACAACAACACAGTTTCACCACTACCCAACAAGGGACAGGCTGCAGTGTCTGAACTGGGCAGCTGCTCATCACAGGGAAAATAAAAGCTGTATCTTCCAAAATATGCTGTTCCTAAGGAAATTATACAGGCCAGATATGCCAGTTTTGTTACATTGTTGGGAATTCCAGTTTGGGATTCACTCAGTCTAGCAGCAGAGGAGCACAGGGCCATGCCAGTCCCTATTTTAAACAAGTGTTTGCACAAAGAAGAGCGGCCCTGCCCGGACCCCTCAGTGCTGCTCGCTGTGTCACCTGAGTACCCTTTAGGAAGTCGACCCACAAATAAAATAAAATTTTTTAAAATGACCTTTTCACTGCACTTGACTGTGCCCTATCCTGTTTTCCCTGCAGCTTTTCACAAGTTTACAGAGGTTTGTTGAGCACGACATAAACACTTTTAACATTCCTGGTTTCTGCCTTCTCCCATCCCACAGGGCACCAGTAGAAGAAGCTGGTGGACAACACCCACACTGGATAAGTTTAGCTGGATAAGTTCAGCATTTCATATGTGGCAAGCGTCTTCTCTCCACCATTGCTTTCTTCCCCAACATATTTTAAGAGAGCCCTTTACTGTAAAGTTTAGAGAAAATTACCTTTAGGAGTATAAATTAAAAACCCTACCACTGTGTCAGTGTATTTCAGGATGATGCAACTGAAAGCAGAGTACAACCCCCCCCATATTTTGAAGATTCTGTTTAGAGCTCCCTAGATAAATAGTGATAAAGGATACAGAGAGATTGAAATGCCACTTCATTTTCTTCTGTTTCAACTCTTCCTGTTTTCTGAAGGTTGTTTCTGTGACACCAATGTAAAAAAAAAAAAAAAAGAAAAACCCAACTTCCTACTTCTAATCTGTTTCAAGTCTTTGTCCTCGTTTCTCTCTGCTTGCATCAAGTATTGACAGAAATGAGACTTTTTTGCTGAAATGCCTGGATCAATCAAAGGTACGTGAGCTAAAATTATTTCCCGACTAAAGACTTAATTATTTCCAGACTTCCACTTCTGTTCCCTGGTATTTATGGTAGGGATCACTAAAAGCTTTTAAAAAAGGTGAAGACTCCTGGTATAATTGAGTATATTGTGTATGTTCAGAATGTTGAAAACCTGTTTCTGTGGGGTTACAAAAATAAAGTAACTCTGTTGTGTCTCCAGGTTGTACCTGCAGACCAAGGGGGGGAATTGAGGAATTGAGCTCTGTGTCTGCTTAGAGACTGATGCTCTGCTCAGTGCTGTGTCAAAAAATTATATGTAAGTGCAGAAAATAAGTATTTACATGTTTAGTTATTGATTTGATTATTAAGGTGGGCAGTTGACAGAGCATTGCATGTGCCATGCAGAAGACAAAAATCTTTTGGTTGTGTAGTTCAAAATTATAACAGTGCTGACAGAGTGAAAGTTTTATAAAATGTATTTGGAATCCAGGAAAAAAGTCTATAAAAATTGAACTTATTTGATTTAAAATGAGTTTTTAATATCAACCTCCTGTATTAAAATACTTCATAAAGTAAGACAGTTTCTGCTACAATGGTTTTTTTTTTTCTGAAACTGCTCCACTTTTCAATTTCCACAGACCTGCCTATGGTGTGTACCTGAAGTTAGAATTTTAAACCAGGAACAAAATAATTTCATTTAATGGAATTTTAGTGAGCAGTTTTGATAGCTTAAGAAATCAATTTAAAAAACTTTGGGCTGGCCAAATCCTGCATTTAGTTTTGTTTATTGGAAAATTTTCCTTATCTAATTAGAATCAAATTCTTTTGCTGGTAGTTCAACACCACAAGTTACAAACAGCTGAGAACATTGGGTGGATGCTCAATAACAGAGCCCAGGGGATAATCAACAGAGGAAGTTCTACCTTAGGTAAGGACTACCCTGACTCACCCTTGGGGCAGAATTCATTTGAGATAAGCTGTTTTTGTCAATCTACAAAGAATTACAGTGGCCTTTTTTTGTATATAAATAACAGATGTGAAAAGCCTGATGGTATTTGCCCCAGCAGAACACAAGCCATGGCAGTTTCACTCAGAAAGAACATTTTCTAGCTGTGAAAAGCAGCAAACTACCACCCCTGCTAGGGATGTGTTACTACATTCTTAAAAGTACATTAAGCATCACCATTAGTTTACTTGTTGAGCTTTATTTAAAACTTTCCTTTAAATTTTCTGTCACCACTTAGGTATTTTCTTTGTAGAGCATTACAGAACACTGAAATGAGTCTCGGGCTGTGTTTTGGGCCCCAGAAACTTAACAGCATTAAATGAAATTACACAGAGCCTCTGGTACTTGGGAACCACAGGATTTATATGAAAAACATCTGTCTGTGGTGGCCTTGAAAGGCCCACCAGCTCTGCATGGCCAGGAGGAAATCAGAGAGAGAAAGTTTGTTACACTGGAGCAGGCTGGTGGGGGAAATGTAAAATATGTGCAAGTGTATTTGCACACCTCTTCATGGGGGAAAGACACAGTGTCTGATGTGGTACTTGTTAGATCTTCTACCTACTGGCTATTTAGGCTTCACTTTTCTTCTTGGAGCCTGTTCTCTGCAGCTTATTTTTTTTTCCCAAAACTTTTTTTTAAAAAATATCTTGGAAAAACTCCTGCATACTTAGTTTGTATCATTGTGTCATGTCTTATTCCTTATTTTATGCTGTGTTTAAATTTAAAAGTGACCATGTAACTTAGGAACCATCTTAAATGGACTTGGAATGTTGATAAAATCACTTTGCAAATTAGAGAATTCCACTTTTATTCTGTAGAATAAAAACCACACTGCACAATATGGATAATAACTTAATTTCTTTAACAAGCCATGTTCTTTTAACGCTCTTTCACCATTATAGTCACTACCTATAATAAAAAGCCACTTAAGTGATTATTCCACATAGAAATGTCAGGAGTGCATAAGGAAAGTCCATGCTTGATAACTGAGCTTGATTTATAACATTCACGAGGAAGAAAAAAATGCAATATTTAACACTTTTCTGTGCACAGATCAGTTCAGTTTACAGGTTGTTTTCTGGGATGGAACCAGAACAAATTTCAAACCACATTTTGAAGTAATTCTTTTACTGTTTCCCAGTAATGATGGCCTATTAAAATGATACAAGGAAGTTACAGAGACACCACTAGGGATTATGCAGTAAGGCAACAAATTGCAGACTTCAAATTGAGCCACTGATTATGTTATTCCAAATGGGTTTTTTATGGCTGTCCGCACAAGAATAACCCATTACTCATAGCAGCCAGTGGATCCAGTGAGCAGAACTGAGCAAGAATCAAATAAACATTCACACAACACCTGATTTTCGCCCAAACTGTAATTACAAGGGGTTATGTTCATGCCCCCATCAGCTCTTCCAAAGAAAATTTTCAACTTGCTTATTTTGATAGTTTCCTCCTTTGTTTCTAAGAAAGAAGAAAAGACCAATACAAATTTTTGCTGAAATAAGAAGTAGTCTGGACCAGCACCAACCCTGCATATATTAGGACAGATTTCAAAAGAACAGGTTCACTTTTTTCAAAAACTGTCTAGAAGATGTTTTCATCTGACATTGAAAGCATCAAAGAACAAGCAGTACACTACAATACCTCCATTAATTAGACCAAATTAATTTGGGCTACACAAAAGCCAGCTATAATTTATCACACTGTTTTCCTATGATCCCATCTTTTCTGCTTTGCACATATTTATGCAAATCTGACTTGTCGAACAGGACACAACTTTTATTTTGTTCGCATATTTTCGTTTTGTACCCCTTGTTGCAATGTGTCTGGCCTCAGCTCCCTTAAATTGGGTAAGCACAGATGATATGCAGGCATGTTTAATGTCCTGTGTTTGGAACCAGTTGCCCAAAGAAACTGTGCGGTTTTTATCCCCAGAGGTTTTCAAAACCAGACTGGTAACACCCTGAAAACCTCACCTGACGTCAGTGCTGACTCTGCCTTGAGCAGGTGTTTGGACTAGACATGTCCTGAGGTTCCCTCTAACCTCAACTGTTCTGTGTTTCTGTATTAAAAATTATTAATATCAATTAAATTTAAAAACACGATACAAATATGTAATGGGAATATGGTTCCAGAATACTAAAATTGTATTATTTTTGGTGTGCTTAGAGCCTCCATTTGCAAATCTGAAGCTCAGATTTCTTTCTAGTGCTTTGGGTACTTACTGTAGGTTGTAAGAGTGGTTTTAAATGCAGCGTTCAGTGTTTTTTACACTGTACTGAACTTTAACTCCTCGATGAGAATGGAAGATTAATGAATTTAATTGAGAAAGGAGGTAATTATTGTCTAACGCCTGCATGTAAGGTTTGTGACATTCTTAGTCGCTAATTTGACCGGTCCGGCAGTGGGAAGTGTGTATTTTATTTGCTGCCCGCAGACTCCTGCTTGTTCTGTGTCCCCTCCCGGCAGGTCCGTGAGCACACGGCAGCAGAGCCCTGCAATGGAGGCCCGGGACGCGCCGGGTGTCGCGGCCGCTCCGGCAGGTCCCGCCGCGGGCCCCTCCCTGCGGCCCTCGCGGGGCTCCTCACACGCTGCTGCCCGGGGGCCGGCCCTGCCCCAGCCCCTGTACCTCAAAGCCCTGACGATCCCGCTGTTCCAGCCCGTCCAGCCGGCGTGCTTCCAGCCTCACGGGCCCTTGGTGACCGGCAGGAGCTGCGTCCACCTCGACGGCGGCAGCGTTCCCCTCGTCCTCAACCCGCTCGTTGCGCCGGAAGGCGCGGAGCAGCCTCAGGCAGTTTTCCAGAAACAGCTTGGGCAAAGTCTAACCCTGAGCATAGTCAGCACTTTACCAGTTTTATCATCACCGACTTCTTGTGCAAATGCATCTCTTGGAAGCCCGGGAAAATCAAAAAAATCTGGGAAATACATCTGCAAACACTGTGGACGAGATTGTTTGAAGCCAAGTGTCCTTGAGAAACACATTCGCTCTCACACGGGAGAGAGGCCCTTTCCGTGCACCGCTTGTGGCATTGCATTTAAAACTCAGAGCAACTTGTACAAACACAGGAGAACCCAAACACACGTCAACAACACCAGGCTGCCCTCAGACTCTGACATCAGTGGGGGGTCAGAGCAAAATGAGAGATCAGCAGAGAGCACCACCTCTCCCCAAGGCAGCAGAGCACTGAGTAGCACCAGTGAAGACCAGGGGATGCACGTCAAACAACCCAGTTCAGAGACCAGCGCAGCAACAGACGCAAAGAATCCTCATGAGCTCTCACTGCCAGCCACAAGCTCTTCATCAGCTGCTTCAGAAAATCAAGAAACAATGAATCAATCCTTCAGTTCAAAGGCTAATCAGGGGGTTCCTGAAAGAGAGCCTCAAAGTTTAGCATCTCCAGGAGCTTTGCCCAATGGTCCGTGTTTGAGAAAGAAGATGCAGGAGCAAAGAACTCCGACTGCCAATAAGCACATTCAGCTGCAAAGGCAGCAAGCAACCTCTTCAGAGAAACAGTGGGATTACAAACCCTTGGACTGCAAGCTGAAGAAGTGTGAGAGCACTGACTCGGGGTATCTGTCGCGCTCTGACAGCACAGAACAGCAGATGACATCATCCAGCCCCTTGCACAGTCTCTACGAGCACAGCACGGAACTGGAAAATGAAACTGCTTTCAGCAGCCCAAGGTGTGCCTCCGGAAGCACTGCAAAGCCAGAGGCAGCTGACAAAGCTACAGCCTCGATGCTAGAGAAAAAGAGGCTGGAAGAACACATTTCAAAGCTTATTTCTCACAACAAAAGTGTGGTGGATGATACCCAGTTAGACAATGTCAGGCCCAGAAAAACTGTCCTTTCTAAACAGGGAAGCATTGACCTGCCAATGCCTTACACATACAAAGACTCTTTCCATTTTGATATCAGAACTTGTGATGTAAATAGGAAAAAGAATCTTTCTCTTTGTTCAGCAAAATCTACCTTTGCACCCCTGGAGAAATGCAAGCCAATGTTTTTCCATTCAGTTCCCACCCAGTTCTCCACAACAATCGACACTGTGCCTGTTACTCGGAGCAACTCCTTGCCTGTCGTGGAGGGAGCAAGGATGGTTCACGACAAACCAGGTTGCTCAAAACCACTTTCTCTTACTAAGCAGTGTGCAAACACAGGCACTGCTGGTTTGCTGCCTAGCAACGATCTTGCTGCGAATTCAGTGGATTTCCCCAACAGCCATCCCCGAGCTCTAGTGAGACAAACAGCAGTGGACGATTTGCCCCTAAGTAATGTGGCTGATCACCCTTCTCTGTCAGAGGAGTTGAAAGGGACTAAAAAGCTTGGGGCCAGAGAAGTAATCAGTGCTAAAAATAAGAAACACAATCAAAGGAAGTTGAAGATGTTCTCTCAAGAAAAATGGCAAATGTATGGAGACGAAACGTTTAAGAAAATCTACCAAAAAATGAAAAGCAGTCAAAATACCAAGAAAATTAAACAAAGAGATAATAAGATTACAGGTATTACAAGTTTGATTCCTAATTCAAGGGAATCAGCCAGCAGCACTGAAATTACTGAGGAAAGAGATGGCAGGAGCTCCACAAGTGACAGTCCTTCCTCCCTTATGACAGCAGCTTCAACCACGGGTAAATCAGGAACTTGTACTGATGGTAACCATGTCCTGCAGAATGTGTCCTCTGAGGAAACTGCAGACAGAGTATCCTACCTAATGGAGACATCACATTCCATAACTGCCAGAGCTGTAACCAGCCAAACTTCCCGAGAGCTCGGTGGCAGTGACACGGAGAAATGCACAGCTGGCAGCAGCACACTGCTGGCTCCAAGCAGTGGTGAGCTCAGGCTTCAAAATCCTGAGTGTCAGCTGAGCAGCCATGGGAGGAATGATGACTGCTTGCCAGTACAGAGTAGCAACTGGGAGAAACCAAGCACTGGGAAAGAATCCAGTGCATTTGAATCAGACTGTAAAAGCACTTCACACAATTATGGGAACCATCACAGGAATAAGGAAAGTGGCCAGCATGGCCTGACGCCCCCATGGGTCCATTGCAACAACAGAGAAACTGCAGGGAAATCCCAGACTTTGCCATCAGAAAGGAAAAAGCTGAAATTCGAAGTGGAGAAGACACAAAATGTGATTTCAGTGTCCTGCCCTAGTCCCAGTAGAGAAACCACTGCAGGAAGTGAAGCAGAGGGAGTCCGCTGCTCTGGCACTCAGTGTCTTCCCACAGCTCCAGTGAAGTTCTCCAGTAAAGCAGAGGAGCAAAAATCAAGCACAGGAATTAATGAAGCCACTGGAGGTACTGAGAATGGGGAATATAGGAAAACATTCAAACTTCCCACAAAAGCTCTTAATTACAGGGACATTAACCTTCTTTCACATCCTGCAGGTATCTCAAAAGCTTCACTGGTGGGATTTTTAGGGTCTGAATTAAGGGGAAGTGATTCTAACTCTTTTGCTTTGCACAATGCAACAGATGGAGATGACAAAACACATCTTTCAAAAACAGGAGCAAAAGTGCCACTTCTCAATGACAATGCTGCGGATGTGTCTTCTAAAAGTCATCATCTGCAATCTGATCATTTAAGTCCAGTCCCACAACAAAATGCCTTTTCTCCAAAATATATCCTTAAATTGCCACAGGACAAGAGAACTTCAGATCTGTCACCTTTGCTTAGATTTGAACAGGAGATGACAGCTTACAGACCTCTGACAGGCAACTTAACCACCCCACACTGCTCTTGCACCAGCACATCCTTCAGTTCTCATTCCAGTGATGTGGTTTGGTCTCCTTTAAAATCTGAAGTGAGACAAAAGGCTGGCAAAGGAGAAATTCAATGGAATCTTCACACAAACTGGAAAACTCCAGGATTCTGTTCATCAGTCGACTCAGAAACCACAAATATCTTGACCACAGCAGAGAACACCTTTCGTAACCAAAACTTCAAGCAGCAGGATATTGCAAGAGAGGATGGGAAAAACAAACAGAACAAAAATAAATTGAATTATCAAAGGCAAACAGAAGAGAAGTGGATGGGTAAAAGTACTTGCTCTACACAGACTCCGAAGAAGAAAATATGCTTTACTTCTGTGTATACAAGTGGCTTTTTCATATCTGCTGACATCAAAGACGAGAGGAAGGCCATACATCACCTTTGCTCAGGAAGTGACTCTTTGATAAAGACATCAGTTTCTAGCAAGGGTGCAGAGCCAGCAGTGCTGGGATGGGACAGAGCAGGAAGTCCACGCACCCTTAAGGACATCCCACCACCGCTGCAGGATCCGCAGCATTCCCAGAGCTCACGCGACAACCCCACTTATTTTTGCCATTCTTTTGGCACTTTCTATTGCCACACTCTCAGCACTCACTGTAAAGAATTCCCGGTGCTGCCCCACAGTAACAGGACCTGCTACTCTGGCACTTCTCCAGTACCAGGCTCCAAGAGCACCTTCCCATCCCTCAGTGCTGAGCCCCGGCTGACCTGGTGCTGTTTGAGCAGGAGCCTCCCTCTGCCCTCGGAGCAGAGTGGGAATGCAGCCTCTGCCCATCCCTCCTTGCACACCTGTGACAAGGAACCCAGCAGGGAATGCGCCCTGTCCAAATACGACATTTCCATTTTCAAAATGAGAAATATTAGCAAGAATGTGGCATACGGCTTAACAAACACAAGTTTAAAAACGTTGGTTTCATCCTTTTCTAAAGGACACCAGATGCAGGAGGTAATATTAATAATCCTATTTGCTTTCTCATGAGGGTGTTATTGGCTGACAGCCCACCCCACCCTCTTATTAGATAAATGAAATAATTATCAGAAGTGTATTTATGGACATTTACAGGCATTTGCTGATACAGAATTTACAATTTATGTTTTTATAAGATAAGTCTTATATTCATTTGATACATCAGAAAGATACATTTCTGTGTGGATATGTAAGTTTCTTTCACTTGACCATTTCAGAATGCTGATAGTGAGAAGAGTGAATTTCTATTTCTTGATTTTTTTTTCTCTTTATGGGGATGTTTTATTTTTTTCTCTAATAGCATCTGTATTTCACTGTTTTCATTCTAAATGAATATTTGACTTAAAGTAGGACTTAAATACAGAGTTGTGCTACTTAACTCCAATGCTGTTCAGTGCTATTTAAAAAGTGCACAGATTTCCAACCTCGCAGTCAATGCAATTCACAGATTTCATGTACTTCATTTTTTCCCAATGTTCTCAACAGTTAAGCTCAGCAATTCCTGGTGGTTCTTTAAAAAATATTTCAGAGCAAAAGAAGAAAACAGTACCTTGCAAAAAGGAAAAACTCTCAACAAATAAACTCAAGAGGAGCCACAAACAGAAAAGGATTAAAGTCACCCCTAAATGGTAAGGAGTATTGCTTTCAGGTCCACTAGATATAGATATAATTTTGCTGTAATGGGTGTAAAAACACCACAGAAAATAAAAAGTCATCCCCAAAATTCAACCTTGTTGAAATTAGGGGGAAAAAAGATAAATCTCTCAGAAAGACCTATTCTTATGCCACAGCAGTGCCCCAAAGGTAAACTATAAAAATATCTATATGTTATTTACTATTAGGAACAGACTTTTCTAAGCAACCCAGGCATATCTCACAGAAAGATGATGCCTGGTCAGTTGAGTCTCACGATAATTTAAAAATTATTCTTATCTGTCAAAACTCAGCATTTACTTTTGTTTGAAGGGAACCAAAATGCTTCTGTTTTTAAGCCCATCACAGCTCAGAGCAGTGTGCGAGGCCCTTTGTCCTTGGAAGTTCCATATCCTCAGCTGGTACTCATAAGAGAAGGCAGAAGAATAAATATCGAGTTAAACACAAACTAACAGAACCATCTGTAGTTCAAAGGATCATTTGGTTTGAATAAAAAAGCAGGAAGAATTTGAGCATGAATCTATCAAGGGCACATTGTCTCGATCAGTCCAGCTCCCCTCTCCCTGCTCAATGGGAATTCATATCAGTGGAACATTTACCCTCTAATCTTTCAGGAGTGTGGGGCAGCAGGATGCCTGATGAATTGCTTCATTAAGAAACACATATTGTGTGCATACATCCCTCTTACTCTATTTCACGACCAAAATCAGACAGAGTGACTCCCTTGAGGACAAATCAGTGCCAGTAACTTAATCACCATGTCTAGTTCAGCAAACAGCACTGGAATTTTGAAGGGTCATGAGAACAGAAACAGAAGACTCAGGTCTGTGTCACCCAGCCTAGTGACATTCTTCTAGGACTTTTTTCTGGTTTGATTTTTGGGTGTTGTTTTGTTGTTGTGGGGTTTTTTCCTGCTGGTCTCAGAATTTATTTATATCAAATTTATTTTTATCAAATAAGTGCAGGGATTCAATTAAGTGCAGTGTCCTGAAAGCTCAGGTCATGCCTATTAGTAGGTGACTGGCCTGACTGGTAACCACCAAATGTAATTTAATTTTCTGATACACCAAACACCTGAATAAGTGCATCCTTTTAGATTTACACCTTGCTCTGGGGATAGTGACAGATTTAGGGGTGGGACCCTCCAATATGCTTTAATCTCACTCATTCAATGTCAGTGAAAGATGGAGCCAGAGTAGGAAATAAAGCAGAGTTTGATTATTCAGTGTGGGTTTTCTAAATAACTGAAATCCTGATGTTGTTCCTTGGTGATGATGAATAGGTAGCACTCAAGAAGTGAAAAAGAAAAAAACCCAGCAACCACACAGCCTCAGGTGATTCCTGTCTTTGTGAAGTATATTGTTTGAAAATTCCAGATACAGGAAAAAGGACCTGTTATTCCTTAATCTCTTCCTCTTAGAAAAATCAAGGATTTACTGAATCCTACAGAGAAAAAAAGATAATCAAATAATTGTGGGTCTCTTGCCTAAAATCCTGAATTTTTTTTAAGCTGGTATAAGCAAGCATCTCCCTCATAGTAATAAATTGCTGTTAGACTTTAATGCACCTGATGAGGTGGTGTTATTCTCCTCTGGCTGCTTTCACATCTCCTATATTTGTTTATCTCCTCAATGCCCCGGCACTGCAGGTACAGAGGGAGGCACATCCATGGATTTGCTCAGCTGAAAATGAACCGGCTGAGCAAGAGGCCCTGTTTTCCCAACAGAGCACTGGATGCTTTGAGAAAGGGCTGCTCATCCCAAACCCCCAGATTTAATAAGCATAAGAAGTGCCATCCTCCTCAATCCAAGATGCAAGGTAAGTATTTTGAATATTTGTGTTAAAATTGATGTTATTTCAGTGATATGATGAGAAATGTTGTAAGTTCGAGCATGTGGGGGGGAATAAAAATTAAAGTCAGCATCTTTTCAACCTCTTTTCAACAGAAAATTATCTACACCAGCAAAAAGACACATCATATTCCACCTCAGACAAACAACTTTGCAGAAGGAAAAAAGAAGCAAAGAATAACTCAGGAATATCTTCCCATAATGAAAACCTAAACCATGTTAAACAAAAAGACAAAATGGATAAAAAAGTAGGTATTGTACCTTAATTCTTGTATTAGTTTTTATTAACAGAAAAAAATATTGTTAATTAAAACCTGAATTATAGTCAGCTGTTTTAAAGTTGATGTTGAAACGATTTTGTATCACAAATTTTGTTTAAAATGTTGAAAAATGTGTTAAAGGTATTTTTGGGGGTTAAAATAAAATGAAAACTTACTGATGTTAGAATTAGCGAAAATAACAATTAAATTTGCATCAGTTGGATGAAATTGCTCTGGACTGAAAACTTTGTGTGCAAATTTTTTCCCCTCCTAATTCCTACAGGACGTTTCTGAGGAAATCAGGGGACACCCAAGAACAAACACCTCTGTCCAGAACATTACAGCTCCTCTGGGAATAGCTGTGACAGCTCATTCCTTTTCCTCCAGGGCTGACATGCCCCTGCAGGAGTTCAGCAGGGACGTGGCCGTTTGCTGCTGGGTGACACAGCCCCTCGTGCTCCAGCCACCCCTGCCTGGGGAATCCCGGCCAAGCCTTCGGAGCGACCCCGTGGCAGCTTCCTTTGGGTCTTGCCCTCCTGAATTTACAAATACAGGCACAGGTGACCAACCTGACAGCACAAATCCAGAGGCTGCTGCTCCTCTTTCCTTACACCCAGGGGCAAGCCAGGAAAGCAAACTGAGGGTAGAGTCAGAGAGCCAAATATTTGGAATGTCAGACCCGGTGATCCAGGCCTCTGGACAGGAGAAACCTCCAACTGAAGAAAACACACATTCACCTCCCAAAGAAAATTCAGCTCCCAGTTCCCAGCCAGGATGTTCACGTTTGTTTGGATCACAAGCAGAGTCTCTTCCTGAGTCGGTCACGAGGGCTCAGTCACCCAGCAGAGAGCACTCAGAGAGGGCAAATTTATCTCAGCATGTCCTGGACCTGCACGGAAGCGCCGACAAGAACAGATCCCACCTGCAGCCCAATCCCTATGGAAGGCCACATGGAACAGCTGCTGCTACCTTTAAAAAGCCCCCAATTACTCCCAGATCCCCCGAGTTCAAGAGTTTCTCTGCAACACCCCCCAAGACATATAAAAAGAGAGGTTTAGAGATGATGAGGAAACAAACGCGGGTGGAGTATGATGACACGAGCAGTGATGATGAGGACAGGCTGGTTATAGAAATATAGCAACAGGCTGCTGCCAGGGGCTTGTGTGCCAGCCTGTTACAGCAGGAAATGCCAGGGATCTTTGATCCATAGTTCTGAAACATCTTAACATCAGCAAAGCCATTCCTCTGTGCCAGAGGCAACATCCTCTTTGGAAGAGCTCTTCCTTTCAAGGACTCAACCTTTTTTCTAAAACGCTTATTTGAGGCTGGCATCGCACATTTAAATGCAAGAGGTAACCCTGTGTTCCTGACAGGTTTCCAGCATTGTTAATGTTCCTGCCAGTCTCAGAATTCCCACAAGTGCTGGCTGCCAGTGGGTGTGTTACTCCAAGCCTGCAGTGGATTGAGTTACTTCAACAATACAACTGCAGCAGCTTCCTCAGTTCCTCAGATTTCCTGGAAGGGTACGGATGTGTTCCCTTCTCTATATTCCTCTTTTCTTGTAGTCACTGCCTCCATACTGGGAGTGACACACTGGCACTAAGGGGCAGATCTGGTCCCTAAGTATCTGTGATATTGGAAGAGTCTGGAAAATGCTGGTCTTTTTCCATGTTGCACAAATGTCAATGCTTCTGTGTGAGAAATGACACAAGCATGCTTTGCTTTGTGTTTTGTGCCTTTTATGCCAAGATCTACTCAAATATTCTTGATTTCTAGGTGGAGAATATGGGTGTTAGCTATTTGTATTTCCTTGTGGTAAAATTTCTGACAAGGATTTTCTCATTATATTTGTCACGTTGTGCTCCAGCTGATGTCATCTGGAATGTTTCATTTTTTATTGTAATTTTAACTGCAATGATGCCATTTTATGGAGGGTAAAGAAGCTATATGGCATAGCTTGTTTTCTTTTTTTAACAACAAGTTTTGTGCTACAAACCCTAAAGTTTACTGGTTTCTATGTGAATAAATAATTAGATATTTCAATTTGACCAAATGTATTCACTTGCTTGATTAAACTGATGAACACTGAAAACATTCCACTTCTACATTACAGTTAAATTCTAGACTGACACTTCTGCTGTTCTTGTGCTGTGATTCACACATAGGAATTAATGGATTAACCTATACAGGACATTTGGAGTTGCTTTTTAGTCATGCACATGTAAAAGATGAAACAGATCATACAAAGAAACCTAGCACAAATTATCTGAGAAAAATAAATGTGTATGTGTAAAAAATGCCCAAACAGCTCAGAGGGATAAACCACATGCCAAATCCTGTGCAATTCCTGTGTATTTGGATGTCCTACGAACATTACAAGACCTGAGGTCGTCAAAACAGAGCTTCACATTTATCCTTTGTGTTGCTCTGTTCAGTATTTGTGCTTCAAGACAAACTGGTGGGGTACTGGGGTATTGGGGTGAATTCCAGGTGCCATGAATTTAAATAGTGTGAATTCAAAGAAGTACACAGATAGAATTTTGGAAGAAAAAGAGGAAAATAAGAGGGATGATGAGGAACCATCGATACTGACACAATATTGAAACATTCAAAGTTCTGGGGCTTTTTTTTTTTTGGTGGAATCACTCACAGCCACAGCTGGATTCTGAGTTTGTGGAAAAAGCAAAAGAAGAAGAAACACAAAGCTTATAGAGATTCCCAGATCCCAGTGTTCCCAGCAGTGCTGTTGGCCAAGCACCTTTAAAAAGCACAGTACAAAAACCATTGCACCAAACCACACCAGCACCTCCACAGCAACAATTTTCACTTCTTGCTTGTGCAAGAGCTAATTATTTTTATACATGGACATGCAAGGAATATTCTATGTAAGTTTTTCTGCATAATGTTTGTGGCTAAATGATGCATTTTTAAGTGGAATTTCTAGATCAGTAATTTAGAAATATTCTAATGACAGAAGTGCTGTGCAAAGAAACTTTTATCCTATATTTTACAATATGAAATATAGAAATTTCTTTGTCATTCTGCATCTGTAGCTGGAAGAAAAATGCGGCAAGTTAGCTGAGAAAGTAAATTTTAAACTCCGTTTCCTGAGAGAAGTAATCCTTGACATTTTAGCTCCCTGTCCTGTATAACAATTTGACCTAACATTAGTTCTTTACAAGTGCCAGTAGCTCTGTGGTGGCATTTTAACAGGATCACTGCACAAGGCAGTGACTCCAGCACAAGCCCTTTTAGCCATAAGAGCCCTTGGAGGAGCCAGGTGTGAGTCAGGTACAGCAGTGTGTGAGGACTGGGAGAAATGGTCTCGGTCTAAGTTAGGGAACTCAGGGAGTTTGCACATCCAAATCCAGCTGGCTGTATGGAAAGCTGTATTCCAGCTGTATTCCAGCTTTCCAGAACACACCGTACTCACAAAAAGGGCTAAACAGGCAAACTCTTCTGTACCTTTTACACAGCACAAGAATTAGCTACTGATGGGTTTAATTCACTCCCGAGTAGCTGATCCTAAAAACCACAGGAGGGCACCATGCACAGAGGGAAAAAATCTGTGTTTCCTTCTCCTCCAAAGCCAGCAGCAGCTCTCATGGATCATCTCTTTGCTATAAGCAAAGCTGAAATTCCTTTGCACATGAATGCATCTCATCAAGTTTATCTTCCTTCCAGTGAAGGAAGCAAATTAATAAGGAATGCTGACTAAGATAGACTAATAAGGTCTATATTCAACACCTACATCTACCCAGGCAGATGTAAATTAATGGATGTTTCAGATTTTGCCTCTTTGGATGGGAACACATTATTTCTTCCTGTTTCAGACTTTTCTAGTCGATCTTAATAGTTGTTGATTCTTCACTGATCTGCCTGGCAAACCCCGACTCTTACACAAAGGTGGGTGGGAGGGGTGTGAGCCAACCAGAGCAAGGCTGAGATCCCCGGCAAATACAAAGATATACCTTGAATAAAAGGTCTGGCTTAGAGCTGCTGGAATTGCCTCTGCAGGAAACTTCCCACAGCTTCTCACAGAAGCCACTCCTGCAGCCCCCCCGCTACCAAAACCTTGCCACACAAACCGAATACAGCATCATGTTATTTAGGGCTGGAACAGATTTTCTTTCCAGCCCTGTTTTTATTCACAAAATCTTGTTGGTCAACAGCTTCCCCAAAACACAATGCCTAAAATATTTAGTGCTTCTGTATATGCCCTGCTGACACACCCAGGGAGTGGTGCCTAAACACACACCCAAACCTGGTTTTGTATCCTGCCTAGGTTTTATTTGCACAACCAAATTTGTTCCCATTCATCAGAGTTTATATTGTAATAGTTTTCCTGTAGTTAAGTAGCTTTGTTAAACAATTGATTTTACCTTAAGGATCTGTGTGGAATTATGGCCACAGATTAAGGCTTCTGGTCCGTATTTTTCATTTACCATTAGCATTCCACAAGAGTCACATGGATGAAGGGGTCAACAGCGGGGTTTTTTTAGACTTTAAAATACTGTGAGATTTTAACAGCTGATTTAAAGTGTCCTGATGGAACTGGATAACTGTCACGTAGAAGTACTTAGAGCTTGTGTCTTCCAGGGAGCTGTAATGTTACCACAGTTTGGTTATAAGCCATCCTCTTAAGTATTTAAACATAAAAAAGTGGTTTTCTTTCTCACAGTCGAAGTACCTATTGGCTACTCATGACAACTGCCTGTATATGTTCTGCATTTATGTAATGCTTGGGTTTAGAGAAGCTGCAAGAGCCAGTTAAACAAGGGATGGACTCACTTGAACAAATTTGTGGGTGACTACTTTGCAAAGTTGTCAAAGAGGATTCTTGTGCCATGGCTGTATAGACAATTTTAGCTTTAAAACCCCCACTATAAAAGTTTCATTATCAGTCCCTAAAAATTGTTAGGGTTCAAAAGCCAATGCTAAACAAGGTGATTCTAATAGAGTCAATTCATTAATCTATAATCCATTTTTTAAAGCATCACAAGGATTGTGCACATGCATCTGTAGCATGTTTTTGATTCACTGATTGACAAAACAAGCAATGCTGAGTACAACACCAGGAGCATGTTCGTAATCCAGCCAGGACTGGAAGTGTTTCAGAGTGAGTTAGTTGGGATATATTAGACTCTGATCCTTTTCAAAGATTCCTATGCCATTAACAAAAGAAGGGATTGGATGAGAGCCATGGGAGCTGTTTCATAACCTCCTGTGGTCTTGTTTTCCATCTGATTTTGATGGCCACTCAGGTTCTGCTGCCGAGGTCAGACATTCTGGACCAGCACAGACAGTTCAGCCTCAATGGAGTCAGGCTTCAATTACACTTTCTAAATTACACTTAACCTCTGCAAAGCAAAGCCTCTTACACATTACAGAGGTATTCACAGGGCAAAATTTAGGTCAGATCAACAGCCCCCCCCACTCTTTTTGCACTGATAGAGCTATAATCAGTGTTTGTAGCTGAAAATCTATGATTTATCATTCTGTATTATGCATATCACATTCAGATTTTTCTTGAAAACATCCTTATTTCATTGCACATGACCAAATTAAACATTCTGTCTCAAACACACAGCTGGGAGTATGACAGGATCACTCAGCTGAGCTGCTGCCCTTTCTCTTCTGTAAAAAGAAGCCATTACAGAGATTTCCTCCTCTCCATCAAAATGGTTAATACAGAAAAAAAAAAAAAGAACAAAATTTATTTCTGTAACATGCTTTGGCAGCAACTGAGGTGAGCAGCTCAATGGGGAAAAGGGAGCCAGGGTTGTTCCCACTGTGTTAGGAAACCACAGTCTGAGCAGAGCAATACTTCACTGGGAAGCTGAGCCAGGACTATACCAGTTACCTCAAATCCCCAAACTTGTACGTACAAATGCAATTACGAGATTGGCACAAACAGCAACTCAGAGAGTTCTGTGCACATACATGTTTGTGTGTTGGCTGGGAGGAGGAATAGCTAAAATTACACTCTTAAAAAGTAATTTGACCATGAGCTCCACAGTGGCTCTTAACGCTCCCGTTGCTCACAGGGAATCGCTTACATTGGGTTCCTCGAACAGAGGACACAAAAAAGCATCACAGCCTCTGCAGCCCTGGAGTGCTTGGTATTCCAGCTCATCCCACTTATGAAAAGGTTTTGTATAATTTGTTGATTCTAGTTATGGATTATGTTATCTCCAAATGGAGCAAATATTGAAAAGGAAAATGATACAAAGGTCTCAGACCTCAAATCATTGGTTGTCCAGAAGCAAGGAAGTAAATGTAACGAAGTAAAGCATAAAAAACCTGCCTCATCCTGCCCATTATTAAAAGGTTTAAGAGCTTACATGAAAAAGGGTTCACAAACTTTGATTTAAAAATAAGAACAAAAGCAAAATGGTCATTATTACATGTTTGATATGAAAAACGCCAAACCTTTTTTTATTTGTACCAGATGTGGATAGGCAGATGTGAACTGTTGGACAATATTCGCAGGAGTGGAATTAGGGATATATCCATAATTAATAGCATGCCTGTGGAAACATGTTCCGTGCTTCAAAAAGAATTCAGGTGGTATTAGAACTGGAAGAACCTCCTTACCCTGAAGATGTTGACAAATTTGAAGAAATTCCAAGCCGTGAAAAAAATCCTGATTGGAGAAACAGATTACTTGTGCCGCAACATTAAAGGAACCAATGTTCTGCTCTCAATTACACCAATGTGGTCCAGTTCAATTCAGTGGCAATGTACCAACAGAACCAGGAGAAAAGCATGGCTGAAACATATGATATGAAGGATTTGCTTGGAAATGCCCAGAGGAAGAATTCCCTTTAGGAAGGAAAGGAATTGGCAAAGCATTTTGGGGGAACAATAGGTCCTGTGAGATTTAAAGTGCAAAGAAGGAAAATACAGGCAGAGAATGTTCCGCGGCAGTAATATCTTCTAAATACCTCCTCTGGGATATTTAACAGAAGTCAGAACACAGCAACTCACTGCACAGAACAATTACACACAGGAGGTCACCAGAGAAAGCCATCAGGCAGTTCTTCCCCTGGATATCCCAGCCATCCACGGAATCCACACAATGTGTATGTTCACCTTTTCAATGCCGGCATCCATTGTTTCTGTCCACCTTAATTCACACAGTAGTGACTAATGCATCATGAAAATTCACCCATGCTGGATCAGTTACTAAAATGTAATTGCAGTGCCTTTGTGCTCTGTCTGCCAGATGTTCCCTTTTGTGTTCATCAAGAACATATTGTGTAAGAGGAGCTCCTCTAACCAAAACTCCCTGACCATTCTTGGTTTAATTACAATGACACTGCAAAAAAATGTGGCCAGAAAGAGAGAAATCCTACTCCTTATCCTTGCCTCCTGGACAACAGGATTAAGAGAGGGTTTGTAGGATAGACCTGACAATACATCTATAGAATCAGAGAATCACGGAACTCTTAAGGTTGGAAAAGACCTCTAAGACCATCAAGTCCAACCATCAACCCAGTACCACCACCTTGTTCACCACTAAACCATATCCTCAAGTGCCATATCCACACATTTTTTGCACATTTCCAGGGATGGTGACGCCCCTACTCTCCTGGGCAGTCTGTTCAACAACTTGTCAAGCTTGACAACACTTTCAGCGCAGAAATTTTTCCTTAGCTTCTATCTAAACTTCCCCTGGTGCAACTTGAGGCCATTTGCTCTTGCCTTGCAATTTGTTACCTTGGAAAAGAAACCAACCCCCAGCTCACTGCACCCTCCCTGTCAGGGAATTGTGGAGAGCCTAAAGGTCCCCCCCGAGCCTCCTTTTCTCCCGGCTGAGCCCCTTTCCCAGCTCCCTCAGCTGCTCCTGTTAGATAAGGTTAACAGTTGCCGGTCACAGTGTGGATTTATTTGCTCACAGACTTGGTGTGCTTCTTCTCAAAGTTGCATCATGCAACACCTTCCTTGCAGTGCGTGTTGCCTGGTGTGCTGTTCACCCCGTGGGAACTGGGCTAAGGCTTCCTGTCGCTGTGCTTTGTAACGCTGGCACATGATGTGACAGAAGGGCTGCTCCCGGAGCCCGCACCCGGCCGTGCCGGCAGCCCCGGACAGCGAGAGCCACCTGCGGGAAACCATCAACAATTACAGCTCTAACCTGTCCCCGGAGCCAGCCTGGGCAGGAGACACCTTCCCTAGGGAGGGGACATCTTCCCACACCTTCCCTGCCCTGCTGTGTTATTACAGTGGCCTTCGAGAATTCTGAAAGTTTTGGATATCCCATGGATGCTAAAGCGAGCACGGTGCTATTGCTGGGCAGCAGCACGTGGCTGAAGGTGTTCCAGGTCTTGTTTAGGGTTAAACAACTGTTTAAGAACAGCCAATTGCTGCTGTTCTGGCCACGCTGGACCTTTAATACGAACTGGAGTGGTGCCCCAAGTGACACTCCCCATGCTCCTTCCTCAACCCCTGAGGCAGCGGAGGGCAGGCCACGCTTTGCTTTCCCTTGGAGGGGCGTGCACTGGAATCGGCTGTCCCGGGGTGGGAACACAGCCTGCCATGGCCTTCCCAGAGGGAGGCTCCAGAGCACCTGCAGTGCCTCGGTGGCATTGTCTGTGGGGTGACACAGCGTGTCGTAGTCTGCAGCAAGGCACGCATCCAACGCTAGGTCACTTGAGCCATTCAGGTGACTCTGCCACCCACGCCTGCAACTTCCTGATGTTTCTGGCCTCAGAAATCAATAGAAATCTTAAGCCAAAACAAAACCAAATCTGGCGTTTAGCATAGCAAAGAATCGATCTAAAATTGAATGGGATTTACGTCACCTCCCAAGCTCTGGATGTGACACATTTCAGAACAATGAGATATGAACCATTTAGAAGTCAGTGATCAAAATGCTATTTTGATGGGAAGATTCCAGATTGGACTGTAGCAACAGGAACTTTGTTGCAGTAAGGCCAAGTCTAAAAAAGCCCCTAAGATATACAAAGGGAAAGAGCCATTTCTTCATGTGTCCTCACAGGAATATTCCCCCCCTTGATCACTGCGTGACAATAAGAGAGCTGGAGTCAACACAAAACTATTTAGTTGACTATCCCTAAGTTCTTTACATAGCTTGTATTGCTTTAAATATCTTTGCCCCTTGAAAAGCTAAATTCATCCCACATCCTTCTGGGAAGGCTCGAGGCTGGCGTTCCAGCAGCGTTCTTAAGGGGAGCCTTCCAGAACTGGAATGTATTCACAGGTACTCTCCCTTCCTCCCCAAGTGGGAAATCACAATTAAGGGATGCAGCGAGAATTAACATGATTTGGCAGACAAAGGCTTCATAGTACAGCACAACTTAAAACAGACCACAAATCTGTATTAAACACAATCAACTCCAAAATAAAAAAATAATACAGAATGCAGTAAATGGCTCCAAGGGATCCTCAGCCTATGAGTCTTTTTTTCTGTTGTTGTGGGAAATTATTTGCTGTTCTGCAAAAAAAAAAATGAGAAATGTAAATAAGTCCTCAAAACAATAAAATCCTAATAGTCTTTTAACAGACTGAAAGGATTTGAATTCTCCCACTGAATTAATTCATCATAGGATTGATTCAGAAAAATTCATGCTTTACCAGTGCTGGCCTGCAGGGCTGTATGACCCTGGCAAGCACATAGGTTGTGGTCAATGAAAATAAGACTTGTTCTTCCACTTAAAGCTGCAGATCCCATCATGCCTGAGGTGTTGGTGTGCACTGGTGTTTGAGATGAATGCAGAGAACAGGTCTGCAAAACTTCCAAAGCCTGGTTCAGTGAAAACTCCTGTTTCCAACTTTTCTAATGTCGTTTTGCCAACATAGTGAATTTAACATTGTATTTTCCTCTAAGCACTGGCTGAAGGGGGTGTGAGATGCAAACAAATGTAGGTGGAAAGATTTTCAGACTGAAAGTAGGGAACAGATCTCGTCTCCTTGGGGCTGCACAAAGTCCTGCCTCCCTGAAAAGCTCTCAGTGGGTTGGGAAAGTGTAACTGCCAATATCTTCACTTTACTAATGCAGCTCAGACTTCAGCAGTTTAGGTGGCACATTTACAGAAAATTTGATGTACTCGGCCTAATTTCTATTACATTCACATTATACAAAAATGAGATGCTTTTCTACTCTTCTTTCCCCTAAAAGGGGGATGAAATGGAATTCTGGCAGCAGCAAACTTTGAGAGAAGGCGTGAACTCCACTGCTGGTGAATATTTCCAGTTCGTTTTGTTCAACAATGGAAGAGAAATACTTGTTAGTCACTGCAGTTAAACCACTTTATAACTGGCATAGTCATAATTGATAAGAAATCAATTCCTTGTGCCAGCTGCATAATTTCATTCACAGTTTTACTTCATCTTTCAAGTAATCTCAAAAGCCCTCAGGCCCTCCACAGATGCAGAAGAGAGAAAACCTCCGTTACTCTGTTTTGAGAACACCCTCAACTACCAGTTCAATTTACCACAATGGTTTTCTGTAAATCCTAATATTTTAGGCTGCCATTACAAAGCAGGTGCTTTTACTCATAGAACAAAATTATCTCTTACAATGCAGGACATCTGACTTGCACATCAGATTGCAGAGTAATTTTAGAGTTTTCCAGAAATATTTCTTCACAAAATTTCCTTTCAGATAACGCTGTGTACAAAAAGGCTATAGCCAGTGGTATTTACAGGCTTTTTATCTACTCAATGAGCACTTTTAACTATACCTAAAGTCAGATTTTCCTTTCATGAATAGTTCATGTCACACCTATCAGCTCATAAGTTTGATCTTTATCTTTGTCATACAGGCTTTGGCATCTTCTATGGCATTTTATTATATGGGAAGAATCTATTCCCTTATGACAAATATAAATTGCTTACTTGATCCTTGATTTCAGAGCCAAGAAAGAAGGGTTTCAATTGGAGGTAAAGGTTTTAGGCTTCTTCAAGGATAAAATCTTAACCCCCAGCATGACATGAGTGTAATTCTGTCCAACAACACACACAAACCACAAGTTTCCAGTTCTCTGTTGACAAAGAACAACCATCCACAGTGCTAAAAAAGCAGTTTCCCCATTAGGTGCCCTAACAAAGTTTTCAAACTATTCAAACACAGAGGCATAAATCATGAAAACAAAGCTTTTGCAAGATGTTACATGTAAGTTATACTAAGAAGTTAAAGAAAACCATCTGGGCATAAAATATAAATGGCCAGCATACAAAAATTAAGAGGAAAATAAAACCAACCACACATTGCAAATGCCCCAAACACGGAGCTTTCATTCTGTAAGACTACTGAAGTTTAATTCCAATTATCCAGCTTGAACAAAAAATACATTTTTCAAAATACCAATGAACCAGGGCACTAAAGCTTATTCAAGATGCAGCTTTTTTCAACTTTTTGGCTTATTCAAGAGACAGTTCTTTAAGGTGGGGAATTACCAGCATCTCTTCAGTGGCAGCTATGAATCAAAGCTGGAAAGAGATGGTGACTTCCTAAATCGTCATGGACATTATCTATCAGAATTAAACCTAAAAGGTTTGGTTCGGTTTCCTGTATTGCTGTCTCTTCAGTTTCTGAAGGGTAAAGTAACCTGGACTTGCTTTATAGACCCAAAAGATTCTGAGTAACCCTGGGAGGAAGAAAGACACAAAAGCCAATGTCTGGATACACCCCCAAAGACAGGGCTCTGCAATGTCGGAGGGAGATTAGAAAAGACCTCAAAAGGCTCTATCCATGTGCAGCAACTGTTTTTCAAACAAAGAAACAAACAAAGAAAAATCTTTTAAAAATCAAAACCTACAACTTAATGGGATAAAATGCCCGAAGTCTGGATTTTTCATGCTGACTTAGTTCAGATCACTTACATAAGCAACATACTTGAGATTTGATTACATAGCTAGATTTTTTGTTTATTTATTTACTTTTAAACAGGATGCTTGCTTGGGTTTAAGTTAGTTAGGGGGAAGGGAAGTAGGAAGATTTTGAAAACAAACAAATTACTTACAAACAGACAAGTTAAAAAAAATAAACCTGTAATGCCAAAGCTCTCCCTGTCTCTTGAGGCTGGTATCTTTGGATTCCCAGCAAATTCCTCTTCTTCCTGAGCTCATGTAGTGACTGGGAATGACCAGCAGCCTGGAACCCTTGGCAGAGCCCAGCTCACAAATGATGAGACTCAGTTTGTCACTGATTTTAGAGATAATTATCAAGATAGGGAATTCTGGCTTAATTTCCTGATTTGAGAAGGGAGTACGTGATCCCGATCATAAACCATGCTGTGAGCAGCAAAGGATGTCTTAACAGCATTTATAGCTGAAGTTTAAAATACTCATGGAGTTTGTATAAAACAGATGTGAATTTTCAAACTAAACAACAGATTTTTCTTAAGAGGAAAGAAGTTGAAGCAGCAGAGGAAAACTCTGTGTCCTCCTCTGCTTCTGAGGAACCAAAAAGGGAGTGATGGTTCGAATGTACTAAGTTTCAGTTCTCCTGCTCATCTCTTTTTATTCTCTTATTTCAAATAATTTTTTCATAGTCTGCCTTTCATATTTCTAGGAAATTCTATCTACACATGCTTTGTTGATAGGTCTCATCTGTTTATTTAAAAAATATGCTTGTTCCCCCAAAAGAGATGATATTTTATTAGTCTTATGTGTTGAAGTTATTGTCCCAGATACTGTAGTTACTTGGGCCTTTAATTGGGCCTGAAATCTGCATCTGTTCTTAATCCATCCACAGGAGCCCTAATTTATCTGTCACAGGCTCTGAAATCACCAATGTGTTGGGTTTTTTCTTCTCTCCTTTCCTAAGCCAGCTAGTGTGGAATAGCCTGGGCCATAATTTTCCTGGTTTAGTCAATCTCTTTCTAAATCATCTTACCTTCAGTTTTCCAAATTTGTAGACCTATCTTGACCAGGAACAATCAGAACAGAGGAAAGGAGCAACCACTTCTTACACACATGCAATGGATCAAACAACCGCATCCTTCTCTTTTGGCCTTTTAAGTTGATGCTACAAACCAAACTTTAAAATAAAATAAAAACAAAAGAGCTCCATGTCATTTTCAGGGAGGCCAAATGGTCCTAGAGTCTGTCTTTCAGCTCCAAAAAGCATATAGAATCATTATGTGGAGTTGTGGTGACTGTCAGGAAGGCAAGAGCAACTAAATAAAGTAGTGAATAAAGGTTTTCACTGAAAAATGGTAAATAACTCTGAACTTAATTAGAAAACCTCAGACTCAGAGCAGAATTTTCTTCATAGAAATAAAACATGCCCCTTTAATTAAAGCTTAGCATGTTCCTGCCGAGGCACCGCTGTGAAACACAGGCTGGAAGCACAATGGAGGCTTCCAGCACCTGGTGTGGCATGGCCTTGAGTGGTGATGGACTGGAAAGAAAACGGTTTCTTCAGAAACAGTTTGAACTGTGACCCAAACTTCTCATGAATGACAGTCTCAGGCATTCTGAAATCACAGTAACGGTTTATCTGAAAAAAAATCACTCCAGAATCTCAGGAAAACAACTTTTAGTTTTTTGCAAAACGAGACAAGAAGACGAGAAGTCCCAGTGCCCCAGTGCCATGGTGCCAGAACTCTGCAGAATGAGAGCAGAAGAAATGCACTAATTAACTCAGCATTCAACCCCTCCCCCCAAACCCACGAACAATGGCTTCTGTAGTAAATAATTATGGAGGATTTACTACATATGAGAAGAGTGCTGAGTTTAAATAGTGTCATGCCCTTTATCCCACTGCGAACTGCAGTATCTGGACATTTGGCACAGCTGCTGTCCTTGTGTACACTCAATAGTTTGGTAACAGGAACCACAATCACAACACCCCTGAGAACTGTAAATTTGTTACATTATTTGTGTTTCTGCCTCGTAACTTCTCCTTGATCTTGCTTTCTCTGCTCATTTTACTGGCAGTAGAACTCAGTAGATTAATAACGCTATTAATACCTCACTCTCTCTGCCAGATCTTCTTGGGTGGCCAGTTTCCAGCTGTATAACAATCTTTGCTTGCTCACATCTCCTTGTTCTCAATGCCACCCTTTTAAACTTTTTTTCTTGTATTCTTCAAATTTTAAGGCCTCGGTGCATTTTCAGAACTCGAGATACAAACTATTGGAAAGCAGTAGTTACAATTCATTAATAACTCAAGCACCTTTTTTTCAGAGTAACTAAAAGGAAATGAAGGTACCTGAATGACACTCTAGCTGGTCAGACACCTATGAGATTTAGTGGAAAAGCGGATAATCATTATTTAATTCATATTTTGTGCCATTTAACTGGAGCCTATAATAATCCTCATCGTCGTTTTTGCAGCTACCCTATAGTCAGTGATTTTCTGCCTGTCACTATTGTAGAAATGATGGACATACAAAATCAAAATTCTGACTCATCACGAAGTCCTGTGTCCTCTTCAGCTATTTGTCATTGTAGAGTCACGACCAGTCTGACTTTAACTCACATGCACATTAGATTAAAGTTTGCTGGCAAAATTGCAAATATCAAAAGCAGAAACTCTGACTCCTACTCCTCTGTTTCTTGAGTGAGAAAAGATAAAACAGTAAAAGGAAAAATGTCAAAACAATAATAAATTACTTCAGAGCCAGGGATAATAAATTACATTATGGCCTTTCTAGTGTGTGAAATGCTGTTACTCAAAACTGGAAAGGCATGGAAACAATTGCACTTCAGAGTGAGAGAAGTATGGTCCCAGCTCTTTTGTTCCAGTTCAAACACCACACACCACCCTTACTAACAGCTGTGGTGCATTGTGTCTCCTTGGGTCAGCAAGGTAGATCCAGAGAACAGCTTGAAGCATCATTGTTTCTTTGGAAGTGAGAGTCAATAAAAATACTGACAAAGGAATGCAGCCGGGCTCCTGGAGTTGTACAAATTCCAGTCCTTCTTCATTCCCTCCCTCAGCAAGTCCTTCAAAGAATGAAACAGATTAATGAACTTGCCTTTTTTTTCCTAATTTGCCTCAATTTTCTTTTCAATGCTTTCCACAGTGTATTTCTTAAAATATATGAAAAGTGACACTGTAAAAAGAAGTTATGGCAGACTCTCTCTTTTCTCCAAGCCCATAACAACACAAACATGGCTTGAAAATGTTTGCAGATGAAGAATTTTCAGCAGGGAAGTAGCAGACTACATGAGAAGCTCAAATAACAGCCAACCACTCTAAACAGTCTGGTGTCTGCTTAGCTCTTTCCTTGAAAGAAGCACTCAGAGGCAAAAAGCAGAAGCAAAATCCCAGCCATGCTGCTGGAGGGATAAACTTTACCCTTAGCCAGAGATTAACATCTAATTTTCTCCCTTTACCCCATTTCTTTATTCATTTTCTCTACATTCCCAACTAATACCCTATTGCATCTCTTTACTTTTTTTCTATTCCTCCTCCTTTTTGTCTTTATAATAGAAGAGATACTGTTGTCTTTATAATAGAAAAGATATTTCTGTGAAAAGTGAGTTGACTTTCTCTTTCCCCCATCCTTTGCCTACTGTTTTTTCCTCATTATCTTTCCCATTTCCCCACAAAACACTGCTACCTTCCCTGCCCTATTTTGGCAGATGCCCCAGTATTCCTCCCTAGGAGCTCACGGAGAACATTCCTTTGGCACCCACTCTTTCCTTAAAACCTGATTCACCGAAATTTCCTTTAGCAACCCTGATAAGTGAGAGTGAAATGAAGTTGTGGAAATGTGAGAAAGCTCCATCAGCTGCATTCAAAACTTCCATGCAGCTTGTATGGTACTACCTCTCTTCTCACCCTGGTATTTCAGCCACACAGAAGGTAACTTGTGTACTCAAATGTACGAAATGTACAGAAATCCTGCCATGCCCAAGGTTCTGCACTGCTCCATTCCCAGGCTTGTGTTCTTAAGCTGAATGTGAGGTCAAGACCCTCCACAATAAGTACAACCATGTCAATGAGAACAGATAAATAGATTCAGAATTCCCATGTTACATTAGGTTTACGTTCATCTTGTAACTCCCTGTGTTTATTTTGCAGATCTCAGCCTCTTCTGGAAAGGGCTGTTCCTTTTGAACCATCAAGGAAGATGCTGTCAACTCTTGTTCTTCCAGCAAACCAGACTAAACACCACATTGCCACAGACATGAATTTCATAACTAGGGCTGCTTTGGATATCTGTGCCATCTGCTATTTACCAACAGCACCTCCAGCTCAAAACAGTTTGGTAACCTGGGTCTGCCTGGCAATTACCTCTTTGCCATTAGACATGCTGGGCCTGTAATGCACATCTAAGTGGAATTTTAGAATGCACAAACCCAGCTGTGCACCCCGAGCACTGCAGGAAGGGCTGGAACACTGCACACGCACTTTGGCAACGCATGAGCTTCCTTAACCTCCCTTGGTCAAACCTGCACCAGCCCTCGGCCACACAACCTGCACACGAGATCTGCAGGTGTTATCCCAGATTTCACGTTACAGCCTCCTGAGCCCCCAGACAGCCTTTCCAGCCAGGGACTGGGATGATTTAACCTGCTCAGCCTGTGCACCAAACTGGAAAGAGCCCAGAGGGCTGCCAGATCACTCACAACACTAATGCCCAACTTGGCCTTGTCTTTGTGTTCAGACATTTGTGCGATTTCATCCCAACAAATCTGGAGTATTATAATACCATGCCATTGCAAAATGTAATTTATTCACAAAACTAGGCTCAGGAACTAAAGGTTCAGGTTCAATCAAAGCTTATCAACAAAGCAAGCTGCTCTCAGAGGGCTAGGTATGAGCAGCACTTGCAGTTTGTCATGTCACACTGTTTAAACAATACAAGTTCATTTTTCATTTTATTTTCCCTTTACTAGTTCATACAGGCAGACACTTGTTTATTTCTCTCTGAAAGTCTTTTCTTAGTGAGAGATAAGTTACTAGGGGAGAGGAAAGGTTATATATTCAAACATGGTGTCAAGGTTGTTGCTAAACTGATGAGTCTCAGCTGTGGATCCTCCCAAAAAAGAAATGGTCAGACCTGGATTTCTCTTTAAAACTGGATTTACCAAGAAGTTGCAATAAGGAGACAATAACTTCATTAGTAGCTGGTAACTGCTGCAGAACTTTTCTTTATACTACAAAGCAGCACCAGAAACATTAATCTCTTACAAATGTTATGTACAAATTTGAAGAGGAGATTTGCCACAGAATAAAGGTAGTTATGACCAGCCTGTTTGGTTTTTACATAGGTGAATAAATTATTATCACACAGTATTCTGACTGCTGTGCATTAACAGTCTGGTCCACCTGGGCTCATCATATAAAATAAATCATGGTTTTGCCATCAATGTGCACATTTTTTGCACCACACGTTACATTAAGCTTTGCTCCAGACTGCCCTTATTATGTAACAAGACTGGCTGTTAGAAAACACCTGTCCCACCTATGGATTTGTAAATAGATGTTCCTGTCTATCAGAGTCCAACACAGGGTATTTTAAATACTTGCAGTCACCTGCAGGTCACATCACAGGGCCACAGCCAAAGAAAAGCCCTGAAAGTGCTTAACCAGGCAAACAAGAATCATCAAAACCCAGGGAGGCCAAGCATTTCTGCAAAATTTGTGCTCTTAATTAAAAGCCAGCAGATGTTGTAAAGCTCTTTACAGCCAGAAGAGCAGCTGCACAAGCTTTAGGCTTTTATTCCACCCAGGCTGCTGCATCTCTGCTCAAAAGGAGCTGTAAAAAGTGCCCCAGTACCCCCCCACTGCTGCTCCATCAGCTCCCAGGGCACAGAAATGGCACTGGCCAACGCTCACCTCTCCAGCAGCCCAGGGCACCCCTCCCTGCAGACTCTGCTCCAGGCAGGACAGTGAATTCAGGGCTTCTGGTCCTTTGGTTTTCCAACAAATGCAGAAAACCGCCTCTTCGAAGGCATCCGGGCAGGCTTCAGCTCCAAGAAGGGGCGCTCCCAAGGAGGAGCTGTCAGAGAAGCGCATGGATTTCACTTTTTGTATAATAACCTGAGGGTCAGCCATAGCCTTGGGGACATCCCCAGTCTCAAGCCCCCCTTCTTCCAGCTTATCTTTACACCTCCCTCTCCTCCCAGGACTCCACACTCCCCCAGCCACTCACACTACTAATGATTGAATGCAAATTTCCTACCGGTCTGCTGAGGAAGGAAAACCAGGCCAGAACCCAAACCCTTATACATGCACACCACTCCCTCCCTCCAGAGTGGCTTCTGCCCAAAATGATTTGTTTTGGTACTCCAGTTTTCTTCCCTGCCACTGCATCTCCAGAAACAAGCTGTCCCTCCTGAGTCCTTGCTCATATTTAAATGTGTGAAGTTCTTTTGGCAAGACAACTACATCAGTTTTTCACCTCCAGCTTCTTATTTGCTGGAAGCTCCCTGTCCATTCCTTAGAAACATAAGAAGTGTTCAGATTGATCATATTCTGATATGGAATTCTCTTTGCTTGGTAACATGCCTGAACATGAATAAGTATCAAGGAAAAGAACTGTTTCACATAATAATTATAGAAAATTCTCTTCCTGTAAAATCCTGTTATTTTCACAAAGACAGAGATTGTTTGGATCGAGGAAGGGAGGTCAGGTTCAGATCCTGGGGAGAGTGGTGTGTAGTGATAATAACACTTAGGATTTTTGCAGCATTCCTTATCCAGAGATCTGAGCCCTGTCTCCAGTACATTACAACAGCAGGATATGTTATCTTATGCAAACTCCTTCCTAAATTTCACAATAGCTGTAACAAGCAGGAATCATTAAATTAGTGTGCCTGAAACACAGCCACAGAGCTCCTTCTTTACTTTGCTTTTATCTAAATAAAGTGAAACATGGTCAGAGCTCAGGCATTTGTCCTCTTCATTGTTTACCAAGTATCTACATTACTTGTAATGGTATATAAATACTAAAAGTAATTTTAAAAAATGAGAAAACAGAAACGAGTATCCAAACTCTCCTCCTTTAAGCAAGTTACCCAATTGCAACCCCTACAAATGCTCAGTTGCCCTTTTACTACGTCTGGTTCAAAGGCCACTAAAAATGGGATTCTTTGCACTGACATCAAAGGGCTCTGAATGGGGCTGTCTGAAACACGAGGGGAGACAAGATTAACTTCAGCTTTCTGCCTATAGAACTCTAGCAAAAAGTAACAAATAATAATCTGAAGATAAGGTTTTCTTGAGAACCTACTGATTTCAGCACATTTTTCCAATGTCAGCTACGCTATGAAGTTGCTTGCTTTGTGACAGTGATGCAGAGTGTGCCACTAAACACAGTGCTTGCAGCTTAATATGACCTTTTCTTTCAATAACACTAAAGAACACGGTGACTAAGAAGGAAGCAAGAGGGTGGGAAAAGAGATATGAATGGTTTATAAAGCACTAGATTGGTTGTCTTTATTTAGTACCATATCTGTATTGATCAGGCTTTCCTCCTGGCTGCTGTGAAGCTGTAAGAACAGGCATCAGTGCCAACAAATCCTGCACTGCTGCTGAAACCTTACCCTACCTTTTAACTACAGGCTTTATTACTCGTGTAAATACATCCTAGAACTCGGCTCTTAAAGTGGCTTCTCTCAGTAACCATCTTTACTTAAACACATCTGGAACTTCTTTGTAACTCACAACTGCTTTGTGTAGTCACCTGTATGATGAAGGTTAAATGCTGTGGAATTACTGCTGGGGGCTCTGATTGCCCCACAATCACAGGAGTGGATGTATAAAGCAGGGATACAAGGGGCAGAGGAGTACTAAACAAACCCAAGATTATGTTCCTAATTGAAATGGCAGCCCAGGGTTTTCGCATATAAAATCTGGAATCTGAGCTTACTTTCCTCAACATCATCTGTTTCAGCTGCTCCACATTCCAGGACTCCTTCAGCCTTGACCTCATCCCTGAGATTATTCTCCCTTCAGTCACTTAGAAGTTCTCAAATATACAATATTTACACCCGGCAACAAGGCAGATCTACTGATTGTCTTTCTTCAGCTGCCTGGGTGGCCCTAAGAATGAGGAAGTGGCCCAGGACTGGGGAATTCCCATTGTCTGTGGAGAGAAGAGCTGGCGCTCACAGCACTGCCAGGCTGGGCTGCACAAGGGCAGGGAGGGGTATGTGGGAATTGGGAAGATTGAAGATATGAGGAGAAGGATTAACTCCACACATTTTGTCCATAGCTCTCGAGATTAATGCAAAGTACCCATCTACCCTAAAGATCTTGAAACTGGAAAAGAAAAAGGAATCTATGAAGTTACATCAATTTAAAAGGAAAAGCTGAAAAATGAATTAGGTCTAAATTAGGTCTGAATTCTACTGTGAATTAGGTCTATTGGCTTCCAATCTCTGCCTGCTACTTCCAAGGCTTCTACTCCTTTTTGTTTTTACTAAGTGAAAACATAATCATTAAACAGATTTACAAAACTATTTTGCATCATATGTGAATATCACTGACAATGGTATCCAGATATCTTTCATTTCTTATCCCAAATCAAAACAGACCCTGGATTTTAGAAATTTATTTGTTGCTATTTCCTTACCAGCTTTCTTGGTTTGAGACTGCTGTATTTATGAAACAAAAAGTTCCCAAGTCATTAGGTAATATATGACCCAAACAACTTCATAATCAATGTAAATGAGACTCAGGCCCACAGTATCCAGGAGTATTCATTCCTTTGATGGGAGTACCTTTCTTCCTGTAGAGTCTATGTCTTATCTTCTTCTAAAACTTACATGAGGTCATTCGGCCAAACCCTTGCCCTTAATTTCTGAACCCTGGCAGCTGATTTAAGAATATGTTTTATTACTCCTTTTGTTTGCAGAGCAGTTGGTGCTGATATGGTCTCCCTTGGCTCTTAAGAGATTGAACACCACATGGAAGAAAAAGTAGAGCAATGTAGAAGACGCCTTCAAAATTTCATTTAGAAAACAGAACAATATTTTTTAGGAAAATTTTGTTCAATCAGTTCACACACAACACAACTTTTTTTGTTATGACATATCGATATGCATGATACAGTTATATATTTCTCATTTCTATGATAAATTTGCATCATTATTATAAAAATTAATAACAGTTGCAATAACGAAAATGAAATTCATGAATCAGAATTTAGACTTGTCATTGTTACTTATACCTGCAACACTTAACCAGTACTTCCTAGTCACTGCAGTGTTCTGTTAAACAGTAACTGCACAATGAATCTTTTTTTTCCTTTTCCAGATAAGCTAAAACGCAATCATAAGCATTTGTCAAAATCAATCCTGTATCCAACACGAGAGTATGATATCTAGAACTTCCTGATCTGAAGCAATTAATTTTTTCTAGATATATAAAAAATGGAAATAACTTCAAACCAATTCCTTTTTTCAGAGATGTTTTGTCGTAATATTTTTCAAAACAGAGCACCCATAGAACTGTGAGGCCAAACTGCAACTCTTCTGATGCTTGGGGAGCATGGCTGGAACACACACAAACCCCCAACCCGAGAAAACAAAGGGTACAAACACTCAGGTCACTGCAGTTCCTCATCCCTAAAGGTAAGCAAGCACTTCCTTCGCAGCTCAAGCATGAACTTCAATATACTGCTGAGTTCTGTAAGTTACAGGGCTCCTGTTCCCCCCTGCATTAGTTATGAGAACATCCTGTACAACTTGCACAAATTGTGTGAAACAAAAGCAATTTAAATTCTCACTGAGAGCTGTGGGCTCAACAAAACCTGAGAAATGGAACTTTCTGGCTGTTGCCCTGCCTGATGACCATCGTGCTTTTGTGACCAACGGGGAATATGGTCAACTAGAAAACTCTCAATCTTCAGGCACTGGCAAAAGGCAAGCCTTGACAAGCTGACAAAATGTGACATCTTAATGAGGTTTTTTTGCAAGTGTTACTGGATAGTCCACACCAGAAGCAGGAGTTGGGGGCAGGGCTGGAGAGGAATGCAAGGTGGTAGAGAACAGTGTTCCTCACTTGGATAACTCCTTGGGTGATCCTCTGGCCAGTTTTCTACTCACAGATTTTAGTGAATATGTTAAATTGGCATGATACATAAAAGAAATTTTGGCTACAGGTCTTTCTGTTAGTACTGAAACATTCTTAAGTGAAATAATACATTTTTATTTAAAATATCCACAATTGAGCTTGCAACTCTTCTCCATGTGCTCTCTATAACGTGTGTTTCCTATAACAGGATATACTACACATACTACTGTAGGAAAAGATATAGCCAATTGCCTGAAACCCTTACCTATCATCACTTAATAGCTGATATTATGATAAAAAATGGGGCCACGGGCAGGAGTGTTCTTCTAGGCTCAGCTATCAGGTATTTCACACAATATGAAATTTGTCTTAAGTGCTGCACTCTAGGTGGGTTTGCCTGCAAAGAGGTGCTCATAAGTAAATGGGGAAAAGAACGTATTAATAAATCGGTGACTTAATTTCACCCAGGGAAATCAGTAGTAGAGTCTCAGGGAGGGAAAAAAAAAAAAAAAAAGAGACGACTCTCAAATCTGTAGCCCAGCTTTGAATCAGAAAGCTGCGTTATTATCACACAAGGGATTCCTCCTGGAATCAGAGACGGAGCAACGGGATCAGGTCATTTAAAAGCGATGACCTAAGAGCAGCATGAGCAGCGCAGCAGACTGTGCCTCCCCTGGTGTTCCCGGGAGGATGTACTGCCCTATCCCTGCTTTTACCTGCCGGGGGGAAGCGGGGGCGGTGCGGGGCCGTGCCCGCCCCCGGCCCGCGCCCCGGGGGAGGCCGGCAGCTGTCGGCGGGTGGGAGGCGTCTGCAGCTGGAAAACAGCAGCTCCGGTTGCTGATCAGATTTGGGGGTGGGGTGGGAGGTGTGTGTGGGAAAAGCCAAGCGATGGATCTTCCCTTCTTTCGACAACACTCTCCCCTTCAGGACTAAGTCTGCACTGGAGGAAAATAACTGCGAGGGAGAAGTGCTAATCACACCTCCGTGTGGGAACTAACTCCCGGGAGCAGCGAGCGCTGCCAGCCCCAGGATATTCCCTGCCTCCAACCTGAAGTGATTCCTCCTGGAAAGGTTCAGTCGCGCCTGGAGTTCACCTTTGCCGGCAGTTAACCAGCGTGCAATTTGGGTTTAATGGAGCTGGGTTTATTGTTCCTTTTTGGACTTACGATTACGTCGACTGCAGGTAACGTGGATTTCTTGCTTTCTTTGCCCACTTCCACGCATGCACACAAAGAAAGGCTGGGTGTTTTGGTTTTTTTTTTTTGTTGCCTGTTTTTTTGTGTTTCCCCCTCCTTCCAAAAGGCTGTAAGCAACAGCCCACTCCGGTGCGCGGTAAAGAACCAGATGCCAAAGACATCCTTTGGCCGTCCGTAGCTTTAACCCACACGCACCGGGCTGGCGCTGCAGCCGGGGTGGACACAAACGTAACGGTGCTCCCGGCGCCCCGGGACTCCGCAGGGAGCGGGGATGGGTCGGGCCCCGGGGGTGCTGCGGGCGGGGGTGTGCGGGGCACTGGGAGCTGCTGGGAGCTGAGCGCGGCTGTTGCAGGGTCCGCGCTGCCCCGGCCCCGCTCCGCGCTGCCGGCGGCCGGCCCGGGACACCGCGAGCGCGACGAGAGCGGAGCGGCGGCGGCCNGCGGAGCCGCCCCCGCGGGGTCGGGGCGGGACGGGGGGAGCCCAGCGCAGCCCCCCCAGCCCTCGGAGCGCCGCTGTCCCGGCACCTGCCCGGCCCGGGGACCGCGGACACCGGGACAGGGACCGCGGTGTGCCGGTAACAGGAGGGAAAAGCGGTGATTTCCCACGAGAAATCTGTTCCTAAGAACCCACCCGCTGGGAAAACAAGAACAGTGCGTGTGCGTGCAACTGTGCTAGTTTTGATACAAATTCATATGGAAAAATACCGAGACATTAGTATAATGTTTGAAAAATTCAATATGCCGGATTTTAAGTTGTTACAAAAGAAAGTCTTTTTTCAGCTGTGCTCTATGGAAACACAGCTTTTGTTTCAACTCGTAATAATAACAAAATTTGAGGCCATTTCCCCTGGGTTGGAAGTTCTGGGCTCCACAGAGGGCGGTGGGGGTGGAGCACACGTGCAGAAAAAGCTGCTCTGCTGTCTGTACTGACAGTGCTTAATTGGAAGAAAGCATCCAGGAAGAGTGACACACTTTGCCTACATCCTAAAGGTTAGAGGCTTCCTTTTCCTGCACCACTGTATATATACTGTCTTGCCGAGTAACCAAAACAGACTTCAGATTTGTAAAGATTCTCACAGGCTGATAGGTTCCTGTAGCAACCAGAGAGATCAGTTCAGTAAAAAAAAAATCAAGAGATCAGATGAACCTGAAAACAAATGACTTCAACAATTAAAGTTCTTCAGACTCTATGATGTGAACTTCTGCACATACCAAGTACTCCAGCGACTACAGTTTGGGGACAGTTGTAATGAATCAGGCCTGCCTTTGAATCGATTGCAAAGCTTTTAATGAGATTAAAATAACAAAAGGAGTAGAAAAATAGAAAGTAGCAGTAAAGTAGGTTAAGTCAAATGGGGGTTAGGGCACTTAATTTGTAAATTCACGTGTGTGTCCTGGCTAGAGGCCATGTCTGATGACGTCTTCTGAACTTCTACCAACCTGTAAGTATCATGTATTCACACAAGTCATTCAATTCTTCAAGTTCCATACCTGCACTAATCCACCCCAGGATTACTTAGGGTTATTTTAGCCAAATATTTATGACTCAGTAAATTTAAGTCAGAGCTCACCAGTGAAAATGGGGGAATGACATTCCTTTTCCCCAGCGCACTGAATAAATAGACTTCTGCTAATTTTAAACACACACTCCTCTTTCTTCCCCCCCCCCGCCCCCCCCAAGATATCCTGTTTTAAGTCTACAGGACTTACAATTTTCATTCCAGTGACAAAATTATTTAGTGTGCATTAATTCAGTGATGTGGAGAATTTTCCTATGTGAAAGCTTTGTGCCAATATCACTAAAGAAAGAACAAAAAAAATTAGAACATAGAAGAATATACTGTTTTCATGATACCTGTAGAATTAGAAATGAAATATGTATAATAATCCAGATATTCAACAGTTGGGGTTCTAAGTCTTTGCTTTCTTAACTGAAGTCAGTTGTAAATAAAATAGCAGCAAGTCTGTCAGATCTGTTAAGTCTACCCCTACTGGTTATTGGTTAACCTGAAATGATTTAATGTGAGGACTAGGAAATTCCCTTTTAAAAATTTTTATGTCCTGTGCTGGGACATTTCTATGCAAACTACACAATGAATACATTCAATTCCAATATTAAATATTCCCATGGAATGATACAATTTATCTACTGCCTAACAACACTGTTGGAACTGGGTGAACTAGGATGCTGGGAGTCCTCTGGGGTTGACAGAGAATGGGTGGATGATGGTGAAATTAGTCTGGAATTAGTGCAGTAGGGGCTGGATTTCCTGGACTCTGTCTGAACTGGGCAGCTTTGCTGTCCTGCTCCAGGGACAGGCGACAGAGGTACAAATCTCTCACTGAAACAGCACAGTTGTGATTCTCAGAAGTCCCAGGATTCTTCCTAGGAATGCTGCCAGGACAGAGGCAAACGTTAAATTAAGTGTATCAGACATTTTGGACCATTTCAGTGCAACAGGAGCAGGATTTAAGATTCCATGTGCCATGAGCAGGCACTAATCCTGCCCTGGTGGTTGACTTGGAATGATGTCTCAGGAAGTCAAAAGGGATGTGAATGAGGGGAGCCAGGCCTGTTTGGGCAATTTAATATCCCGAGCAAGTTACACTACTTCTTTGAAATGGAAGTAACCACTGCATGTGTACAGACTGGTTTTTTTTTTTGTAAATGGGGCTTTTACATTGCTCTTGTATGCATGTTGTGGAAAGTTTCCATATTTACTAAAAATCTGGCTCCAATGCAACTTGGAGAATCATACACACAGTGAGAGGCCAGAAACTCGGTGTTATAGTCTGGAGAAGTTTTCCTGACATCTGTTGATTCTGGTATTTTTCTTGCTTATTTACCTTTTTTTTTTCCCCTTCATCAAACCCTACAATTGCTTCTTATTTTTTTCTTCCCCCCCAACCCCGACTTATTTATTTCACTTTATCATTTCTTGTTCCCCACAAAAATTCCTCAGTACTTTCTGTTTTCAGGCTACTCTTACCTCTATACTTTGAAGACAAACTTTAGTTCCTCCTGTGTTTTCTTCTGCTTTTCCCAACAGGAGCTGTTAAGCATTGTTGTAATAGATTCAAAACAAATCTTGGTCATGGCCTCTCCTCCTTTTCTGGAAAAGCAGTTAAAGTTTTTATTGAAGCTGTTGGAGGCAGAGTGACAATAGAAGGTCTATTTCTATTCCTGCTGAGAAACCACTTAGATCAGCAGGGTGGCAGTTGTAGAAAAGCACAAAATTGCAGAATGTGCAGCCTCTGACTCCCTGCAGCTTTTACCAGTTAAATGAGAAATTATCTCTGCACACATGTTTTGAGTATTGCTTTCTACTTGACTATGAACCACTGCTGTTAGTCCAGACCACGAAGAGCATCAGTGTTGTTTTGATATAGTGAGTCTTTCATTCTGGGAACAGTGAGAAAGTGGAAAAGAAGATGACCTAAAGAAAGGCAGGTAAGTCAGAACAGAATAATGCAATTATGTGGTGTAGTCAAACGTTGCATAACAAAGGTAATTAAAAGACAGTAAACTGTTCTCGCTGATAAGATTGATTAGCCAGGAATTAGTTTGCAATGTATTTCTTTTTGGTCAAGTGATTAATTATGCTTATCTTGATCTACAGCTACAGACACATTTTAAAGAATGAATTGTCTTTTAAACAGTACCCACTGGTGTAATACAGACACAGCTTGATGCTTAATTTTGTAAGATAAAGAAGAAAATATAGGCAAATGAAAAAATATGAGCAAGACTACTTCTAGATCTGCACTTCTTCAGAGGGGTCCTATATTTCAATATGAACTGAGGTTGTGCATCCAACAGCAATAATAATTAATAACAGTTCAATTAATAACATTAATGTTGTTGTGTGAAGCTTTATCAATACTCAGAATGATGAGTGATAGATTAAAAGGTGACAACTCCTAAGAAAGTGTTACTATCATAAGGGCAAAATACCAGGTACTCAAGTGGTCTTCAATTCTAAAATGAAAGTGTAATGAGAATTTATGGCAATAATCCAGGCATTTCCAAAGGAGAAACCATCACTCAAGCTAAGCACCAAAAATCAGAACATTTCTCTTGAAGTGTCTAAATCAAAGCAAAAGGGTTTTTTTTTCCCTAGATGACAGGTCTTTTTGGTATTTGTTATGATGTTCAAAAGAGGAGTAACTGAATGAAATTCTGTGACCACAATGTAAAGACCAGCTTAAATGATGATGTAAGAGTTCTGTCTCCCAGTTACATGAATTTCTGAATCAGGAAAATTGGATGGACAAAGTGAAAGGCAGATTTTGGTCTAACACTGTTGCTGCTCTGATCCTCTGTACTTAACAGAGGCTTCAGGACCAGAGGACTGGTGAGTGCTCCATGGTGTGTGAGCACATGGGGACATTGGAAAGATCTGATGTTTTGTCACTTAATAAAGAAATTTCTTTCTGTGACTCATGCAAGTCAGATAATCCTTAGCAACGAGTTAGCTCCAGATAGCTCCCAATAGAAATGTGTTTTCCTGACCTCAGGTGGCCACTGGCTGACATGAGAATGGCTTTTCAAACACTCAAATTCTTGTGGTCGTTGCTGTGATGATGAATGGGTTTGTCAGGAGCTAAACAGACAGAGCAGATCCCACCTGCGCCCAGCTCTCCAACAGTTACATGTTAATGATCTTTGCTCATTACTGACTTAGGTTACCATCAGAAAGTCACCTTAGAATGGAAACAATTTGTACCCTATCGTCACTTCACTCACAGTTTTACTCACACGCACAGAGGATGTCTTGGGATGGTGTTACAAAAGATAAGACTTAATACAACCCAGTGGTTTTTCTGCTCTAACTGCACGTTCTGCTGGCCAACTTTTCCTTCATAACATCTTTTTGTTACCTGCATCTCTTTGGTGATTGAATTTTCTTGAACAGAAGCCCACATAACAAAATTTAAGATGCTTTTATTCCTTATGGACATTAAGTGATGTTCTAAATTATTATAATTAACCCAATTCTGGATAATTATATTCATCATTGAATAAGTATAGATTATGTCCTGTATTTAACTGGAAATAAAAGTACACAGCTAAAGATCTCTCGTTCAGCAAAACAATTAAGCAGGTGGTTATAAACTCTAGATCAGATTGAAATTCCCTGCTAGCCAAAGGCGTGATGACAAAACAGTGGCTGCCAGCCAGAAAGCTCAAATAAGGAAGCTGATCTGTCAGCTGAACAGTGCACATGGTTAACCATCAGAACCAAGTCCCAAAACTGAAGTGATGAATCTTTGTTGATTTTATTTTTCTGAATGAAGGTTGCTCTGATTTTGCAATCTTTACTATCCACATGTTCACATGGAATCTGTTTGTCTTGCAAAATCTTCATGTCAAATGAAGAATATTTCAGATGGATTTGCTGAACATAGTAACAGGCTCCTGCTGTAATTGTTATGTTTTACTGTGGACAAACTGATTTGATTTTAGGCCTCTCTATTCAAAGAAATATTCTTGTATATTTAAATCGTGTAGTGACTTCACACTTTAAGTGTCTCACTGTCTGAAGTGTGCATAGCTTGCATGCCCTCCTCAGTCTAGAAGGAGAATATCTCCTGTGAGCTCTCTGACAGTACTCCCAGGATTGATGTTTTACAGCAGTCTCTCAGAAAGACTGGAAATGATT
The DNA here is from genome assembly GCA_013398015.1 of Oreocharis arfaki. Taxonomy (NCBI): domain Eukaryota; kingdom Metazoa; phylum Chordata; class Aves; order Passeriformes; family Paramythiidae; genus Oreocharis; species Oreocharis arfaki. The sequence goes on from VZRR01011905.1 coordinate 213,556, forward strand.
TGGCTCCGCAGTTACAATCCCACATCCCTGCAGGAGCTGGCCCTGAGAAGATGAGGTCAGGGATGAGACACGCTGATAGCCAGGGCTTTGAAATTTCACTACCGCTGCTCCTGCTGGTCTAATTCTAAGAATAAACACTCTCGATGGCTGTCAAACCACAGTCACTTTCACCAGTCTAACATTTTAACACCACGTGTTTATTTTTCCCTAGGTTTTTGTTTTATTTGTTTTTGATTTTGAACTATACAGGCTGTAGAGAGAGGTAGGAACACGCATTAGTGTGTGTTCCTTGTGTGCACTGCTGTGGTGGCTTCTGAAGCAGCAATAAGCACTCTGAATTTTAGTTTGAAAAAAATCTTAATTTGATTCCTTTCATCCATATTTCCCAGCTGCTCTGCCTTTTGGGATTTACCTCAGTGGTTCTGCACCATTGGTAAGTGGTAAGAACCACTTACTAATGATACTGACTGCCAGTCAGAGGGAGAAAAGGAATAATGGGAGTTTGGGCCTGACAGACAGAAGATGCTGCTCCAAATTTTACTTATTTCTTTAAACTAATGATTGTATGTCTTGCCACAGGACTGGGAGCAGGTTTGGATTGATAAGAGCCACTGAAGGAGATGCTGAGAGTTGTTTTGAGAGAGGTATTTCTGTGAAACACTGGCTCAGTTTATTAGGTCAGGTGAGCTCTACCCAGCCTCTCTGGGGATTTGGGGTGTTAATGGACACCCCCTCCAGGCTTGCTTCATATTGTTTACCTGAAGAAATATACCCCAGCTTTTCACTCAACAACTCAAATGTTCTGATCATATTTGAGAAACAAAACCTGTAACATCCTTTAGACAGCTACAGGAGGAGAATGGAGAGTGATAAAAAGCCCCCAGATTCTTACAGTGCCTGACTTGGCTACGAAGAAGCCCCAGGGGGAGGAAAATCAAAGAAGTCACGTGGTCAGTGAACCTGGGTGATGAAGCAGATGTGTGCAATCCTTGGTTTATTAGCTATGTTAGCTGTAACTGATGAACTAAAACTAATTGACATCCTCATGAATTAGCAAGTATTAATTAAAGGATAAGATAGCAAGGTTGTGGATGTTTTTGGATAACAGGAGCCTGTTAGGTATCTAGGAACACTGACTACTACTGCTACATTGAGGATGTGGAAAAGAAAGGCGTGGCTATGAAGGATAAAAGTATTTTCATCTGAAAATAACTTCAGAATGTTACTCAGAAAAAGTGTAGCTTCTGAGAATGGGGTCAGGATGACCAAACCAACAAGTCAGCCATTTACTCCTTAAATAATGATGAGGATTGGTTAATATGGAAGGTACCTCTGTTGTGAACTCTTAAAAAACCACACCTGTTACAGGAAGAGCTGGAGCCAACTTCCAGAGCAGCCAATGATCTCTTCATCTACAAAGCTACACAGTGCTACTGCAGTGCCTTTATATGAAATTATACACAGAAATATCTGTTATTTCCCTCAAGCATCTTTCATTTTGCAGACATTTTGTCTCACTTGGAGGATGGTAAATTCTGCTTGCTTTCTGTGTTCTTTGCTCTCAGTGGTCCTTACAGGGATCTCGTACATTTTGGGATTGTCTGAAAACGCTGGAGACTGTTGGGAGCCTTGCTGGCCTGGATGTGTGCCAGAAAATATATTGCTGAATATTGAAATCACAGCATCTAAGATGATTGCTGCAACCCCCCTCATCCCTTTGTTTTGGCTGAAACTCTCCAGTGCCCTGGAGGTATCTACTGTGTTTAAGTGGCTGGGAAAGTAGAAAATAATAGCGGCTCATAGGTCAATTATAACATAGCATGAGAAACTCAGCCACATGTTATAAAAATTAAAATAAACCAATTGGATCTGTCTGCCTGAATTCTGAGCATTCACTGTGAGTGGTGAACAGCAAGACTCAGGCAAATCATCCTTTCCAATTCAACCTGAAGGCATTAATCCTTCCATAGGCAGTTTTCTTCTGTGGAAAATTTTCGCTGGTTCAAAATGACTGTTCAGTGGACCAATCACTTGGTACCAATTACTTGGTACTTCTTGTCTTTTTTCAACAAAAAAAAGCCTGTTTCTGTTAATTTAATGGCAAAACCTTGCTCCAAGAGCTAGCTGGCTTTTAGGGGGAGAGCTTTTATGGTTGTGTTTTGTGGACGCAAAGTACAGAAACAATCTAGGTTATTTCAGCCTCTGATATCCAATCTGACAAGAACACCCTGTGCTTTGATTAGTTTTGTGCTGCTCTATAACACATGGGATTATCTTCAGTTAATTATCTGTTGCAATGACTAATCATAATTACAACACATGGAATAATTGCAAGTACTGGAGAGTTGTGGTAGTTGGCTTTTTTTTGTTGTTGTTGTTGGGTTTTTTTTATACAGAGTAGAGAACAAATAGCTTGTACTGAAGGATAAACTATTTCCTTGAACTCAGACCTTCTCTGTGTTAGAAAATGCTTAAAAACTGAGCATGCAGACTTTTATGCACCTACTGGCTGGCTGGAATAATCATAGTGAACCCCCCAAAAGAGAGTAATTCCTGAGAAAACACAGGTTTGGATGTTGCCAATCAGATACCAGTTCAAAGTAGTACTTTGGAAAGGCTAATTCAGAAATGTCCAGGTTTGCTTATTCTCTACTTTTTAGAGAAGAAAGGTATGAAGGACTCACAGCACACCTTAGCTTTAAATATATCTGAAACCCATATTAGTTTAATTCAGGAGAATTTTATTCTCCTAAAGGAAGAAATGCTGCATACTGAGTTAAAGGTCAGAAATTCAAATTTTCTTGTGAAATGTAAACTTTAAAAAAATAAATTAATTAAAAACTTATGGATGCTGCAGAGAAATTTCCAAAAAATGATTAAAAGGCTCTTAGCCAGTACTTTGGCCAGGGACTGGGTCATAACCACAAGGAAGACAGTGTAAGGAGCCGGTAGTTCAGGATCCCCACAATTCTGTCTCTGCCCTTCTCCAGCTGATCCTCATCTTCACTGAGGGGACACAGAGTGCCCTGTGTATATTCAATTCATCAAGCTCTTTGTGATTGTTGTTGGAAAGACTTTGGGTTGTTATTGAAGTGTATCTGGTTTGGGTTTGAATTTTTGGATTAGAAACCAAAACCAAGCAAACTGGGAGTATTATTTTGTTTCTATCTCTGATTGGAAAATCTGCACATTACCTTACACAACAACTTCACTTGGACATTCTGGTTAAAATTCTTTGAAACTTGAAACACTTGAAAATGTTCTTACACTGGCACATATTTCTGGTCCACTGAGAATGAAGTAGTCTTGAATACTTTCCTAAGCTATGAAGCATAAAGTACTTCATTAGAAAGATCAGAAGGAGCATCTAAAATATCAGTTTCCTCCTTTGCTTAAGGCTGTGATTCATGGCTCTTATCACTTATAATTATAATTATATTCTCTACTCCTCCCTGTTTGCTGGAAGCTACTGTCTCTTAGGGAGGGCAGCAGATTGGTAATGGGCCCCTTCCTCAATCACTGTAGTTCACACAGTGATGGATTAAGGTAAAATTGAAAGTTGATGACAATTCTGGTTGGTCCATTAATTTGCAAATTGCAGCAATTAAGAATGAAACTCACGCCCTTCTTTCTCTCTGGCTGTTCAGGCAGAGCCTCTGACACAGGGCAAGCTGCAACTCAGTTCTACAGAGCTTTTGGTTTAGAGAATTAGAGTAGAAAAGCCCAGTATCCTATTTTGAAAGAGTGGACTTTTGAACAGGGAACCACTTTAAATAATGAGAATAACATATTACAGTATTTTATGTCTGGTTAGCATAAGGTAGGATGCAAAAGCTGCAAGAATCTTCTTTATGCCCTGACAAACTATCTGCCATTAAACAGGGCTCTCACGTTTGTCTAAAACACACAAAATTCGTCTTTCCACTTCAGTCTCAGTTTGAGCAGGATGTTGAGTAACAGAATTTTACCAGACAGTTTTCATAGAGGGTTTGCCGCCGTTAAAAATACAGGAACTTCCCCCCACTCCTGCCTCTAAATACCAGTTCTTGCTTCATACAATATCGTGAACGTGTAAAAAATATGATCATGGAGCAATTATTTATGTCAGAAGTTGTGCCTACATTAGCCATTTCCCATTCATTATTCTAAAGCAAATGTCAGTATAGAATTATTAGTACTCTTAAATTATAAAATGGGACTTGTTCCTAATCCTAAAGAAAACAAAAAGCTTTTTAAATGACAGTTTGAGAAGGGAGGCCAAAATGAAATCCTAAAGTCTTTTAAGACAAATATGGGTATTCTTGGTCTCTCTCAGTGTCCCGGCGTAGGAGTGAAGTGGTGAAAATAAGGGACAGCTTCTGCATGGAGACAGACCAGGATCTGCTGGAGAAAAACCATCCCCTGGGCTCTGAACACAGAAATACTGCTTGTGACTTTCTCAGGATGATTTTATGATCAAACTCTGACAGGTTCAGGCTGTGAAAGACAAGATGCACTGTTACAAATGTACTGTGAGTGCAGAGGTTTTGAATAAATGATTTGCATCAACTGTACTGATGCTGCATCAGAAATATTGCAGAGATTAGGAAAATAATGTTTCTGAACCTTTCAGCCCACCATGTGTGTGGGAAAATGGAAAACTTGCAGCTTTCCCATTAGCAGCCTAATGATGTTTTTATGAAAGCAAATGAAAGAAGCAGAGCTATGTGAAGGTAGTGGTTCCAGACTCATTACTGAGGCTTTGTTCTGTAACCTTTCTGTAACCTTTCTAGATTGACTCTGACTTCCTCTNTTTACTTGTTTCTTCTCTTCCCCCCTTTTTTTTTTTTTTTTTTTTTTTGTTTCACTCCTCCCCTCCTCTTTCTCGCTTTTGAACATGAGATTCTCTTCAGATTTTTGGTGTTTGTGGATTTGTGGCTTGCTTAGCCCATCCCTCAAGTCTTCAGGGACTTTTATGAGACTCCAGAAGTTTCATGGGGAGTACAGCTGCTGGTGACTGAGATTCTTTAATGACTTGGAGGAGAGTAATTTATGACATCAATCCAAAGTATCCCGCTCTTTTTGGGGATATTTGCGGGCAGTGATGAACCATGTCCTTTTCTGATAATAATATTGACTATAACCCATTAAAGAGCAAATCATGCAGGGAAATAAAGAGAGGTACCTCCTTTTATTTCTTGGTGTGCTGCAGTGCAGAATAGGATCTCTCACAGAAAGGTAGAACCATACAAGGAGGATTATCTGGCAGTTTCTCACATTTGTAACTGCAGGGGTCATGTTCCAAACATTATGCAGTAAATGAATCATGCTGACAATTTTCTCCATTTCTCGATGATAAAATTAATGGCAAATCAGGCTCAGAACCATGAACTACATGGCAGCTACACAATGTTATTGATCTGGTGAAATCAGCACAGCTCCTCTGTCACTTCCAACCAGCCATGGCACGGAATGTAACAAATTTTGTGCCTTGGGTGGGGAAACCAACACAACACAGGAATAAGGAGTAAAATAAACAATAACCTGGGGATGTATTTGCATCATCTCTCAGGTATTCCACATTTTTTTTGATAGTGTAGTTGCCAGTTAATCCTGCCAGTAGAGCTGACTGTCTGCTAATTTATGACTTGGTGTTGATAGAGCAGAAGTTATGATCTGGTACAGGGAGAACTTACATGAGCATAGGGTTTGATTTTTCTGCCACTATTTATTGCTTTCCATCAACAGATCTCTTCACTAAAATAGAAAAGAGATGGAACATAATTTCAATTGCTTCCTAAAATACACAATACGTGTGATTCTCACAACAGGAGGACTGTGCCATATGGACTGTCTAACTACAGAGGCAGCTTTAGAGGCAAAAGGTCTGCGGGCCAGACTCAAAGCACTTCCCAGTCCTCATTCCGATGTTCCTGTTCAGATGCCCACGACAAGCAGTGTTTGCAGTTTTGCAGAAGAGTGCAGGACAGAAGAAGGTGAGTGTCTTTCCCTAACACTGCAGCCTGGCCACATGATTAAGTCATTCATGGAGATAAATTAATCAAGTTGCATTTATCAAGTGGTACTGATTTAAAGATACTGATTTTAAATAAAATTCCCCTCCGCAGTTGTGGTGGGTTAACCCTGGCCAGCAGCCAAACATTTACACTGATGCTTGTTCACTTCCCCTTCAGTGGGATGGGGGAGTGAACAGGAAGAAAAAAGCAAGAAAATTCCTGTGTCACATCAGAGTTTAATAAGTGAAGGAAAGAGGCCAGAGCCAGCCAGTACTGCTTGGAATTCTCTTTTTGCTGTTTCTTTTTATGATGTGGTGCTTTTGAAACAGCACATCTGCCCAGGTAGAGGCATGCTGAACATTGTACTGGTCTAGAATGTTTTATGTAGTCCAACAAAGAGCATGAAGTTATAATTTCATGAATGGGAACATTGATGAGAGCATAGTGACAAGCTTAGGAAATCTCTATTCTGCAGAAATCATGGATCAATGAAGAAGACAGAGGAGAAAGACCAATGCAGGGAAGAGGAACACAATTTCATTCAGTAGCACAGAGAGTCTGGAGGATTCTGAACAATCAGGTATGTTGCAGATGCTTAATGCTGAAAAGAAAGATTAACTTTCCATAAATGTTCTTGGTACATGCAGAACCCTTAATTTTTTCAACTGAATATTCCTAAATAAGTACAGAATTTGGCCCATGAGTTGTTTGGGGTTTTTTTCCTAATTTAATTTTTAAAATAAACTTTACTATACACAGGACTGCTACAACCTTCCTTGTGTTGATGTAACTCTTTCAAAAGTTGGATTCTTTGGCTATAAGCCAATACATATTTTGGCTTTTTTTTTAGGGCAAGGGCTGTTCCTGTCTATCATGTTTTTGCTCGTTTAGCACTGCAACAAATTAAGCTATACATCCCAGTGCAGTGCTCCAGTAGAAGTTGAAGTGTTAAGGTAAAGAAACAGGAAACATTTTGTGGAAGAAATATCTGGAGGGAAAAGTAAATCTGCTTTTGATGTCAGGTATAAAGAGATTACTGTAACCTAATAGCCAGTTTCAAATATTGCCGCTTCTAAAAGAGTCACACCATTACCCCAAATTTTTTGCTATGAAGGGCAGCACTTGGATTAGAAGTCTCCAAGCTGAATTTATTGCTGTGATTATTTGAGCAGAGCTAATTGGACAACTATGTAGAGTTCACTCTGTGTACACATAAACGAGGAGGGGAATCACAGTTCCATCAGGTAACAGGGACTAAGTGCTGAATATCCAACAGTTTGGCTGTATTTTTTTGTTTGTTTTCTTTAAAGCTTTAACATGTATTTGCTGGAGCTCAGAAACAAGAACTTAAACTACAACTCTCCCTTGAGATGGACAAACTTGATGCTTCAGTGTGATGCCAGTGGAGAATTCAGCAGTAGGCAACACTTCCATTTCAGCAGTGCCACTCTGAGGGCATGGGAACCTGTATGAAGAAGGTTTTCTCCCCTCGAGACAGCCTCAGAAAAGGATAATCTTTATCATGTAACCTGGCAGGGAATGTATCACTAGAGAGGAAAACTTCAAAGGCAGACCCAAACTTCAGCAATGCAAAGCTTCAGGAAACGTTTTTCTCTGTGATTCAAACGAGTACAATTGAAACTGTTCCACTTACTGCTTGCTCTGTGTCTGAAGAATCCATCCACAGCTCGGTGCAGGCAGCTGCAAGTGGAGAATGTGGAGAGTTAGAGGGAGATTGCCTCTACACGAGTTCTCATTAAGAATAAACAGATACAAAATATTTCTCTTGTTAATGTATTCAAGCCTGAATCATCATATTGTAACTTCGTGGCAGATGTTTAAATGACAGTATCTATGCAGAATAAATACGAATGGCTAATATAAATATTATTATAAACTATAGCAGGTTAAGAGTATGCATTGAGTATTCAATAGATTACCTAATTTAGGCACAAATTATTCCTGCACTTGGAAGTTCTATTCAAAAACACTTACGGTGATTATTTGGGGGTGCACTGTAGTTGGTGAACAGAACTTCAGTGATGCATCCCAAAGAATTTTCCTACAGATGCCAGGGTAGGACAGTGGAACTTCATGCCATCAGAGTAATTTCTGTGCTGGCCATTTGCTGCCCCAGGCCCCTACAGGTCACACCCACAGCACATCCCCTGGGCTTTGCCAGTGCTGCAGATCCCACCTTTATTTCTCCATTGAAACACCATCACCAAACAACCTGGAAACTTGGCAATAAGGATTGAATCCAACCCTCGACATTTTCCAGTCAGATTTCTTCAGAAATTATGGACTTCTTTTTGCTACAAGGATGCAAGAGTAAGCAAGGGGAAAAGAGTAACGTTTTCAAATCCTGTTCTATATTATTTAAAAAGAGAGGAAATCCCTTACTTGTGACATTACGAATTTTTTTGGGGGGGCTTGGCTGACCTTCATGCAGACTTTCCCCAGGGCCCACAGGTTAAACTCTAACTCCACGTTGTTAAATTATATTTTATAAGAAGGAAGATGGAGACCAAAAGAGAAGTGAAAAGAAATCAACAATAAAAATGTTTATATAGGGCTTAAACCAGTGGTAATAGTTTTTGTTTGAAGCAAGAAAGGGAGGTCTTTGCCAAAACATATGATATATTTTATATATATGTGGATATATTTCATAAATAAATTATTACAGTTATAAAATTAAATATATCTTTCAGTTATTGCATTTGTATCAGTTTCTTACTTGCTGTATAACTGATTTTGTACATTTATAGAAAATAGATTATTTATTGTATAAAACTACTTTACATACTATATTCCTGTATTCTTTCTTAAAAGACATTGTATAGTTTTGGGGTTTGTAAAAAAGAATTAAGCTTTGTTATGAAGAATGCCTAATGTTCCTTTATGACCAAAACCTGGAATTTCCTCCCCCCCAAATGCCTACATCCAGGTCACACAACTTGCTGCCTTCCAGAGGTTCTCCTGATAATTCTCCTGACAGTCTGGGAATTGAGTAGGAAAACAGGATAACAAATTCTGTGATAATAATTATGCATAGAGAGTGACATTACAGTTTTGTGTCCCTTTTTCTCTAAATTGACCCTCATCTGTCCCCTAATTCTGGGACAAACAAGGCAGTAGTTATTTGTCCTGAGAGTTCCTTTTGTGGACAATGTCCACTGATTTCAGCTCCAATCCCAAACACATCCCAGAGCTGAACAAGCTTGCAGAGCCTCCTCAGTGGGTACAACCCAGCTCTTACATGAACTGCTCAGTCTGTGTTTGGAATTCCACTGTGTTCCCCCATGTGACTTCCATTGAAATGTTGCATTTGAAGATGGATTCACACCTTCCCCAGTCCCACGTGCTTTTATTTTATTTTAAACATCCACCAAAGAAAAACCCCCAAAAGCCCAAAAATAAACAAGAAAAAACCCCAGCATTCAAACTGGGTTCTTTCTTTGATCTGATGGAGGCAGATTTGAGTGGTGGGCTACAGGTGTTATTGCTGTGTTCTCTCTTTAGGAAAGAAAAATCCCAGTTTTTCTATATGAATTCCACTTTCAAGTGGTTTGGTTTTGGGACTCTGGTGCCAATGTACCAGTTAATGTAAGAATCAGTCCATTGTGAATACAGCAAAAGAACGAAAATGAGAAATAATGTTGTATCAAGGTCAGAAGAAGGAAAAGTTAACTGTAGATATTTCCAAATAAACCTCTAAACCACAGCATTTACCTGAAAGTTCTGTGTGCTGGATTCTGGCTTTGAACTATAATTATTCCATCTGGGAACAGTTAACAACCATGAGACAGTTTTTACCTAATTTCATGTTAATATAAAACGTCACCAGTAATATTCCTCAGTGACTCTGTTTGCCTGATTTTTAATTTGTACTAGAAGGTGTTGAGCTAATTTGAAGTACAACTCTTTAAAAATTATACATAGAATTAACTTAAAGCACAACTATTATATGTTTTTAATTAAGAAACAACACTTAAAATCTGATAAATAATAAAAGTATTATTTGCAAAAGTTAGAATTAAACGCTCTTTCACCTTTCAACATGTAACATTACATAGTTAGGTGTCCTCAAAATCACTCTTGTTCTGGGATATTATTTTGAGGACACTTTTACTTTTGTAACAACAAATTAGTTCCAGTTCTTACTCTATTCAATGTAAGACCATATATGTACAAATCGACTCTAGTTCTGTCAGAGTTCTATAGCACTCATTCTAATTCCCAGTACTGAAAGTTCAGTTTTGTGTTGTTAAAGCAATAAAAACAATAAATGATCAAAAGCAAAGAAAACAATGTAGAAAGGAGCCTTGGAAGAATTTATGGTTTTAGCCTCAACAGAGAGGGAAGAGAAGAGCTATGAGTGCATTTGTCCCATGCAAAGGGCTGTGAGGGAGAGGAGAGCCCAGTTTTGTTCCCTGTGTTCCCAGCAGGAATTACAAGGGGCTCACAGCAAAGCCCTTCAGGTAAACTCATCAGCAGGAGAGGGGAAGTACCATGGAACGACGTCTCCATCACCACTGCACCTCCCCTCCTTGGCTGTGCCTTGTGAAAGCTACGGAGAGTCTGAAAGTGAGAGCCTGAGAGGGCACCAAGGCTGGGAGTGGAAGGGGCCCTGTCCTCCTCCAGAGCTGGGTGACTGTTCCCACTCCCAGAGCAGAGCTCGTCCCGTTTCCTGTGCTTTACAATAAATGGCTCCTCGTTGCTGTGCCTGCTTCTGGGGACATCATTCTGTGCATTCTGATTCTCTCTACATCCAAAATTCTTGTAAAGACTGGAAGCCAAGTTCATCTGTAGATCCTTCTCCTTTATGTCATCCTTCCGTTGATCCCCCACTGGCACCATCCAACATTGTTCACACACACTCAGATGCTGTTTTTAGGAGCTGGCTGTCAGAACAGCCAGACAAAAATAACTCTGCTGTGACAGATTGCTGAGGACAATCATGACAATTTGATTTAAGATGACAAAATTGTTTGTCTTGACAAAAGTAAAATACAGGCTGACTTAAGGCTGAGTAATGTAACTAAAAGTTATCATTAGAAAAGGAACGAATTCTATCCATATGAACATTAAATCTTCCAATCCACAGCTTGAAATCTATTGGAAGAGTAATCAAGGAAAATTGCAAACAGATGACTCTGGAAACAATGTTTGTTTTCACTACTAGAGTTTTACAATGCATAATATATAACCTGATCTGGAGAGCTTTATGCTACAAAGAAATGTCAGGATTGAGAGATTTAAAATGCTAAGCAATTTAAACAAAGCATATTGCACTCTCTGTTTACCTTGCAGTAGTATCTTCCAAACTTTGCTTAAAAGTACATTTTAAAGAGTTGTTTGACTTCCAAGGTGTTCAGCGGTGCTTTAGAGGACAGATGTGCCTTGATGTGCACTTCAAAGCTATCTCTGCAGATGAAGGATCCATGCAGATTGTTGGTAGCACAAGTGAGCTTCAAGGGAGGTTTGGGATGAGGTTCAAGTCTTGGCTCCTGTTTTGCCATGGGAAACACCTCCCTGAAGCTTTGGGCTCATACTGGGTTTTAGCCTAGAGTGGTACCAGTGTCCACCTCAAACACCCTTCCCCTTATCTAAGTCTTCTGGATTAGTTCCCTTGTTTTATTTCACTAGGATCTTTATCCATTTTATAACAGACCAGGTGCTGGTCATTTCCTGAACGCACCACTTTCAGAAATTAGGTAGATGTGTAGGTCTAAAAACTCCTTGTGCACCTCTCTGTTACTTTAGGGATCTAAATGTCTTTACCATGTGCTACCATTGGTCATTGGTAAGTGGATACCTTGGCTCACAGTTCCTGCAGATGTCTCGAGCAACATAAATGGAACTGGCTGAAGTTTGAGCCCTTTAATCATAAAGATTAGCAATCTTTGACATTCAGACTCCATTTTTCCCATAAATATTTTTTTAAGATCGTATATGGACAAGATAATGTAGACACTAAAGGGCTAGCATGTTAAACAACAAAATAGTCTTTGAGAAGGTGAGAGTTTCCCTTTTACCTGTTATAATGGATATTCCATTAGACTACAAGTCACATTTCTTAACTAATCATTTCTGCTAAAGCTGTTTCTCAGCGTGAACCAGCGCTCCCTTAGGTAACTGAGTACTTATGTGTTCTATTAATGGTACTTCTGCCACAAATTTCCAGGAAATCTTTGCTCTACTGCAACAAATTAAATAATTGTAATTTTTTTTTATAGTTTATTTTGATTTAGCTGTCTTGTTTTCATAGTTACTCCTCTCACCCCTACCACAAAGAACTGCCTGAATTTGGAAATCTTTTAGTGTCTCACTGCTTCCCTTTGGTGTTCCAGGCCTGGCAATCTGTATTGCTCTAGAGGAGAGCTGCCTTCACTTACCGGTGCAGGCCCTCAGCTATGCAAATACTTCCAATGCAGATGTGAAGAGGGTGGGAGCCTTTTGTCATTAAAGAATAAATGTGCAAGCTATTGTAGCAATAGAAAATGTATATTGAATGGCTAGTGCATGAGGTGAGCTACAAAACCACAGAAAAGCAGATGTAAAAATCAAAGCCCAGAGGCTCCATTAGAAGATTCCTGGAACTATGCATATATTTATTCAATTCTGATATCATTAAGTTGCAGTTCCCAAAACGATGTTTTTTAAATCTGTAGTTTGTTTCCTCATATCTATCACAGAAGAGGAATCCATTAATTTCACAATGGAGCCAGTTTGCAGCTCCTTCTGCTGTCAATTTGGATAGTCATGGGTCAGCTAAAGGTCACGTTTTCAGTCGTTTTAAGACACTACAACTGAGAACCAGATTGAACCTAAACATTTGAATTCTTAAATGTAAATTTTTTTTTATATGAATCTGCTCATGAATTAATACATTCAAAACACCTGTACCAGGTCCTGAAAGTTGTCTTTGATTAACATTCTTCCTTTAAGCAACGTTCCAAAGAGATTGGATACTCTGTATTTGGAGGAGCACAGAAGAGAAAACAAAAACTGGAGCAGAGGAAATCCTGCATCGGAGTTCAATAACCCCCAAATCATAGTTCTGATTCTGCTATCTCATTACGGGATCTCGGGCAAATTACTCAGGCTCTTACTGCAAACACTGACACAAGGGCAAGACCCAAGGCCATGTCCATGTTAAGATCCCTATGGAGCCAGTCCTAAGCCATGCTTCTCTCTAACATTTTTACTTATAAGTGCTTCTGGTCATCTTCGAGAACATGTGAAGGATCAATGTCTTTTGGTGGAACTGTCACTGCACCTCTGATTATTTTCAAAGAATTAGTCGGCTACTGCCATAAAATACTACCATAATGTACACAGAGCAGCTTGCACACAGCAAACTCTTCGGTGGTGATTCAGGGCAGAACTAAGGCATAGCAAAGGTCTGATTTGGTTATGGCTGCCTCTGCATTCAGGCACACGTTGGTTGTCCTGAAACAACCCACTATTGCTTTGGCTGGTTGGTTCCAGTCCCTCCTTCAAGCAAGGAGGGTCAGAAACATTTTGGAAAGAACATTGACATGTTATTACCAATCCAAACTGAGGAACTGTAGCGTTAGGGAAAAACCTGAAGGAGACTAAGCAAGGGGCATAAAAAACTCACTGGCAATGCACATTCTCATCAAGAACCCCAAAACACAAACTAATGTACACTGTGCCCAGGTGCTCCGAAAAGTCTCAATTTTGCTACTGCTACTGCTACCAGTAATATTCAAATGCACGCCCTGGTTGCTTGTGTGCATTTCTGAGGTACCCCTTGGTGTAGGATTCTGCACATCTCCTTAGGGGCAGCAGCCAGGCTGTCCTGCCCTGGGGAAGGGGGCAGTGTGGGCACCAGGCCCTGTCTCAGGTCATAAACTTCCACAACTGTGCTACCCCAGCCAACGATTCCTTACAAGGGTGTTTTACTGCAGCAGTTCATTGATGTTGCAAATGTGTTGTCCCAAATATCACAGAGCAAACGGAATACACATGTTTTACCAGTCACATGCACTGCCTTCATAACAGTTCTCAAAGCTTTTATTTCCACATATGCAGCACTATGATTTATTTTATTTAAAAAGCCCATGTTGGTTGCCAAACTCCTTCTACTCTGTCTGTCTCACTGTGTGAAAAAACACTGTTTTCAAAACAAAAACTGACTATTGGAAAAAACACGAGTTCCAAGCTCCTCCTTCCAAATTTTCAAGAAATGCTGGTAAAGAAAGAACATGGCACAGCTACAGAGTCTGAAGTGAGAGGCCTCCAGCATCTGTTGCCTCTGGTGCAGCAAGACGAACTTCAGTACAATCTTTCAACAACTTTTTTTTTCCCCTTTTTTTTTTTTTGGCACAACTGCCAGCATTCTTGGTAAGTGTGTGTTTCCTCAACTGGCCTGAATAAGGTATGACTTATTTTTTAAGCAGCACTTTTATAAAAGGGTTATCTAACAGTATGAATTGGAACATCAGCCATCCAGAACGTTCCTAAGTAGTGAACTCCTGTTTTTCAGGTGTTCCTCTGTTTGTAAGCAGTGAGTAGTTTACACACGAGTTTTTGTGCTTCATCTGTTCCTCCTACTGCAGATTCCATTGGCTGTGGATCTCACTTCTGGAAAACAGTCTTAAGACATTTATCAACCATGATTTTCATTAAAAAGCCCCAGGAATATTTCATGCTGTACAAAGTATCACAACATTGATCTTTTGAAAAATTTTAGAAATTTTTTTTCTTTGTGTCAAACTTGTGTGTATCAGCTCAATCCCTAATGATTAAAGAATATCCTTAGCAAGGAATATGACCACTTGATATATTGTTAACACTTGAAATGTGCTTTTAAATAATCAGCTGGTTTAGACGTAGACCCATTAGAAAGACATTATCCCTGTTATTTATTCACATTTTCTGTTACCAGAATCATATGAATGGTATAGGAATTGAGTAATTGTCCCAGTTTCTCAAGTACAAAACATTCTTCTTGAAACTACACAGGCATACCCAATTCCAAGCCCGTTGCTGTATTGTGCCTCTTCTGTACAAAGACACCTTGCTCAAATTCAAGCCCTAACATCACTAAAAAACTGCATCTTAGATAATTAAGGAGAGGAAATCCCATGTGATATCACTCAAAGTTTATGTATTACAGAAATAGCAATGCTAAACCATTAATTCTTTGAAAACAGGTTTAAAGGAGTCTGACGTGTTTATATTCTTTTAAATGAACTGTTTAATCAAATCATCGTTTTTCTGTTAATTCCTCACACATTTACACAATTCTTTCCTTTCCCCCCCTTAGAAAATCCTGGTTCTTCAGAGGATTTTGGTGGTAACAGGGAGGCTGCCTTGAGTCATGACAAACACTGGTGGATGAGTCATTGTGGACAAACCTATAAAGGAACTTTTCATTGCCTGATGATCTCCTTTTATTGAAGCAGGCATTCAATGATATCTAAGATTATTAACTCAGCCAGACATCTGTCAAAAGTGGTCATAAGCAGAAGAAAGTCTGAAAAGTTCAAACACTCCCAGCACTTGCCTAAAACGCAGAAGTTTGCTTTCTACAGGAAGCCAAAAATGCCTGGAATTTAAGAAATGTGCCAGACTAAAACAAAAATGTAACACGTTACCTAACTAAACAGCTTTTTATGCAATCCTTCCCTCCTAAAATAGTAAGTCCATCTCAAAAGTATAATAAAATAAATTTATGTATGTTACGATTTCATAGAAAATGGGAGCTCAGTCGATGTAAAGGAAGAAGTTTATGGTTGGGATACACTGTCAAAGCTATCCAAGCTTGGGGTTTTTTCCTGTAGCTCTCTTGAAGCAGCCAGAGACTTTATTCTTGTAATTGCCCATAAATACAACATGCCAGTGTCACTGTTTGACCATTTGTGTCTTGGCATTTTCATTCCCTACCTTCCCACAGGTAAAGCATGTGCACTCTGGCATTTTGCTTCTTGGAAGACAGGCAAAGTCCCCCACCAGAGTTAAATAAAGTCCCACGGGAGGTGCCTCACTGACAACAAAAATCCCTTCATGTGGCAGCAACAGCAGAAATATTGCAGGGAGTCTTTGCTGTCCCAAAGTGTTCCATCTGAAAGAACAATTCATGTGAATATAATTTAATTTCTGTGGTCATTTGTCCCTTTCCTTTGACACCACCACTGCAGGCAAGTGGCAGTCCTGGGTTTGATTATGGAGATTTATTTATTGTACTCATGGAGAAGTCCTCATATGGGAATGATTTGTGATGCAGGAATGATTTGATCTGGACTTAATTGATTCAGATGTTGGTCCAAGAATATCTGCACAACTATCCAAATGCTTGTGTAAGTTACTTCCACACACTGTTACATACCACTTCACACCTTCTGCTACAGTTTCTGCATGCAAAAAAACCCCCCCAAAAGCACTGAAGACAATGAAAAATCAGTTAGATTTAAACTGTAATACCTGATAGTCAGGTCATGGTCTGTAGCTGTCTAGTAATAAAAGCTTCTCAGTAATTTGAAGTCTTGATTTTATATTAAAAAAATGGTACACGGAAGTTTTTGGCTGTATTGCCTTCCACAATTGTATCTTTTTCATCTAATGACATTAATTTAATATTTGTGACTTTTTAAAAAAAGTCCAACTTTTGCAGTAATTCTTGAAGTTTTAAGAGCAAATTTGCAAAACTGGGCAGGGATGTTAAATACCAAAATTACCTTTATCATCAGTACTTTTATTCTGTAGAACAGGACAAAAGTAACAACTGCATTTCATTTTTCTTTTAAGGGCAATTATCTTCAGTCATAGTTGTATGGTCTGTCCAGCCCTTAAGGCTTCACTCAGTAGTTTTTGTAGCACACCTCACCCTCAGAATACTCAGTGCTAGTCATAACATCTATTGGAAACAATGGCACTCCTCCAGTACTTAAATATCTTTCCTAGCAGACAAAGATACACAGAGCAAAGCAGAAATGGCTGTTTACTTTTGAAATGCTGCCAGGAGTGAACCTATTCAGCTCCCTTGGGAACTGCAGAGATTCTACTGTACAGCTTGGGAGAACAGGATTATCTCACTCTTACATCCCATAGTTTATCCACAGCTCTCGAAGCAATTCACAGAAATCAGTATCATCACTTCTGCTTCACCAACAACAAACAGAGGCTGTAAAATAGGTGAAGCCTTCCCCAGGTTCACCAACTAGAAACCACCCCCTTTCCCCACAAAACTGTTCCATCTCGGAGGCAATTGCAGCCCTCTGGGGAACAGATTCATCTTCCTATTTATTTCTCTTTTTTGGAGGGGTGGGGGGTGGTTTTATAATGTAATATCTTGCAGAATTCAGGTTCAGCTTGCAGTACTTGTGTATTTATCCAGCCTCTCTTGAATGCTGTTAGGAAAGGCCATACCCACAAACGCTGTCAAGGCATGGGAAAAACGCTGCTCTTGAGAAGTGCATGTTCAGAAGAATAAACAAGAGCCTGTCATTACTCATCTGCAGAAGCAGTGGACTACGGGAAGTAGCTGTCCTGAGGAGCTTTGTTAGCTTCCAGAGCAGAATTTTATGCCTGAAAATGTCCCTCAGGCACGGAGCTGGTGGGTTCTGTACTGACAGCACTTCCACAGGGATGGGGTTACACGGGAGCTCAGCAGGAGGAGCAAACACGAGCAAAGCAGTAATTTATCTTGGGTCAGTGCCATCAATAACTTCTATTCATGTTTTTCAGGCAATTTTACCTTGTTGGCGATTTCCATGAAATGGTCTTTCCCACTACAGGAAACATCAGCCTGTATCTACCATAAGTAGTTCCCTAAATCTTAAATAACGTAATTTCTAAGGCCAGACACAGAATCTTGTAGTGTTTTCACTGAACACAGTAAGATTTAGACATCACTAATTAACTAATTTCCTGAGTAACCTCAACTGGAAGGGAGGACCTGTGTTTATAAGCACTCTTGATAAAACAAATACATCTCTGTCATTCAGTAGAAGTGAGATGACCTTTCTGGAAGAATTCTTCTGAAATGAAGCAGTTGAAATTGCTTGCACCCCTTAAACATTTGAGTACCAAAACTTATGTTCAGGTTCAGTCCAGACTTGGGAATTACCAGGCAAAATAACAATGCAAATAAAATTATGATAATGGAGGAAAAAACCCCCAAACTTCATTACCTGGCAAGAACATCAAATTATGCATTTCCCCAAAAATGGATTACCAAAGCCCAAATCCTTCAGTTTTCTACCTAGGAAGCTAGGAGAAAACAAAATTGGTTTTTATACAGTACTGTTATCCACAAGTTTGGGGTTTTTTTAGGAATATGAAAGGAAGCTGGCATTCGTATTCCAGTTTTATGTTAAAAAAAAACCCAAACAAAAAAGTGTTGGCTTAGCTACTAACTTGGAAATGGGAAAGGGGAAAAGGGCACATCATCCCATATGCAATCATGTTACAAGAGCATTCAGGCTGTTCCCAACACACACACACATATTCTGAGAAAATCTTTGGTGTTTACTATCCGATAAACAAGAGAGTGGAGCAGGAAAGACACACAGAGCGATGGGCCCAACCAGGAGCCCAGAGCATGAATAACCGGAAACAAAACTACTACAGCCAAAAGCAAACTCCTGTTTGGATCCTGTAACTTGGTAGTGACATTCCCTCCTCCTTCAGCCACCCGACCTTCCCCTGTGCCCTCTGGAAGCAGCAGAGACTTCAGCTGCTGTGTCAGTTGTGTGGGGGGCAGACTGCAAGCAAAGTTTAACAGAGGGGAACACACACTCATCACACTCCAACTTTGTCATTCCTGTTCCCACCTACTCGTTCTCTTCCTGTCTGCTTTGGGGGAGGAATAAGGAATTATCTACCTTTGACAGCACGTGGATATAAATAACCCTTTAGTTGCATATTCCAGACGTTATTCTGCCAATTACAGGATTCCTGGCTGAATTCCTGGAAGCATCACCCTTGGTAGTGCTAATTCTCGGGACAGCATCAACCCCCAAAGTGGCAGATCATAGCAAGAGCAAGTCCACAGCAGTTTCGTTCTAGTGCAGCAAAGCAGCTATTCCACTCAAAAGTGTAATGCTCCCAGGCCTCACACTGCCAGTATTCTGAGGGTTTGGGTTTTTTTCAAAATAGAAAAAAACCCCTCAGGAAACAGCCACTTCATCTGCTCTTCTGAGCCACTCTCTTTTTGGCCCTTCTTTACCGGTGAAGATGAGAGTGATGAGAAAATGAGGAAAAGGAAGAGAAAAAGAAGTGTTCATCATACACTTTTAAATTACTATAAACCGTTTCAATTAAGGTAAAAGTATTTTTTTTTAATAGTAAGGCCAGGAGAAATCCTGCTTTCCTCCCTAAAGTGCAGCAGTGGAGCAGACTTTGTCCAGATGCAAACATTTGTTCCCACAGCAGACAAAAGCATAGGCAGACAACATCCCAGCAGTGGTTTGTTGTAGACTGTGCTCATGGGCATACCAGTAAAGACATCTGGAATAGAACAGTTCAGAAATTATGATTTTCAATTCCTGTGTAGGCTTTTTACTGATTCCTGTTATTACATACAAGAAGACTCCACATGTCCTGCTTTGAACCTCAGCTTATTAAAACCCAAGAATGACCAAAAGGTTGAATATACACCCTTGATTTATTACCTTTAAAAAAAACCTAATTAAGATTCATATTGGGGATCGCTAGCTTTTAGTATTTACAGCAGTTTTTTCAGTTATTTCCTTATTTCTGCGGGATTCTCAGTATGCCTCCCCACATACTGACCTACATGTGCATTCCATATGTGCTTCCTTCCCTTCCCCAAAGTGATTACTGCAGTATTTTTTCTCTGTCTGTCTTTCAATTACAGAGCTATAGGATTACACTTTGCTGGGCTTTAATTAAGATGTAGGGACTGGTGTAATGCATGGAACCATGGCAAGGAAACATATATCAGAAGCCAGGATTAAGATGTGATAATTTTTTCGTACCAAATCTGGGATGTGGAGTTTTGATGTTGATCCACCCTGGTCTTTGTACATGTGACTGATCTATTACACTACTCCTGACTTCCCATACAGAGCTCCCAATCCCTGGCAGGTTTAAGCAATTAGTACTGCAGAGCATGGTCTTAGTCTGATCTCATGTTCTCATATGGTGTCCATGAGGAAAGTGATCCACACACTCTTAGTGCTGTGGTGGCTCTCTTGGCACAACGCAAAAGTCAAGGACAAATTCCAGGAGAGCCTGGGCTCAGACTCCCACTTTCCATGTGTCCAGCACCCAAACCTATCCAGGAGGCTTCCTCTGTCTGCTGCTTTTTTCTCTTTTCATCCTATTTTTTTTTCATGTCACAATTACTGCCCTTACATCTGTGCTTAAACAGCTGTTTCTGGGGCCACACAGCAAGCTAGACAGGTAAAAACCTTTCTAAAGATGCTTTATCATGTTAGAATTATAAAATAATTTATATTTTAGAGGAAACCTCTGAAAATCATCTGGTCCAATGTCACAGCTCTCTTCAAAGCTAGAGAAAATTTCTAGTTGTGATCAGGTTGCTCAGGATATTGGCCTCTTAAATTTTGAAAATTTCCAAGCAAAATTTCCACAGCTCCTCTCAGGCTCTAGATCCAGTGACTGACCATCCTCACTAGGAAGAATTTTCCCTGCTGTAGCCTCGCACTGGTCATTAATGGGTCTCCAAGAGCCACCCCAGTCCATTGCCTGCAGGGCCAGGCTCGAGGCCACTGGGCGCTCCCTGCAGCCTCTGCCCCAGGCTGGACAAACCCAGCACTCCCAGGCTCTGGCTCAGGTTTGTTCAGCACCTCACAGCTCTGAGCAGAACCTGGCACCCTGTATGAGTTTATCAGTGTCTTTCTCAAGCTTGGCTCCCTCTCAAGCCCCAAAACATGATCTCACAAGTGAATACAGGCTACAACCACTTCCTTGCCCCCCTGGCAACTTTATCCATGCAGAGAGCATTCGGCTCCATTGACAGAAAGGAAGGAGCAGCAAAGTTCACAAGTGTAGGGATGCCTAGAATGCAAGTTTCCACTGAGACTTAATTCAAAACTTAGTGAAAAATAACAGAATCTTTCCTGGCTTTTCCCAGTGCTCACTGAGATCCTCACTAGGGCCAAATCCTTCCTGCCTGGTGCTTATCTGCACAAACGCCTTTAAGTCAGAACAAGGTGCATCAAAGCAAAAAAAGTACTTTATAAGTGCTTTGATCAAAATGTGTCAAAATGAACCATCAGTCTTCTCTTAACCACAAATCTTACTTCCTCAAAAGGGTGTGGATTTTTCCCTGGGGATATGAAACCCTGTAGAAGGGATAGAATGGATTTCTGCAGTTCTTTGTGTCGCTGCCATCTCATAAGGTGGGAAATAACTGGGCACGTTGGCATAACTACAGTACAGAGGCTGGGACTGTGCCTGGCCACAAACTGAACCTCGGACACACAACACCACACTGGCACCAGAACAGTAGCAAGAGCATTGACAGGTTTGGGGAACAGTGTTGCTTGAAAGGTGTGTGAAGCAATCCCTCCTTTTCTGCTGTACCATGTCTAAAAAGAATGCTCAGCGAGTAAAGAAAGAGCCCAGAAGAACAACAAAGACAGTGAAACATCTTGCAAGCATGCTTGCAAGAGCAGAGTCAAAATATGAAGGTTTTCTGCCCAGGCTTTTCCAAATTTTCCAGTCCTTATGCAGAATTTTTCGGATTTATTGTGCAATGCTCCCATGCTAGTCTCCACTTTCAATCAAATAAAAATCAGACTAACCTTCAATTAATTTAAATTTAATTAATACTCTTTAAATTTAACACTCGATTAAATAAATTTAATTGCTCCTCTTTGCTGTGCTTGCATGAATATGTGCGTACCTGGTTTAAAAAAAGATTGTCTGCACAATTATTTTAAACACTTCTGCAGGCAGAGAAAAGCTGGTTTAATGTAAAGAACAGACAATGGGGGAAGACACACAAGGCAACTGTTGTCAGCTGTGTTTAAAGTGCAAAAAGAAAGGCAGTAATTGTTTTCTCTCTTGGCTACTTGTATAGCCTTAAATTACAACAAATGTTACTCATGTCAAATATCGTTTCAAGGTTTTCTTTGATGAGCTTGATGCCCATAAGCAAGTGAGCAAGGAAAATGGATCTTAGGAGGATGAAGACAAGAGAATGGCAGTGATGATGTAAAAAAATACTCTTTTTGGTACAGCTTCACTCCACATTCTACTGCTTCTAGGTTTAAAAACCAAATGTGGCCACCATATGTTAGAATGCTTCTCGCACCCACGAGTTTACAAACAGCTTTTGATTCATGGGATTTCTGAAATGGATTAGGGAATCTGAAGGTACCCATGTTGTTGTGCTTCCCTCTTGCACGAAGCCTTTCCATTCATAAATGGAAAAGCAACAAAGATTTCAGACTTTGGCTAATCACAGTAGGTTTGTTAATCATGGAGCAGCCTAATTTAAGAGCTTTTACACCACCAGAATTTTTGAGACATCTTGATAAGTCTTCCATAAGAAGAGAGTAACATGGTATAGGAATGAGCCATACAGTGCTAAGTCTATCTGTTGTAGAAGATGTGATGGCAAACTGAAGAACTAATTAGAACTGCTGTGATTAAAAGGGTCTTTGTTTACACTCCTGGCTCACAGCAGCTGCAGGGTGACTCTCGTGTGACAGTAGGGGACCAACACAGAGATGCAGAGTCCTGATGGGACACCTGAAACAACGGGGCAGTGTTTGCTGTGCATCTTAAGGATGCGTTTGCAGAGCACGGTTTAGAATTAGTTTGTTCAAACAAAAATCCTTCCCCTCCCTTCAATACCAAGATGTGCCTAAATTTCAAATATTTCTGTGAGCTTCATGGAAAGCTGCTGTTCTCAGCAAAACCCAGTACTGCACAGGTAACCCCACAAGCCCATTACTTCCTTGGCAAATAATTCAAAGACAAGATAGGACTTATTTCTTTGTGTCAAGTCAGACTGTTTCACCTTTCATCTTGAAGAGAGATGGAAAAACTGATAAATGCAATCTGCTGAAGGAGATATTTGCGAATTTATTCTTCTCTAAAGCCACTGGGAGGTTGGCTTTAGAGGTTGGAGGTTAATTACAGAAGCATCATCGTTTAACTTTTCAGGAAAAAAGATCATAAAGTGATGAGCACTTAAAATGTTCTTTAAAGCAAAACCTCTGGTTACAGTTCTGGTATTTTGTTCTTATACCATGCAGCCTTTTTTTAAATTAGGAGAAATCACTGAATATATTAACTCACATCAGCATTCATATTAATTTTCAGAAGCACACATAAAGGACACTTAAGAACAGCTTTGTAACATGTCTTTGTTGCAAAGAACCACCTAAAAAATAAATGCAAGCTTTTAAAAATAGGTAACAGAAGAAACAGTGTTCAGAACAAGCTTCAAAGTAAACAGAAATTATTTATGAGACTGTAATTTATCGAGAGAATTTCAGAACCAATCAACAGGTCACACTGTCTGTTGATTCCTAAATAACGGAAGACATTAATTCAAAAATTGTGCTAGAGAGAGATAAACCTCACACAACTTCAAATAAATTAGCAATACAGAGTCTATTGATTTTTGCTATTACATTATCTCTCCCTTTTAAAATTGTTTTAAACATACAAATGAGCATCTTGAATAAGGAAGTATCCTCCTGTTATCTGCATAAAATAAATTAAATGGGAAGGCATAGGAAGACCCTAGAGCCACATCTCTTCCCTCAGGAAGTTTCCGAGAATGATACAAGAATGTGTACTGTACTTTTATTCGTTTCCCAAACAGTTAAAGAAAGGCTTCTACACAAACCCAAGAAATTCGAGATATTTAAAGCATGGTGATACCAACAAAAGAGTAGTTGAGTATTTCAGTATTTCACCCCCAATCAGGAGAGTTGAAGAAGTGATTTTACTTTTTTCAAAACACCTGACATAGCCCAGGACTGCAAATTTCCACAGTGAGAACCCTGACACCAGAAAGGTGGATATGGAGACATGTCAGGCTGATGGTGCTTTTAAATATTGCTTTCTCTGAAGTGTTTAATTTTCAATAATATGTTGTTTTAAAAACCAAGAAGCAGTCTCTGATGCTGCAGGTGTTGACCTGACCCATGGAAGGTGATGGCAGTGAACAGGGGTTTAGTGCCTGAGGGCTCAGATGGAAATGAGGGGGCTGGGAACGCGGCACCACAGAAGGAGATGGCTGCAGGCTTAAATGGGGCACCCCAAAGAAATCCAGGAGCAGGGTCAGTGAGGCAATTTGTTTAGGAATTGTCACACTGCTGACCATTGTTTGTCGGGGCAGAGTAGAATCACCACTAGTTTGGCGATTCAAAATCCCTCAAGCATAACAACAAACATCTGTAGATGTTCTTCCAGCAGGGCCTGCGCTGCACACCCTGTCCATAGGGGCCACGGAAAGCAGTTTTATGGAAAATCAAATAAATAAGACTTTCCAGACTTGTATTGGCATTATATCGATTCCAAGCCATCATTCGCAGGAGAATCCTTCAAGAGGAGAATCCCTTTGCCCTCATCACAATGTTTTTTCCACGCCTTGGGTGCCACTGAACTCCAAAAGGTTGATAAGGTTACAAGGTACAGATGCACTTCCCACCCTTATATCTAGGGCAAACAACTCTTACCATAAAACAGATTTAAATATATATAAAATGGTAAATGCAGCTGCCAACACTTAGTTAATAGTCTTAACTTTGGAAACAAACCCAAACCATCTGCGTTTGTAACAGTATCTGCCCCTCCTAAAACCATAAGACTAAGCCTAACTCAGAACTGAGAAGGGCATTCATTAAAAAAGCAATAAGCCAGAACGTTTACAGAAGATTAGCTGTAATGTAGTGTAATGATGGAAAAGAACCAATTTATATAACAATTCTACAAGCCTCTTGAAATTTTTTTTGTTATTTTTCCAACGTCTGATGTTGCAAAATATGCAAAAGGCAAAGTCTTGCTCTTTTATACTTAGAATCTGATTTCAGATTATTTTACTGAGAATCACCAACAAAAACAGGCAATGAGAAAAGTGCTCATGTGTGGATGAATGCAAAATAAAATATATTTTCCAACACTTCTGAAATATTTTGACTGGCTTTGACTAATTTTGCAGGAACAGACAGGCAATGTTTTAGAAAATTCCCTCCAGAAGATCATATCCAAGCCCTCTCTGGGCAGTTTGTTCAGTGCTCAGTCACCTACACAGGAAAGAAGTTCTTCCTCGTGTTCAGGTGGAACTTCCTGGGCATCACCTTCTGCCCATTGACTCTTGTCTTATTACCTGGCACCATGGAGAAGAAAATTTACTTTACTTTGTCAGGATGTTTTTCATTACTGCATCCCTAGAGGCACTAAGTGACTAATGTTACAGACTTCGTTGAGACTCCTTGAGTTATTCAGTGAAAGGAAGGCTCTCAGAAACTACTCCAAGCATTTTATTCTGTCGAGTCAAAGTTCCTTCTATTTCGCTGGGCTTCAGATCAGAATCTGAAAACTAAATTCCCTTCAAGAAAATTCATAGCTCAATAACCATGTTTACTAAGTTTGCCAAGCAATCTTCATTCAGATCCAAAAATATTTTCCTGTCGGGATAGACATCTATATTAGCAGATCTTAAGCAGTGTTTTTAATTTAATTCCAGAAACTTTCTGAATTTTTTTCTCTTCTGCAGCAAGACATGAATTTAATCCAAATGATGGCTCAAGCAAGTCTCTCTCCTTACAGATAGGTTGATCCATATGATGGGGTTTTCAAATGTACCTAATCAAAGTTGGGAGCACACATTCCTTGTGCTGTTAAGCAGCTGGAAGATTTGAAAAGTCCCTCCCCTGAAGCCAATGTTACTACAACATTAACATCATAAATAAGGCAGTGCCTGATTCCCCAGCAGTGCTTCTGAAGTAGCCTTGAAAACCTGCTGTGTCACAGAAGCAGCTGCAGTTAGATTTTTTCTTTTAATATTTACAATATCTGTTCCCTCAATAAACACAGCTCATGTCAGGAAGTGTGGACATACATTGCCCAACACAACTACTGCTGGTTTGGGGGCAAGGGAGTCAAACCAGCATTCGAAGGCAATTTAAATTATATCATTTAGTCACAGTCTTAAAAAAGCTGCAAACTGAAAAACTTTTTAAAAACATTGCAAAGTATTTGAGAAAGGTTAAATGTGAACAAAACTAAAATTTTGGATTTGGGAAGAACATGCTCTTGGTGCTGGAAATGGCAAACTCCTTGGCCTAATAAGAAAAAAAATCAAAAGTGAATACAACCCCTCAGAGGAAAATGTTACAGAATATCAGCAACTACAGCCAACAGTACCAGTGACAGCCTCAGTGGACCCTACCAAGGCACAGCTGTACTGGATCCAGCCCCTCTGAGTCTCTCCCGTCAGGAACAGGAAGCACTGATTCAAGACCAAGACTAATCTGTTCTATAACTTCTAAACACATTTATTTAATACCATGTCTGAAAAATCCATGGTGTGTTAGAAAAATACTCCTTCAGAGCTTCAATTAAAGCCCAGTCATGTCAGTAGCACAAGTCCATAATGTGCAGTGTGCACGTGGCTTTTGCATTTTTGCCGAAGGGAAAAGAGCAAATAGATGAGCTGAAATTGCACAGTAGGATTAACTGAAAAATGAACAGTAAAGAAATAAAAGTTTCAAACTTGCTGCCACCAGGCAAAGTAGCTTCCAAATCCATAGTAGTCTTACAATAGTTTATTATTCCAATTCACAAAACAAATACCTACAAAGAATTCTCCCACACAGAACTTTTGCCCTATGGGGAAGGCTTTTCTCATGACCGGTCCAGTTCAAACCAAATGACAAAGCAGGAAATTAGGGTCAGAAAATTATAACAGAACAATAAAAGAGAATGCTGTCCTGTAGACTCCATCCCAATTAAGTTATTTTTACAGATGGGACCTAAACAAACACTCAAGGAGTTTATCAGTAAATTTACTGGGAGATCAAACCCAAAAAGTCCTTTTATGAGGCTGCCACATTTAAACAGAACTTCCATCCTTAAAGAGATCCTGAGTCATGCTGCTCTTGGAAACTGCTCTGTAACTGCTTTCAGGATCCTAATTTTGCCAAAGGTTTGGGAGCAGTTTCTCAGAGAGCTGCTGTTCCCGCTGCTACAAGAAAATAATTTCCTTGGCCAACTGCAGAATTTTTAGTTTCTTAATTCTGATACTTTTGGCTGTGTCTGCAGCTGCCGCCTTCTCTGTGACTACTGAGGGTAACGTTATCCACTACAGCTTAGCAGCAGTGCAGGGAAGGAGGGTCTGGCTGACAGCATAGTGGGGTCTTTTGTTCAGGAGTTATTTATTTTGTGGAGAAACCAGGGCTCAGTCCCATAACCTTTGTATAGTGGGATATTGTGGAGGCTTACGTTAGAGTACAGATAATCTCTTCCACTTCAGACAAACAAAAAAGAGTATAAGACAAAAAGAAACATTAGACAGGAATATTAAAACCTTGGAATACATTACAGTCACTTTCAAAGACTACACCTCAAGGCAAAATTTGTTACATAATGAATTCCAGTGACTTATTTGCATTTAAACAAAATAGGTTTGGTTTATGCTGTGGGAATACTCAAGAACGATGGACACAATGCAGGCTAACAGCTGGCATATGGATTCAAGGAGAAAGGACTTGCCAGAGAAATCTGATTAAAACTGATAAAATTCAGAATCAGTTCTAGAGAATTCAACTAGTTTTTCAGTCTCTCTGAGAGATCTTGGACAGCCTCCCCTCACCTTAACCAAAAATAATATCTATGCAACGTTCATCAGAATTTTCTATAGCATCTGGACCATGATCCAAAAATTGGACAAGCCACAAAATTATATTCTTTTGAGAATATGAAATGAGTGCCTCACCCAAAAAACCCTTCAGTAGATTTTAGTGGTAGAGAGAGGAAGGGGAAATTAGTTGGTGTTTATTGTATTTAGCTTAAATCAATTTTTTTAAATCTGTGCTTCAACCTTTTGTGAGGATAGCAATTATAAACATTAAAAGAAAAAAAAAAAAGTCAGCTATCATTCCCACCAAGTACTAACAGTTTCTTCTCCATTCTTGGGCCTCATATCTGGCTTTTAGAGAAAAATTCCTTTTTTTCTTTCTTTCTTTTTTTTTTTTTTGTGGTGGGGCAAGTCTGGAAAAGGAATTTTTTGCAAGTTTACTATCTTTAATTCAGCCTTCTTTTGGCCAAGCCTGTTAATTGCATTACCTTTTCTCATAATTTCTCACCCTGGTATTTTCCTCACCTTTTTCATTAAAAAGTCCTAAGAAAAAAATTTCATTACTGAGGTAATATTCCCAGTTTATTAGCCTGAAATTTCTTTCCCCTTTTTTTTTTTCATTCTGCTCAGATCATGAGATTTCTGACAACTGAATAAAATATTTTCTTTGAAGGTAAATGCTGCAAATTATGCCAGTGCTGGGAATACTCCTGCTGTTTTACCTTTGGCAATCCATACCTGTAAGAAATCTGCCTAGAGAGGATGGGGTGTGCAGCACAGAAACAGTAGCTGGGGGCAGGGGCTTGTGCAAGTTGCCCTACAAAGCTTGTTGCTCTGGGAAATGTGTTTCCAGAGCATCTTGATATTTATTTTCAAATTCTCTTCCCTTAATTTTAATAACAAACCTTCTCGCTTACTTTCTTCAGGCCCAGCTCTTTCCTGGAATATTATTCTTCTTTCTCTGACGGATTTCTACAGTGAATGGATGTGGCCACGTCGCAAAGTCTGGATGCACTGAGCATCCTCTGTGGCAAATAAAAGCTGCAAGTTGTGAGTGATTTCACACCCTCCTCTTGTACATTGGGTTGGTCTGGGCAGACACCCCATGTCTGCAATCCAGGCCAAAGGTATCGTGTGTGCAGTGCTTTTGGCACACACCAAATTCATTATTCATTAAAGGAGTTCCCACCTTTCTGAATACCTGGCTGCCAGGTGTCCAGGAAAGCAGCCAGTTGGTTTTTTCCCATATTTTTACGATGTTACGTGGAGTTTCTGCAATTAGTGTGTGCCCTCTGGGTATCCTCACTGGATGCATGTGTTCCTAATTCTGCCCCTTTGTAAAATCCAGGAATTCCCATGCTGGCTCCTTGCTCTGGCTGATGGGTCACAACACCTCTTTGAAATGTAGGCTCGGGACCAGGCCCTGTTTGCTTATTGAGTTTTGTAACTTTTGCAGTTCTTCAGAGTCAGCTCATCCCTTCAGGCAGTCGAAACATGTTAAACTCCGCCTGTCACCCAGCAATTACCTCCAGAGCCATGGAACAGCTCCAGCTGCTCTGTGGCCGTGGGAGGAACTTCGAGGAAAGCCATCGGTGTCTCCTGAAAATGACCTCCTCATGGCCAAGAAGGGGCACTGAGGCAGAAGTGTGATTGAAAATAGAAATTGAACTGAGAATTCGATTGAGAATGAGAATTGAAAATATTCCTGATTGTTCTCCCAGTGGAAATTTGTCCTCTTGTTTCCAGCTGACATCTCCCCAGAGTTCACTTGTCCACATCACCCCTCGTCTTCTCCCATGTGACTCCTGGTAAAAAGGGAGTCTCGATCTTCCTTGTAGCTGCCCTTTAAATACTGGACCATGCTGATAAGGTCTCCCATCAATTTTACCCCAATTCTCTCAGCCTTTCCTCCTACAGGAGGCTTCCGAGCCCTTGGATCATCACAACTGCCATGTGATTAAGGACCTGCCCGAACTCAGTTAAATCAATGGGTGTCTGTGCAAGAGCTTAGGCCAGGTTTTACATCCCAACTCAGCACAGCTTTTTAAAGTGTGAGTTTAGCTTTCACAGAGCTGACTTTGGCATCTAAGGCAACCTGACCTCAAACAACTTGGCAGCTCCTCAGGACGCGAACACACGGGGCTCGTCAGCAAGCCCAGCAAAAGGAAGATGCCCCTCAAGGCAAGGTGGGAACCTGTCAGTACTGGAATGGCAAAATAAATTTAAAAATCTACTTGATAAGGACAGAAGGGGTTTAATCCATCCTGGGATCCCAAACCGCTCCCGCGCAATCCGCTGAGGGATGGCGCGACGCCACAGCGCCACCTGGCGGGCAATTCCAGAGGCCGGGAAGGGGACAGCGGCCCCTTCCATGTTTCCACGGGACGGCCGCGCCGAAGGAAGGAGACCCGGCTTTCGCCCCACGTGCGAGCCTGCAGCTCCTAGAGAAGCCTCCTGGGGCTCCGTGGACGAGTCAGGGTCTGCTTCTGGGCGAAAAAAATCTTCTTGTGGAAACCAGGAGATCAGGGATTGTTCCCTTTCCATTGCGCAGCCATGGGGATGGAAGCACACGTGCTGTACGTGTTACAAGATCTCCTAAAAGAAGACAAAAAGTTCTGAGAAGCAAAACGTTTGAGCTCCGTTTCCTCCCCTAGAATCACGGCACAGAAACGAGACACTGCAGCCCAGTGAATTCATGAAGGCTGCTCGGAATGGTTACCAAAACCACTCTCGCATCTACATTTTAACCGGATTTCCACTAGAACCTCTTCAATGTGCCCGGACAGTTATTTCACTCAGCCCCTTCCCACATGTGACACAGTAACTTCGATTTAGACTAAGATCCGTGATTCTGTGATTCCGTTCTATGGTTCACTGTCAGTGCCCTTGAAACAATTAATTCAGCTCACTAGCTATAAGATCTTAAGTGGGTTGACAAAAATATCCCCATCAAGGTTCTATTTTCAGTGGGCAAAATGCTACAGAGCCAACCTGCATTGGTTATAAATATCTGTTTAACTTGATATTTAATTTGGTTTGTGACAAATTACAAAACTTGGAAGACTTTAAGACGGCTTCCGTTCCACAAATCAGTATTTCCACTTGGAGATTTTAAAGAAAAGCTTTATAACGATTCATCCCAATGTGATAAAGCTGTCAGTCTCATCCAGCTGTGGAACAAACTTATCATGGACCAGGAAAAGATACAGGTCACATCTTAACTGCAAGGCAATTATCTGGATGCACTTTCCCCCCTGCATGCAGCATTTCAAAATTTAAAAACAGGTTTTTTAAAAAAACATATGTTTGTTACTTTCAATCAGAATTTAGAATTCTAGAACTTTGATATAATGTGATCAAGTGAAAACCACTCCAAATTCTCCATATTGCCTGCAATAAAGTATTCTGGGCTACTGCATAGTTTAGGATAACTTAAAAATAAACAACTCCAAATGCCACAGATTAATAGGACAAACAATAGGCACTGCTTGGTCTGCAGAACAAGAACCAACCAAACCTCTCATAAATTTTTTACACCAAAGATTAAAAACCAAATCAAACAATAACACCCCCCAAATTCCCAACAAAGTCTCTTATGCAGAGCTGTTCAAACATCACTGACCAAACCCCATGGGGGAAAAACCACAAAAAATTCTGTTATAATGTTCCTGTGGGTTTTTTTTTGTCCTCTAATTTAAGCTTCAATTAGAAATAAGCATTTTATATTAGACTGGATGAACAAAGCACTGAGTGAAGTAACTATACAAATTTGGACCTTAGCTTTTGAAACATCTTGAGAAAAATACTTTGCACAAGTAAAGTATGACGAGTCAGAGTCTGAAAAATGAAGGGATGTTTTCTGATCACTGGCACAAAACAAAAATTGTGTAAAATTTGCATTAATATTACTAAGAATGGGGAGAGGGCAAAGCAATTCTTGTGCTTCAGAAAATAAACTTTATCTAAATTCTCTGTGAACTTCATACAGAATATGAAGAGGCAATTTTGGAAAAAGGAAAGCTGTGCTTAAACATTCAGAATTTTTTCAGCCATGCTGGTTTTGTTTCTGTTGATTAAATTATTTCAAAGTTGACTTACTGCTTTTGAGTGGCAACAGTAAAATACATTATAAATATTATATATTTCATACATACAGAATGTAAATATTATTAAGCTTTATTCCTAGACTTGAATATTAGCTTCCTGGTTTTGCTATCAATCTTGGATTTTTGTGTGTGTGATAACTCAATTGAACAAAGATTCTCTCAGGCTTGCTGCAGATGTTACAATCTTAGATCATTATCTTCCACCCCAAAGAGCTTTATCACACAGTTCCATCTATATTTAAAAATCTGAAATATATCAGCCACCTTCCTAACACCATATGAACACTCTTTGCCAGATTTTTCTGCTGCTTTTAATAATAGAATATAAGACCTTTTCATTTCTTCAGAACTGGCTCCAGTGCAGAAGCTAAGAAGGTTTTATTTCTGTTCTTGAGTCTTTTGCTTCAAGGGTCACAAAACAATCAGACAGCAAAGTATAATTACCAGATGAGAAAAAATAAACAACAAATAATTTCATTATGATTGGATTCATACCATTGACTTCAGAGAGATTACTCATGAGCACAAGTTAATGTAAACAAGATTACAAAGCCAGATTTGAAACACGCAGTTTTCTGACTGGGCTGTAATCTTGGCATAGTAAAATTCTAATTCAAAATGACAAATTTATCGTGTAGTCCAACAGAAAATTCATACCATTGCATGTCAGCAGCTCCGTGCAGTGCAAGGCCACTTGCTCTTTCCTTCCCTGAGAAGAAAACCTACTTCAATTCACATTTTCATTACTGCAGCCAGGGAAAATGGACAGAGCAAAGGGAGCTTTCTGAGCTTCCTGAAACTAACCTGATGTAAAACGAAAGGGAAACAGAAAATTATAACATCTGACAACAGAATAATGTATTTACATTTATATTTTGGAGCTCTAGGCTCCTTTTCTGAATTCTCAGCTCTCCCTCAATCCTTCATTTTCATTTCCAGACTTTAAAAAGCAGCAGAACACCTTGCTTGACATTGAGAGCTTTTCAGATCTGTAAATGAAGTTCAGTATAAAATTTTCTTCAGGCTGTAAAAAAGAGGAGTGAAAAAAGCAGAACCCCACCCTATAATGAATCACTCCCTCAGACATTATCTTGATTACCAAGGTCTGGATTAATTTGGGAACATTGTGGAGCAAGTAGGACTTTGACTATTCTCAGTTAAGCCTGAGAGCAACTGAATGCCAATAACAAGAGCTCACCATAGACCTTCTTTGGCTTAGACTGGCTTTTCCTCTGTCTGTGTCGCAGACTATAATTGCTGACTTTTTCACCGTAATGCCACCACTGATGTTTATTTTTCAGCATTCCTGGAACTGTGTATTAACACACTGAAAACTTCTGCAAACTTGAGGAGAAGCTGAATGTTACAGACAACAATGTTTGCTAATGAATTTCCATTTATTCACGGTTTTCAAGATCAAAAGGTACATCTAATCAAGCACTTCCTAGTCTTTTTTTCCTGTCCTTCTCTGAATATATTCTCTATATGTGGACTTCATTCTTGGCACCTAGATACCTGTTTAATAGGCAACCCAACAGACCTGCATAACTGTGAGGTCCTTCCTAATTCTTTACCATTTTACCATTGTAACACACAGAAGTTGTGTAGAATGTTTAAAAACATTTGTTTTTAAATGCCAACATAATACGTAAGATGCATAGGGAGCTGTTACAATTAATGTATATGATTTCAAGTATTCAACCTCCTTAAAAGCTAAGCTAAAATTTAAAATCATCCCTTTTTTTTCTACATAGATTGGTTTCATTCTTGGCACCTGTATATAGTAACTTACATACAAAATAATGAATATTCACTATATCTCATTGTCTTTGATGCTGAAGGATTTACCCATGAAAATGGCATAAAATAACCATGTAGCTTACCAAAATTATGAGTAATTTCTTATTAAATTCTCAAGAATTCTTATGAAAGAATTTCATGCTGCCTAATGAACAAACAAACTCATCTCTCCTTTTGGGCAGTGAGCCCACAGTGGTCAAGTCCCCCAAACACCTCAGTGCACTCACTTCAGTTATTCACATCTTTATGGCCTCATCATGGAGGGCTTAACACTAAAGATGACAAATATATCAAAGATCATGAGGGCTTTGAACAAATGTGTACCAGGGTGCTTAAAATCGCATGTGAGCAGCCCCCTTCTCTTCCTGGCTTTGCTTTGTCCAGCCATGGAATACATTTTGTTCCAAAAAGTCTGGAATTCTCATCACTGACGGGCTCACCCCAAGGATAAACATGTATAAAACAAATATAAATAAACTCAGTCCAAAACCAGCAAAGGATTTTTGCTGAGGACTGAACTTCTTACCAGACAGAGAACTGCATTTTGGGAGTAAATGGAAAAATTAGAGGGTTTTGTTTTGTAGGGGTTTGTGCTTGGTTTTAATTTTTTTTAAAGAATGAAACCCATGGACAAAGGGTTTCAGCCATTTTTCAACTCCTATAAATATTCTGCTGGCTTGTATTTAAAATCAGTATTTTTTCATGGCATTTTCAGAGTTGTTACATTGGGATCTTAATTGCTCCATTGGTTTATGTTAATTTCTAAATAGATGGAGAATGAATGCAATTAACACTTAGCAATTTTATCTAGTTAGCATCAGCTACATTACAATACTACTGAGGACTATGTATTTTATAATCATTATTCTCCTGCTGGAGAACCTTGGGAAGGTTATTTCACAGTTATTCCATCCAAAATGGGGATGCTGATTTGACAACATGACAAACCACTTTGAGACCTACATAGGACATGACTTCTAACTGGTGTGTGCTTTTATTTATTAATTAAGGATGGACTGAAGATACACTAGCTGTGCACCAGAATGAAAAGCTATTTATCACCTAAAAGATAATTATTCTTGAAGCCCCTGTTCCTTGTGTGTAGTCTTTGAAGTGATCCACTTGCTGTTTAAGTGTCAAATGACTTTTAAAATACTTAATGCACAGAGTCTGAACTCCATCTGTCAATAAAAAATATATAGTTTCAGCTGTTAAAGCTAATAGAATATTAACATTTGCTTTTATTTTACCTTCATTTCTGGTGCTTTTATATTCTTAGTACAACACATAAAATGAAGAAAACTAAACGCACATTAAACTATGCGTCCTTTGCACTAAACCCCCACATCCATGAGAAACAGCCTCTTTGCCTGTATTTGAGAAAAGCCATAACTCTAAAGATGATTTTGATTAATCAGAGACTTGAGAGTAAAAAACCGTCTCGGTGCTTTCACGTTTTCCTGGCACAGACCATAACATCAGAGCCCAAATCTACAGGCTGAGCAGGGAAGGAACAAAGTCAGTGTGCTCATGACCAACTCTGGTGTTGCTGCCCCACCAGCAGTGGCACCATGTGCTTGCTGAATATTTGGCCCCAATTACAGGGAATATTTCTTCCAGCAGCCTTTTTCAAACAGCTGACCTGCACCCCACAGTGCTGATTTCAGTGAGATGCAAGAGTGCTGAGAAGGGACTGAGAGGGGATTTCAGAACTGCAGGAACAACTTGAGGACAGGCTGGGCACTGAACGGCCGAGCAGCAGCTCTGCAGAGGAGTTTTGGGTTCCAGTGCAACTGGAGGCAGCAGGGAGCCCTTGCATGGTGGCAGAGGACAACTGCACCACTACACCCAGGGAACAGCTCAGGGAAACCTCTGCTCCCCTCTGCTCGGCACATGAGAGGCTCCTCTGGTTCTGGAATAGCACGTCCAGGCTTGGAACACCCATGAGGAGACAGATCCAGAACCCAGGCAGAGGCCACCACACAGTGAGGGGACGGGAGCACACCAAGGCCCATGGAAGTGGCTTTAGTCATCCTGGGACTAGGAAGGCTTGGCATCTTTCCCTGCCTGAAGCAGATGCAGAGAAGCTGGAGCTAAACTCTTTTTTATAGATCCATGGGAAAAGGACAGGACAAAGGTTGCAGTAAGGGAAATTTTGATTGGTTATATGGAGGGGGAAAAAAAAAGTTCAGAATTAAACTGATTAAGCATGAATCAAGTTGCTCAGGAGACTGGAATCTCCATCCTCTGAGATTTTCAAAACATGACTGGACACAGTCCCGAGTAACCTGATTTAACTTACAAGAGGGCCCTGGTTTGAGCAGGAAGATCAAGGCCTGGATAACCTCCACAAATCCCTTCCAGCCTAAATGTTTTTAGGGTTCTGTGATTTCTAAAGAGGGATTAGATTTAAGTTTAAAAAATATATACAAGAGATCCTTGAAATGCAATCATAATATTGCTGCTTTTACGTTTCAGAGAACTAATGAGAGCCAATTAAAACATAGAGCCCTTCACTGTATGTGAACTTAGATTGACCAAGCATACTTCTTTATAGGTAAATAAACACCAAAATCCTTTCAAAACACAGTGTATTTTCAGAATAAGAAATGACAGGTCACCTCTTAACCTTTCCTTTACATAACTGATAGTATTTTTTCAAAGCATTGGCTTATTGTCATTTTAGGGATGGAGGATGTTCTTGCAGTTCTGTGTAGAGGTGACAGCATTGTTTCAGCACAACAGATCCTGCCAGGATGGACAAACACTGATGTTCTTGGCCACGTGCAAACAGCAATTTATAATCTGGGCATAGAGAGAAGAGTATATTCCATTTCTTATCACCAGGACAACAGAGATATTACAAACACCAGGCATGTGGATTGTGTTCTGGATTCACTCTCCCTCTTTTCTTTTGCACGAACGATGGAAAAATTGGATTGCAATTACACCTAGAAAACCTGCAGAGCATTTATTTTCTTTACTCTTCCACGTGAGTTTTCAGGGCAAAAGGGCACAATGCATAAGTAGAGAAAGGCACTACATAAGAGCAGAAGCCATCAGTGTGCTATATTTCTTCGTAATTAAAATTGACCTAAGTTCAGTTTCTGAGAGCAAATTTAGAGGATTTTTTTTATTAACGTGCTAATGTGTCACTGTTTTCTACACAAACTCTTAATTTGTCCAAAACCCAAACTTGTTACTCATCAGTCCATTTACAATGTTTATATTCATCAGGTCAACGACTTGCTGAGACTGGGCTACACAAAGCTCATTAGTTTAACAGGTTTCTTTTCACTACACTTTGGTTCCTAAGCTAAAGTGTTTTCTCTGCATGAGGTAAGTAGCTGTGGTTAGGTAATCAGAACTTAAAGGGTTATTGCTGGTATGTAACACAGGTAATTTGTAAGATTTGGATAGTTACTGTGCTAAAAAACCACTGCTAAAAGCACTGCTAATACAAATGTTTCTCCATTCTAGGACATGACATTAATAGGGTAATTTAGCACCATGGTGTAGCACATTGGAAACTGTCTGTACTATTCGTCAAAAGACTAAAACAAAACAAAAATTCGTATTAAAAACAAAACTTTTAGCTCAGCTTTGCAGATAAACTTTTCCAGATAATTGTTCTGCAGGATATATAAACACAGCCAAGTGTCCCATGCTTTGAGAGAGCCACTAAACATTAGTGTCAGTTTATTCCTGGGACTGCTTTCTTACTGCCCACGTGGAAGCAATGGAACAGCACAGAAAAGAACACCGAGATGCACTTCACAAAGCCACCACCACCTCTCACTTAGCAAAAGCCCCCGGGCAGGCCAAACAAACTGGGAAAATCCCATTGTGTGAGCAGAGAAGGGATAAACACTCAATAGCAGAGAACACAGCAGGGAAGGCGACAGCTAGAAGGTAGAGCACGGGGAAGGCAAAGGATGAACCACCATATTGTCAACTCAAAACAACCACAACACTGATAACATTCTTTATTCGAGGGAACTCATTGCCAGCCACTCTTGTAAAGTTTAAATATAAAACAATGAAACAAACTTGAGGTCACTCTTCAAAAATTTACCTAATCCTGCTGTCCATATGTATCACCCACAAACAAGCTCTGTTTTTTCTGGCTGACTTTGGTCAAATTAATAAAGTGCTAGAGAATTTTCTTTTTTTTTTAATATTCATTTTAAAAGGCTTGCAGAACTGATCATAGGCGCCAGAAACTGGTTCTCTTTTGGCATGAAGGGGAACACTTCAGTATCTGCAGCTCAGTCAGACTAAAAGCACTGTAGAATGCAACAGAGCAGTGAGTGCCTATTGCCCAACTGTTATTTTGGGAATCCGAGAGGGAGCTGTGGATAGAGTGGGGATATTTTGTGGGTAAGCAAAGAAAACAGGAGGGGTTTGGTCACTGAAGCGAAAAGCATTTGATAATGAGAGGCCAGAGACTGGGTAATGCCAGTAGAGCACTTGGTATGGAAATGGAGTGAAACTGTGAGACACTGGGCTCGAGCAACGCTGCTGCTTTGGGAGCAATTCACTGCTCGTGTTCACCCTCTGGTGATCTGAGCTGCAAACTGGGCAAGTGCCACCAGAGCAAGGAAAATCACTTCTCCAGGCAGGAGGTCTAATTCCCACAACTGGAGATGTGAGAGAGAAATGAAGGTCACTGACTGATAAAGCCTTCCAGATCTTAGAATGCAACTTCAGCAAAGAAATTACAAGTTTTACAAAGCAAATT
Source organism: Oreocharis arfaki (assembly GCA_013398015.1). Taxonomy (NCBI): domain Eukaryota; kingdom Metazoa; phylum Chordata; class Aves; order Passeriformes; family Paramythiidae; genus Oreocharis; species Oreocharis arfaki. The sequence continues at coordinate 251,983 of VZRR01011905.1, forward strand.
TATTACCCTGTGCATAGCCCAGTAAATTAAACCTCACCCTTTCAAATTTAGATACGACATTAGTATTTTCTTGCTTTTTATTACACAGGTTTGTAATTTGTGGGTTGGTTTTGTTTGCTTGGTTTGTTATTCGCTTTTTAAAACAGACACTAAGGCCAGGCCTAGGCATTGACAACAGAGATCTAAAAAGTTCTGCAGTTACCAGTAAACAAATTGTGCTGGTTGGCCAATTTAGACAATATAACACCCAACACTGAGAAGTGAGCAGAGTAATTTAAATGCTGTCATATCATTCATCACAAGAACATTAACCTTTCAACTGGGGCTAAAGCAATTCCAATTTCATTAGTCCCTAGAGGATTCACCTTGGCAATACTCTGCAGCCCCTCCAGGCTTTTCTGTGTAGATGTAGGGGGTCTTCTTTGATCTTTTCCCCAGTTCTAGAGGAATGGCAACAGCCAGCTCACATTTTATGACTAACACCATTAAACCCAAGATAACTCTAGCAACATATTCTGCCTTGCATTATTGTTTTTAATCCTATTTCTCTTCTCTACATTCTCTGGTTCACTTCTGTCATTCATCTTTGTCTCCCCAGAGGAAAGTGAATTGCATTTTACCAGTGAGGAAAAGGAGGTTTTCGGGAAATTCTTACACTGATGGCAATGAGAACACTGGAATAAGATTCAACATAGATAAGCTTCCTTTTTGAAGTTGGTTACTTATTTCATCTCTCAGTGCACACGGAAAAAAATCACCTCCCAAAGGAGATGGGAGAATACAGGATATTTGCCATCTTCACTTCTTTCTAAAGACAAGAGTAAAAGCTCTAGAAGGCAAAGCAGTATTAAGGTAGAACCAAGAAGAGATCTTTTGCCATGAATGATAACATCAGAAATTACAGAAAACTCTGATTTACAGTGAATGGAGGAGTGTCCCCAGCCAGCCTGAGTGGTTGAAAGGTGTGTTGGGGGAAAAGACCCCTGACAATTTCAATCCACTGTGTCCAAACATGCTGCAGCTCATTTGGCACCAAGGCTGTTTAACTGCCTTCAGCAATTTGGGGTCTTAATTTGTGTTTGTTATCAGATCCATCAAACATCTATCTGATTCCCTAGCATACGTATCTGATTAGGAACAAGCTTTTCTAAATATTTTGTCAGCTTGTAATGCAACTGGCGTGGAGATAGTTTGGCTCTTCCTTTCTCCTGTCTCAGATAGTCTTAAGAGGGAGGAGAGACTGAACAGGTCAGTAGATGTTTGCATTTTTTTTCCTAACAGCACTTCTGTATTGAACAACAACTAGTTTGCTGTACAATTATATTTTATCCAAAACAACTACCACAAATGAAACTTGGACTGTGGAAAGATGCCATTGCACATAAAACCTTAATGAATACTCAATTATATATGATTGTACAGGACAAAAAGCATGAACCAAACATAAAGGCAGCAACCTAGCCCCAAGTCAACACAGACTAACATTACACCTACATAATTACATTTGCAGAGCAATTCACAAGCCGAAATATGGTCATACTGTGATTTTTCCAGAAGTCATTGAATTAACAACATCTAACTCAGCTGTATACAACAACATGAAAAGAGTTGCTCAATTTCATTTTCTTAAAGTTGACCCTCCTGTATTTCGGTTCTATGGGACCCGAACCCAAAACCCCTCTTTGTTTGTATATTGAGATCCTGTGACTGTGCCACAAAAAAAAATCAACTAAGCCAACATCATTTACCAAGATATCATTGTCCCAAGTAAAACATGTAGTTATGTAATTACAGGATTTATGAGAAACCGATGCAAGGCAAAGATGTTTATTTAAATATCACAGCATGAGGTCGCTGCCTGTCAGCTACACGTGTAACAGGACTGATTCCATCCAAAGAACAGCTCATAGGGTTTTGCTGCTTTTTATGGAAAGAAGCAGTGTTGCAGATGATTGAGCAGATATTTTAAACAAGTCAAAAGCAGCAGCTGGAAAACAACATAATTATAAAACAGGTAAGAGCACGAACTGTTCTGGTGAAGCACCAGTAATCCCAGCAGAGAGTGCACCAGGTTCTGCCATAACAAAAATCAAGTTCTACTGGGACATATTTAGCAATATTTTTGCACTTGTCCTTACCTTATTACAGAATAAACAAGCACTAGAAGGCAGCATTGGTTGTCCGGTGGCTTGAGGAAACCCCATCAACTTTAGATGCACAGTTCTATCTTAAAAAACCAGGAATGTTGAATAAACTTGTAACTTCCATTATGAAAGAAAATTGAATCAGCAGCATCATCCCTCTCTGAGACAGGACACCCCACACACTCACATTCAAGTAAAAAAAAGCAAAAAACCCCAAATCCAGCATGAGAAATACAGTTTCAAAATAATCTAAAATAACTCCTTTTTTTTTTTTTTTCCAAAATAAAACCAGACAGAAAATTGCTCTGGCTCCAAGCAACTGCACGTGCCAGTCCTAATTCTGGCAACAGCCTCAGCTGCTCCAGAAGAGATAAGAGCATTCCATAAAGTCCTCTTAAAGGTAGGGCAAGTGCTATCAGGGAGCACAAAACCTCAACATCCCCATCCTAAAGGTGCCAGGCCTAGCAGGCTTATCTGTCCTTGGAATGCCTGGCAGGGCACCAGCAGGGCCCTCACTTAGGATGGGTTATTTGCTCTTTCATTTCCATTTCAGAAGCAGGATTGTGGAATAGTTACACTATTCTGGCCAAGAAACCACAAATCTTGAGAATCTATGATTTTTAGCACCCTGTGAGCCAACCAGGCAGGTTTCACTAATGATCAGTCACGTATCTGTCAGAAAGTGTGCTGGAATTGTACAATTTTTGCTTCCCCAAGACAGTATTTCTCAAATAAAATCCCAGTCTTTGATTTAAACATTTCCAAGCTACCTACTCAGAATATCACAAGTATCTTTGCCTCCAGCTCTCCCACAGAAAGATTTCTGCAGTTTCACATCAGCTCCCCCGAACGAGATTCCCAGTGAGAACTCAGCTGGCCCAGGTATTTTCCAAAGAAACAGCACTGAGACATTCACACACGACAAATCTAAACCCGAATGTTACTCACAGGCAGGAAGTATTTTCTCCAAGTGTCACAAAACAGATGATGGCACCTTCTCACAAACGGGAACAGAAACTCTGCAGAGGCTCAGAGGAATTTCCCAGTAGTCACCCTGAGCCTGTTCTCTAATTTTGCTCATTTTGAGTGCTGTGCTCTGTCAGATGTTTGCTGCCTCCCTCACCTTTGAGGCTTCACTTGCGTTTTAGAGACAACACCTTCCACCTGGAACAGGAACCCTCCAAAATTCCCAGCTGCCTTGCTCTCCATATTCCAGTCTGTCCTAAGGCTCTCATCTTCTACTCTCCAAATCTAAACTCATCTCACAAAAGAAGATACCTGGCATAACATATAAATTCCCTTGCCAATTTAGAAGCAATCTTTTTTTGGTTTACCATCTTCTACCCAGCAGCCTCTTAGTTTTTAGATATTTTTTGAGGGTGTTTCTTTGCTTTTATTCTCCCACTGTCTAGCCAAATTAATGAGACTTGATTTAAAAGGTCATTCTGGAAGACTGTGCACAATAAAAACAAAATAAAGTAAGTCTTTAAAGAGCACAGTTCAGTCCTTCATATCTAGGGGTGATGGTTGAGAAATTCTTAAGGTGAGTTCCTGATATCCTGTATCAATTTGAATCTTCAGGTGTTCAAATATCACCTTTTCCCATCTCCTGAATTCAAAGTCCACAATCATGGCCCAGCACTCACACACACTCACTTCTTACAGATAAATGTCACTGATTTTAAGATAAGACAGATTCTGACAAAACCAGAGAGAACAAAACTTGGCTTTTTAATCTTTTGAGTTGAATAACTGTTCTTGGATGCTCCTTACAAGGGAGGAATGCAAGTGGAACTATTCCTTATAAAACGAATGTTCTAGCTCACAGTGATTGGATCACCAGCCTCTTAAAACAAGAGGAAAAGCCCCCCCAGACTGTGGCTCAGGTATGTTACTCACAGTTTATGTTTTTATCACCTTTATACAGGCTTGGTTGTCAAAGGGAGCAGTATCAGGAATGAGCAGTTATTAAAGCACAAGAAGCAGCATGTTGGGCACAAAGCCTTTCCTCAGCTCGTTAAGATGCTGCTGACATTGGTCTTTTAACCCTGGTTGCCTCTGGGCTCCCCCATCAGCCTCTCTCCCCCATCCCTCCCAGCACTAACTGGTCACACCAGTAACAGCATGTTTGAACCACTCTGCCGAGGTTTAATTATTGCATTTGATGGCACCTGCATGATACAATTTCACATTGTTATGAAATATTAATTTCTTTCTGTGCTGTAGAACACAACATAATCAAGAAGGAAAAATAATGCTGTTACTGTCTTTATAATTTTTTTTTAAACCAAAGATTTTCAGATTATTTCCCCATTATCACTAAGACTGTCTAAAAGATTCTGTGTGTTTCTCTTGAAAAAACATGCACTTAACTCATAGCCCTCCTTACCTCTTTGACTAAAAGGAAGTTCCATTATTACTTGAACAATATTTCTCTCTCACTGTCACCTTCTGCCACTCAAGGCAAAAGCACAGAACTATTACTATTGTCTCACACAGAGAAAAGTAATTTTTCTCTTGTATAGGCAATAGTTTTTTTACCCCACATGCTCTGCCCATTCTCTCCAGAATGATTTCTATCTTATGCCATTCCTCTGGTGAGATGATAAATTAGAAATGATAAGAGATAGAGGTTTTCTTTATGGAAGGGTGTATGTAATTGATTTCATTTTGTTAAAAAAAAGTATAAAAAGACAAGAAGGTCTATGGTTTTAAGAGAATATACTCTTCAAATGATTTCACACAGCATCACTCTGGGCAAATATCTAAATAGGTATCACAGGAGATTTGTTACATGAGTACAACACACATTTCAAGGCTAACTTTTAAGCTCAGCTGCTTAAATTTCCTAGATTACTTTAATTAGGGACAACCAACATGTCCAGACTCAGCTACAAAGAGCAAACCTTGCAGAACATGTAACGTGCAAAGTGTTCCCTCCAGACACAGGGAAACCTTGGCCATCTGGAAGCCAGGATGAACTTCAGGCAGTGGCTCCAGCAGGGCCAGGATTTCAGTGCTCTGTTTTCAGCAGCCCAGCCTCTACTTTTCTCATTCATGCAGAGGAGATGCAGCATCACAGCAAATCATGGGAATCCTGATTTATTTTCTTCTCTCTACAAACCAGAGGGAAGGAAATCCAAGAACTGGTGCATGCCATGTGCCCTCTTCCCCAACTTGCCTGTTTGCTGGGAGGAGTAAGAAAGCACAAACAGAGCTTCCTGGGGCAGTCTGCAGAAACTTGAACCTCAGTGATTCATGGAAGTGACCTCAAAAAGTAATTAAAACCAATCAATGAAAGTTACTGTAAATAAAGAGAGCTCCATCTCTACCTTAAAGAGAAGAGGGAACATTCTTTTGAAAAATTTTACTGCTAATACTATGAAAAAGAAGTATTTGCCAGTGCACTCATACATTCATGCATTTAAATAAGAAGAATGTGCAGCAATTGCCTCAAAATAAAGCAAGTTTAATGCTCCAAGACTGAAAGAGAAAGAGCAGATTCACACCACACATTTGGAGATGGATCATTAGCCAACACAGATCACTGCAGTGTCAAAATTCAAGAATTATTTTGATGCATTTTTTCTCCTCCAAGGCATTTATTTCTAAGATAAAGCAGGTGAACCAGTGACAGGTATACCTGGGAGGAAGTATCTGGAATATTTTCCTTGAGGGTTAAGATCCAATCTATAGGGCTTTCATAGCCAGAAAAAAAAAAAAAAACCAAACCAGACAAAAAAGAAGAGTGTTTCTCAACCAAGCAGAAAAAAGCTAAAAAATTTAGTCACACTGGAGCACACATGAAAAATGTCGTGCTTTGAAAAAAAGATGCAATGAATTGGCTTAGAATGAAGTAGAATAACATTGCAAGTACATAACTGGATAATAAATGAGAAAAAGGGTTGGGTAACCAAACCAAGATTAAATAACCCACTTGGACTAATTCTTCAGTGATTCCTGTAATTTTGCTAAATTTAAAGTAATAGACAAAATATTACTGACTTCTCTCATCTCTCTTTTCCAAGTGGGGAGAAAATAATCCTACCACTAATTCCAGTACTATAAAAAAAAAAAATTCTTGCTTTATTCAAAAATAATTAAGAACATCACCATTAATCTTGATATGGATTTCATTCTGTAGCTTTTTCCTATAAAAGTGAAAAATAAAAATATTTTCTTTCAAGAAAAGAATTTAAATTTGGAAGGAGTGGACTAATTTTGAAACAAAAACAGTTTAAAAGACTTAAAACCTTTGTAAAACAGATTTTCCATTCTTTTCCAAAGCGAATTAGTAATATCCTTGAAGACATGCAAGAACTCCAGCCAGAGGCAAGCCATGTTGGAACACAGGGAGCAGACATGAGAAAGGAATGCTGCCATCCCACTTCAAATAGGAAGTTTTTCACAGTGAGAATTTTATTGTTTTAAGAAGAACATATAGAGACAGATGAGAACTGTGAAGAACAAAACCACCAGGGTAGGGGCATCTCACCGAACGAGCAGAAAAGATGATTTAAAGAAGGAATACAGAGAAGGAAAAATTCCACTTACATCAAATAGTCCTGGACACCAAAGGAAGGAAGAACTTTGATAAACATTTCTGCTAAAAAACTCCCATCTAAGCTGAGGGTGATAACCAAGTTCATGATCTTAACAATAGCAATTTACAAACAAGATAAAATGGCAGTTTTGCTGCACAATAAAACCAAATTAAGGAGTGATGAACAGAAGCCCTCCTCAGACAGAACTCCAAACAGAGTGTGGAGTGAAATGAAATGCCATGGTTATGTTGTCCAGACCAATAACCCGTTGCTGGTTTGTATCTCCACTACATTGGAAACATTTTTAAACATTTTCCAAATTAGTGCATTTCTTTCAAGCTTGGTAATTGCTTCCATTGCTTATTAGAAGCACAGGCTGCAGGAGATTTAATTATTAGTTGCCCTCAAAGACAATCCAATTTAGGGGTAATTTTTGCCTCTGTCTCAGTCACAGCGAGGAAGACTTGATAACGTAGACAGGAACGAATATAATAAGGTTGGATTAAAGAAAAACCCCCAAATACCCCATTTTTTCTTTTAACTTTAACAGCAATGACCACACTTTCTCTGGCAAAGACACACCTTTTAACAAGAACTGGAAACAGATTCTGCCAAATTGTCCTTCTGCATAGGCAGGTTGATTTCTGGGCAGGCAACTTTACTAAGTGAAATCTTCAAAATTACAAAAAAAAGTGCTGAGAATTTATAGTACAAAAATCAGGTTTCCTAAAGGAGCTGGACACACGGAAGCAGAAAGAAAAACCCTCTGTTTCTGGTTTTAAATCTTGCCCCAGTTATTTACAAGCATACAATTATTAATTTTCACTTGGTACAAATGGAAACCAAACCCAAACAAACAAAATAAACTTCAAACGGAACAAACAACCCACAAAGACAGCAAGCATTTAGGTGCTTAATCATACAGAGAATCAAAAGACGAGCGCAGAAACACCAACCACAATGAAGTGAAAACATATTAAAAAAGAAAGTAACTATACCTCAGAATCTTTCCCAAGCCTTGTGTGGAGCTCAGCTGGGCCTCACATCAACTCACCCCGGAGCTGAGCTGTAGGGGAATGCTCGATAGCAGGCACCAGCCACCCCTGGTGCCAGCACAGCCATCTCTCCTCAGCAGGTAGGTGCTTGTTTTAGGCTGGTCATGAGATCTTTCAGAGCTCCCTTTCAATGGGTTTTCTAGCTGGCTTTGCAGGACACTCTTTCCATTTCCTCCTCCCGTGTTTTACACATGTATCAAGTGCCCAGGGCCTCGGTGTGAAGATTTAATGGCTGGCTCCACGTGCCACTGGAACCGGATCACTGAGCTGCTCAGGGGAAGAAACACAGCTAGCCCCCCTCACAGTGGAATTAAAAAGCGCTGGGATGGAGCCTCATTTAAAACCACAGCGACAAATAATCTATACCCTGCCTTAGATTGAAGATTTCAGAACTTTTAGCACTTGGTGAAGAATTTAGCTGAAATGTGGCGTTCGTGCTTCTGTTTTCACAAGGATCACCCCAAGCCCTTTTTGCTGTGACAACAGTTTCCAGCTCGGTGTGGAATCACTGCTGTAAGATTATAATAAAGAAACTGCTTGTGTTCCCCTTCCCTGCCTCAAGAATTAGGAGCAGCCTTGCCATGACAGGCTCAAGCAAAACCTGTCCCTGCCAGCTTGGTTCTCGGCCATAGGTTTGCTAGCTCCTCTCCATTTATAACATGTGCACCATCCTCTTGCCAGGGAGGGCTCTCAGTACAGGAGCAATCAATATCTCCTGCCTGAGACACCATGACAGGCCCTGGAAGGGACTCTCCCACTTCCCTTGGACTCGATCCCTGCAGAACCTGGAGAACAGCTTTTGTCCCTGAGGAAGGGCTCCGAGCGTACTGGGGGCAGTGGCCAGGAGGAAGAAAAGAAGAGAAGCAACCTCTTTTTTCCCCCCAATTTCTTTCAGCACCCCACTTTACTCAGGCTGCCCCAGCAAGCCCCACCCTCCAGGGTAGTTAGTTGTGCCCTCAGGCTTTGGATTGCAAAATTCACTTCTGCCTGCACAGGTGAAATTGTTTTCTTGTTGCTCCACTCGAATGAGCCCAAACAACAAAGCCACTGTTTGTCCATGATACTCTTGAAGGATATCAAGAAATCTACTCTGTACATAGGATGTGGATGAAAAAACTGGGGGAAAAAGAAACTGCAGGAACTAGGTTTTCTGTGAGATCCCTGGGTAAGCTGAAAATTTACATGTCTTTAAAACCAAGCCAGGCAATCAAGGAAGATTTATGCTTGTAGAAACATCTTAGAAGTTTCCGCTGATTTTCTGCTTTGCAGCTTCTCCCTTTTGCAGAAAATAACCAATTAAGATCAGTTCAGAACACAGCCCAGGCTCTGCCACTGGTCTCCTCAGCAACATAACCTTCTTTTCTCTGGAAAACGTAGGGAAGAAGGAGAAAGTTGTGTAGACCCAGCAGGCTAAGACATGTGAGGGCAAGCAGTCAGTGGTCAGGTGTAACATGAAATCTGAGCGGGTTAACAGCGTCACCCTGCTGAAAACATATTTACAGGCATTATAAATTCAGTGTCACTTGGTTCTTAATTTTAAATTCTTCATGTTTCTGATCGTAGTAATTCTCTTGGCACAGCAGCCATTCAGTGTAACATGACACCAGGAGGCACAGAAAAGTGGTTTCTCTAACTTGTCATGCCAGTTTTGCAGTTCAAGCTCTTCTCAAATGCTGCTTTCTGGCAACTCATGTTGTGCCATGATTGTGAAAGAGGCATTTTGGAGTTTCTAAAGGGTGCTCTAGGAAGGCAGCTGACTCCCTCATACCTACAGTGCCTCAGTAATTATTTCTCATCCTACAGGGCTTCTAATATGTAATTTTACTATCAGGATTAATCAAAGAGAATGATTCATTATTCTTAGTGGAAAGCAAGGTAAGTTCATCACAGCATTAGGACTGAAAAAATGCACGAGTCTTAAACTGGACTCGCTGCAGGATGAAGCTTTAACAACTGGCTCATGTAGACTGTTCTCTCTGCTGTCACTTCCAAAAATACAGTTCTATTCCAAGAGTGACAAAATGACGAATGGTTCCACACCTGCTTCATTTCAGTGATGGTACAGAAATGGGTGCTTTGGCTCGTTTTCCTGAACTGATGTAAAACAAAGGGATGTGAAAAGGAAGGGAATGGAGAAACTGCAACTTTTAATTCTGTTACCGAATCTACAAAAATTCAAGCCCTGGTTCATATCTCTTTTGGGACATAAGATTATCTGCACTACTCTTTCTTTACAGTGTCAGCTTGGATAAATACCATTTAAAGTGTCACTTCAGAGCAGCTCGGTGCCTTTCTTACTGGGCTCATAAGGGACCAGCACCTTCTGGTGCAGAACACGTGTAGCTGGAGATCACACCTTGCTTAAGAAAAGACCTGCAGGGAAACATCTACATATTCATGAATTCTCCCTTTTTTTTTCTTTTTTTTTTGTACTAAAAGAAAGCCAGCAAGATTAGAAATTTTCAGGTGACTCTGAGACATCAGAATGCCTTGATCAGATGCCACCATGCTGTCCCTGTGTTTCTGCTTCTCAGAAAAATAAAATCACCTTTGCAACAGACCATTCTGGGAAGATTGGATTTACTCTCACTTAGCCCACGAAAGTTAACTCAGCACTGAGGACAACAGCCAGACGGCAGTTTAAAACTCCAGGGCCCTAAAGGAAGAAATATAAGCATATTTTTCAAGTCCAATTAAACTTTTGGCTCTGAGCATTTGGCAGAAGGGGAAGAATAAACATTTTATGACTTGCCTTTGCATGGGTGATGTTATGAGGAGTTCATGTATTAACTAACAAGGTCCTTGTGAGGCATTTTTGACTTTGAGAGAGGGACAGGGGAATCAGAGAATGGAGGGAATGCAGATTGCACTCCAAGCTGTTTTATCAGCACTCCTGGAGGCAGTGTTCAGTAGTGTTTTGAGAGAGAAAAATATCACTTTCGTGGTAACTGATTTTAACACAGGAATTCAAACAGTTTCTTTGCAGGATGCCTCCAGCCCCTCAGCTCTGCACAGGACTGATGCTTATCTCTGACAGCAAAAAATGGTAACAACTATTTCTAGACCTTGAAACAAAATCAGGGCAGATGGGATGCGAGGAGCTACTGCAGTTCCTGAAAAAACCTTTGAAGGCAATTCCTGGAAAGAGTATAGATCCAAGATTTCCTAGAAAACCTGGGAAAAATTCCTAGGAAGGGTCTAAACCTAGGATGGGAAATTCCTAGAGCAGCACAGGAACTACTTCAGGTTCTAGATCCAGAAATCCCTATAAAAAGTGAGAAAATGCCAACAAAGGTTGTAGGTCCACAAACTCTAGAAAAGATCTCTGTCCAGGAATTCCTGGAAAGATCACACATTCAGGAATACTTTCAAAGCCCAGGAAAACTTCTAGAAAAGATTTAGATTAATTAATTCCCAGAAAGTGATAGGAAATTCTTTGAAAATTTCTCAGTACAGTAACTCATAACAGAGGTCTCAATCTAGGAATTCCTGGGAAGGATCTTGATCCAGGATGTCCAGCAAAACTCCTAGAAAGTCCCAAATATTCCTAAAACATTTATAGATGTCAAAATTTAAAAAAAAACAAACCCAAATCCTGAATGTTGTTTATTCTAAATTGCTATAACAAGTTGTTTGAATAACTTTTACATTTCATCACTTGATTTAAAGCCAGGAACACTTTCCATATGGTCAAATCACTTCCCAGCTGAGCATTCTGGCACTGGAAAGGTAAATAGAATTGGAGTCTCTCTTATGAAGTTTCCTCATTATTTGTGAAGAAGAACTACAAAAAAACCCCCCAACAAACCCAACAAATGTACAGGGACACCTGTTAGTTATTATTTTAAGCATTTTGGTTCAACTGTCAGAGAAGCAATGTGGGTTTTGTCACCAAGTACTTCAAACCAATCCTGCTAATTAGGATTTCAACTTTAACACTGGCATAAACAGATTGGAAAACTAATTTTAGGATCTGCAGCTCAGGGGAGCTTTTTTCTATTCTGGTTTATTTAGGATGATGTGATGAATACCATTGTCATGAGAAGGGTCTTTCACATCACCACATATTCCATTTACACAGCTGGCCCCAACATTTAATCTCTCCAGAATCCAGTTTATTCCCCTCCAGCTGCTCTGACTCAATAATGCTGACAGAAAAATTTCACTTTGGTAGAACAAGTGGCTCTGCCCCTCAGCACCAACTTCTGAAGGAAGGAAAAACCATCCTGGGACAATCCCTTTGCTGGCCACAGCTGCACTCACCACTCACTGGAAGATGAGCTGCAGACCTGGGGAGGAAAAATTTTCACTTCTGAGCTGCTCATTATCTTCTGAGAATGTGTTTTCTTCCACAGGCACTGCCAGGTTTTAAGCTACAACCTTCTGCTCATAAAATAAGCTGAAGGACACCAGTGGTTTCTATGAGAAAGCCCTCCCAAAAAGCACACAGGAGCTTTAAAATGGCAAAGTGGAGAGATTAAAGGTCCCGTTGATTCCAGAAGGATGCATGAAAAGAGAAAAAAAAAAACCCTCAAGGCACAGATACTTCAAAAGAAAATAATGCTTTTTTTTTTTTTTTTTTTTTCTGGGGGGGATATGACAGATAGGCCATGAGATCTAAAAAAATACAGTGTCAATCAGAAATGGAAACATCAAATACTTGGATCAGGAAGGCACTAACAGATTCATTCAGGCAGCGTTTTCCCTTTAAATCACCATTTCTCTGAGTTTATGTATTTTACGTAGATCCACTCCATTTATTGTTTGCTGAATCAGAATGATTTGAGGCAGAAGTTGTTCTAAGGATAAGCTAAAGCAGAACCAAATTCCCCAAGGTTATCTGTGCAGGAGGCAGCAAAGCTTCATCATTCAGCCTTACAGTAAAAATAGCTAATTTTTTAATATTAATTACTACAGGGGACTCTTCCTGGCTACATTACAGACCCCAGTGAAACTCTACTGAGTGAGAATTATATGTTGATGAAAGAAGCCACCATGAATAATAATTGTGTAAAGCAAAATGCCAGAGGTGCTAAAATCTTAGTTTAATATCCTCTATTTTGTACAAAACACGATAGGACTCTTTGGAAGTGTAAAAAAATCTTTTCACACTGTAGCTCACCACACCCTGCTCTGGAAAAGAGACAATCCCGTAGTGCTCTCTAGTGGCTGCCAGTCAAAAAACCTCTGCAGGCTGCACTGCCAAGTTTAAAAATACACAGAATTATCAAAATGTTTGGTTGCACCTATAGTCAGCCACGACTGCCCCGGGAGAGAGCAGGCACTTGTGTGTGCATCAGCTCTCTGCACTGCCCAGGGCTTGCTCCTCCTTAAGGACTCAATTCCACAACAGAACTGCAAATATTGATGTGCCTGAAATTGCACAGAACAAACTTAACACGTTTGACGATGACGAAGTGTATGAGGTGTCTCACAAGTCGGCATCAAAAAGTGGCACCTTCTGACTCTTGAACAAACTCCAGCTGGGCCACATTTCTTCCTCATCCCAGAAATGGCGAAGGGAAAACCATTCCCTTCTGCTTCACCTGGGCTTTGCAGTTGAGACAGCCACGTTGCAAAATGGGTGCCTGTTTTGGGCTGCTAAAACTCTCTCACTGTGCTTAAAACACAATTCCTAAACCAAGCCTGGGGCCATCAGTGCTGGTATAAAACCATCTGAGCAGAGACAATTATGCTCTGCCCACAGTAATTGACACATTTCATAACCACTGCCAGGTTACACTGCTCTTGTAAATTGTCTTACTGCTAATAAAATTATCCATTGATATTTGTTACTTCAGGTGCATAAATAAAGGCTAGATGGCGAAATTACCCTTTAAGATAATAAATTAATTCCTAGGGTAGGTACACCAAGAATTTCTTCTGTCCAAGAATGTTTCCTCAGTGGATTCTCTCCGCTCCATCAGACATTTATTCAGCTAAATAAAGAACAAATTGCTGAGTGTAAAACCACTGCCAGGGGTTTGCAGTATCATCCATTAGCTCCAGGATTTCCTTGACAGCACAAAGGATTGCAGGCTGCCAATTATAATTAAATAGAGCTCCCTATGGTCTTAAGCAGAGCTCCTCATTGCCCTGGATAGGAAAATGCAGGTTAAAACCCACGAGTAATAGAAAATGGAGCCAAACCTGATCCCAGGATCTGCATTTTCCAGAACTGGGAATATCTCTGTAAACAACATGTAGATGACACTTGCCCTGGGTAGAATGCACAGGCTGTGACATTCCTGTGGTGCCAGCTGATCTTCTACTCAGGAAATCCGGTCAGAGCCCACATGAAAATTTCAGGAGTACATACTGTGCAATTCAGATGCACATATAGAACATCCTTACAAATGGAGAGAGAGATTGATTTTGACAGCTTCGGTTCGTAATGCATTAATAAACAGAATTTTTGTAACAGTCACAAAGCCAAGGGAGAAAGAAGACTGAATGTTAAAATAAATTGTGACTTCTGAATGATTTGGAAGAAGCAAACCTACTGGCATCATCCCTGACTGATCTAATTGGATTTATTTCCACTTTATTCTTTCTAGGAGGGGGGAAAAAACAACATCAGCAAAAAACCCTGTTTGCTAGTTCATTAAGCAAGGGTATAATTACCTAATTATAAATACCACGGGTCATACAATCCTTAGCTGCAAGAACATCCATCTCCACACAACACACAGGCTTGCAGATGAGAAGCAAGATTTCTAAGTAGTCATTCATGTACATAATTCATTGCATATTTAGCAAAAATTCGTGTTCCAAGTCTCTGTATTGAGTTAGAATAAAACAGTTCTACACTACACGTTAATAAAAAAAAATCTAGTTCTGCAACTGAACCTTAAAACTTGAACGATTTGGTCTTGCAGAATTAATTTGTAGGAGAGAGAGGTTTAAAGTATCTGTGTGGTTCACAGATTATATTAAACTGATGTTGGAGATTCCTTTGCAATGCATTTTTTTTGTGCCTAGCCCTAAAAGGATACATTTGTATAACAACGAGAGGCACATATTAGGGACAAGTGAAAACAAAGGGACTCTTTGAGGCAACCACCTGATTTTTGACTTGACTGGAAGAATTTACCAGGCAAGGTCTCCACTTCAGTTGTTGGATAAAGATGTTAAAAGATTTATTTCCAAAATACTTGAGATCACAGCTGCAGAGTCTGGAGCTGTTCACCCCATCACAGTCTAGGCTGGTTGGAAGCAAGGCTGGCAAAGAGTGTTTTTTACCATAGAACAGCACAGAAAATCCCATGATTACGTTGTTCTGACTTTGCTTATGGCAGTGTCCATCTCCAGCCTTGAAGTCATGGAACAGAAGATCCATCTAATTCTGTCCTGGGCTAACTCTGCAGGTTCAAGGTTTGCTGTTAGGGCTGATCCTAGAAAAACAAGCACTGCCTCTGTCCATGGAGGGAGTCGTGCTGGAGCTGCTGAGCAGCCTGACCTTCCAAAGCTCACAGCAAGATGGCATTAAAACAGCACACTGAGCTGCAGCCCAGAGGGGAGGGGATGGCCTAAGATCTGCTGCCATCTCCTGCTGCCATGGCAACATCCACAACTGGCCGAAAAACCGATACTTACAAAGTGAACCAAGTCAGCCGGGTTTTTGCTGAGGAATGGTTTCTCAGATGACTCACTGCATCTGCAAAAGAGCAAAGCACAACCTCCCCAGCAGTGATGTTGCTGCACATCCACGTTCTGCCTAAATGAGGATGCAAACTACTGCATAAATCCTTCAGCTCCGAGGAAGCAGTAACTTCACTGTGCAGGAATGGTATGAAGTCCTAGTTTTCCTTAAAATTAAACCAGAAATTCCAGAAATTTATTGGTAGCTGTTCAGCTTCCCTTCCCAAGGCTTGCTTCAGGAGTTGGTGAGCAGGAAGCTGAATGGATGGAACCACCCCGAAGATGAGTGCATCCCAGACAGATAGATATAAACCCAACACCCAGGAGCACTCAGAGAAGAGTGCATGTGTAGCATAAAGTCACCACAGCATTCTTGCCTGGGGAAGCTCAAACCTCAAGCTTTAAATCAGTTCTCACACTGCAGCTCCCTGAGTATGAGACCTGGAAGTGCTGGCCATGACTCCTGGGCTGTCATGCAATGCTTCAGCCTCAGAACAGAAACTGCTCTGCCAATGTGGACCTTGATTATTGCGAGTTCCAATCAATTTGATCTTTCCTTCTCTTGCCATGAGCTGCGCATCAGCTCTAGACTTCCTATATCTCCTTCCATGACTTGAAGCCCAGCCGAGGTTGTATCTTCTCAGAGATGCTCCTAAATCCTGATTATTATGGTCTTCACTGGATTTCAGCTCCCAAAGAACTGCAGACTGGGACGGACTGAAGGAAGCTCTGTCACTTTTCTCATGTGTCACCGGCACCTAAAGTACTTGAACTCTCCAACAGCTGAATTTCTTGTGTATCGTGGTCAGAGTGTGAAATACCACCTGAAGTCCTGTGTTACACAAGAAATTGAGTCACAATAACAAAATGCCACTGAAGTAAATGTTGAAATGAGTGGAATCAGGATTTTGTCCTGCAACTCTACATCAAAGACTCGCCAGCTCTCATCTAATTAGCACAGAGCACCACTTTTCCCTTTCCACTTCTGCTGACAATGGAATGATCTTCACTGTTTGAATTAATTTGAAAAATTTATATGTCAAAATTATTCCAGATTTGGCAACAACATGAGATCTGAATCAGAATGTACTGTCTGAATGTGATACGTAATAAAAAGAAATGACATCTCTGATCAGGCTACAAGTTATCCAAACTTATCTCTGAGGCAAAAATGAGCTGCATTGCTTCTAAAATACAGATTTGCAAAGCATTAGAAAATCAGAGGTTTTTCTTTTTCAGAGGTAATTTGTTTCCAAATGGAATTTTAATGCTCCAGAAGGTTATTTGAAAAGTATGGCATCTTACACTGCATTCGTTTATATTTACAACCAACACCAGTTTCTTGGAGCTATTTCTTCTATCCTGAATTCTAGAACCTGCAAGACTGATGTCATAAATGTAACAAGAAACAGTTCATTGGGTTTTTGTGTATTAATTCATAGAGCTTGCAGGGTCTCAATTACCCCCCAAAAAAGGCTTTCAGACCCCTCACATCTGCAGTTTTTTGTAGTTTTGGGTATTTGAGACCACGGAATACTTTGAGGATGGAAGTGAGAATAAGGAGGTTCCAGCCATGTGCCTTCTTAAGAACACAGGGCCTGTAAAACACTAAGATGTTCCACATACAAGAATATTAATTCCCCAAAATGTGGGAAGGAGGGAGATTTGGACCTGCAAGGGAATTCATATGTACATCCCTTCTCCTCAGACTTCCTGAGCTCTAAGGGGAACAAAAAACCAGAGAGGATAATGAGATTCATCCCTTCAAACTGGCACACACAGCATTTATGTGGCACATCACCTGGAACCTCGCTGGCTTCGACAGCCCCTCAGGAGTCCTCCAGTGATGCCCACAGAGCTGCCTTTTCCTTGCTCCTCGTGCACAGTTACAGTGCTCAGTGACCACAGCCCCGGAGCTCTCTGCTGGCCTTGGCACGTTGCAGATACGAGTTCATTCCCCACACGTGGGGCTGTTACTGTCATAAGCTGCACAATTTGAAACAAGAGTAGAGGTTCCCCTCCTTATCCTCATGGCACAGAAGGATGTGAGTAGAGCTGTGTGTCAGGGCAGGGAGTTGAGCTGAGGGTCCTCCTCTACATTTTTCCCAGCCTCTTCCTTTCCTCTTCCTTCACCTCTAAAATGGGAGTGAGCCCTGGAGCTGTGAAGGAAAGCAGAAGTGAAAATCAGCTGGGCCATTGCTGGAACAGCTCCTGACTATCAGAGATGCTCAATGTGCACACGGGGCCCCCAATAAACGAGCCCCTGATGCTTATTCATTTTTTATTTGCTTTCCATAGTAGTACTTTGGAGAAGACGTGTTTCAAGTCTGTACTCACAAAGTTGTGACTGCTGGATGATATTTTATCTCTTCTCGGTGACATGCATTTATGGTCTTGACAAACAAAGCCTCAAAATAGGCTCCGTGTCCTCTTTACAAAGAAAGCATCTGAGGGGAAAAAAAACCCAACAAAGTAAGCAGAGACAAGAGTTTTTTGAGCATGGGAATGCTCGTGTCTGTTACGGTGAGCACGCTGAGCTACAAGAAGCTGGCATAAAAATCTCAAAAACTAGGTTAAGACTCACAAGCAGCAGAACAAATGCTTTCTGTTGCTGCATCTAAGAAAACTGCTCCTAGCCAGGCTATCTGTGCCTTGGTCATCAAAACAATTCGAACATGAAAGCTGATACTGTCAATCCAAACGTACCCTGAATTAATTTGTCTAAATAACAACACAAAACCCCCATATCAGTGGTGCTCAGAGATCACATGCAGGCTTCAGATTAAGGAAAATGAGGCTGTTCAATATTCTGCTGATTTGAGAAAAACAGCTCTGACATGACTCACCTCTTTTCTTTCTCCTCAGAGGATCATTCCTTTCTAACACAAGTTTGGATTTCTCTTTATATAACCAGCTCGTACAACAGGCACTCCGCTGTCTGTCAGAGAGAAAACAAACCAAGCACACCATCCATACCATTTATATAGTTGCATTTAAAAAAAATTTATCAAGGAAAGTCAGATCAAACAGATATGCATTGATTTGGCTGTGGACTATGCATCAAAATAATTTTTTTTTTTAAAAAAGTATTTTCTGTGTTCCTTGTGTGGATATTTCATTTGAAGAAGTATTTTCCTGCAACTGAATGGATGCCAGTTGCAGAGATATTTGCTATTAAGGTAGCAAAATTTCATCATAACTTTTCATCATAAATGTAAAAGGCTAGAAATCCTCTGGGAGATACCTAAAGAGATCAGATCATTGCACTTTCTGGGAAAACGCTGAAAACTTGTTTACCACAAGACTGCTAAAGTGAGGAAAATAAACCAAACAAAAGGAGAGTCATGTTTCTACTAACAGCCATTCTGATCCTCCAAATAGTTTTGTTTGTGACACAGAATCACATGAAGTAGTAAATGGAAACTTGAGGACAATTTTTTCAGGTGCTTTGCACCCACAGGTAGAATCAGGCTTAGTTTCATTCCAATTTCATTCCAATTTCATTCCAATTTCAGAGGGATTTACAAATCAATATACTTGGAATACATTAGTTCGTGCCTGCCTCCATCAGTTTCTATTTACTTTTGTTTAAAGGCTCCATTCCTTTTGGTGTTGGTCTTTCAACATGAAGACAAGGCTTTGCCTCACGTTTATTTTTCCCCCTCCAAAGCCCTGCCCCAGAAGGAATGCAGAGCCTGCTTTAAGGCAAGGAAGTACAAAGTGCCACAGATACATCATCATCTATGAAATTTGAAAGTAAAAGACACGCAGGCAATCCTACTTTTAGCACAAGAGATATTATTTAACAATATAAGTTTAAATAATTGCATACAATCATATTTTCTTCTGGCATCCCCTGTCCCAAAAATGATGATGGTTCATTTGGAAAGAGCAAGGTCCAGGGGCTGCTCCATCAGCTGGCACAAACCACACCTGGGATTTATTCCCAGACTGAGCCTCTTGATGCTTGGTTTGTCAGGAAGGAGAGAAAATGCTCTTCAACTAAGTGAAAACAGCAGGGCAGATCCCAGCTCTGTTTGACTGTATTTTAGCACATAATATTTTAAATCCAAAGGAATCCTATAAAGTATCATCTACAGAGGCAACCAGTATGGCAGCTGGTTAAAAATACATCCCTCTCATCCTGTGTGCTTCTATAGCTACTAAAGATGTCTTGGAGATATTTTCTTGGGTTGAAAATATTTTAATATATTCTTTTACAAATGCTTGAATCTGATATGCAACTTTTCAGCCCTACATTTTAAACACGAAATCAGTATCATTCTTCATCTCAGAAGGCAGTTGTATTGATTAGTGCAAACAGACTTTAAGAGAATTCACTAAAAACCATCAGCATTTTCTAGCATGACCTAAAAGCTGTAGAGAGAAAAACCATTTAAAACTTGCTACTTCCTCTCCTTTCAGGACTAAAAATAGATTTGGCTCATTATCTCACTTGGCACCTTAATGTATTCCGTTGCACGATGACACAGCTTAGATTAAACCACCACATGCTTCTTTTTCCTTAGCATCTACCTTATACACAGCAAGAAGGGACAGTGCTCATTGAACCAGAAACCCTCTGGTATTTTACTTTAAACCCTTTGTTCAGGTTCTGTTCTCAGGACAATATTGCCACTCGCTGTTGGGTGCAGCAGCTCACCCCAGCCCCGGGCAGACCCCAACAGCCACACTCAGGCCTTCCTCAAATGGAATCTTGGATGAATTTTCTTATCAAGCTCCACCATTAAATCCACGCCCACACACTTTTTTCTTCCCCCAAAGGTCAGTAAGTTAACATGGACACATAGCCCAAAAGTGACTCCCAGGTCAGATGTGTGCACATGTTTAACTTTGAAATTCCTGCTTAAAGAAAACCAGCAAGCACACATCTCACTGTGATAGATGTGATAGATTTGGGTTAAATCCCCCCCCCAAACACAACAAAGACATAACCCCCCATAACTGCTTTGTTTGCCCTGCTTTCAGCAATGGCCAAACCCCATTTTTTTTATATAAGAGAAGCAAAATGTTTTCCACATATTTATGTAAGAACAGAGCCAGGCTCTTCTCAGTGGTGCCAAGTAATGGAACAAGAGGCAATGGTGAAAATCTGATGCTTAGAAAGTTCCACCTGAACATGAGGAAGAACTTCTTTGCTGTGCAGGTGAGGCTGTGGAGTTTCCTTCATTGGAGGTTTTCTTGACCTGTCTGGGCAGAGTCCTGAGCGCTGTGCTCTGGAATGACCCTGCCTGGGCAGGGAGATTGGACCAGGTGACCCACAGTGGTTCTGTCCAACCTGACCCATTCTGTACTTCCGTGTATGGGAATAAAAAACTGCATTAATGGAAAATTTTCTGATACAAATGTTCATGCCTAAAATTTTGCAAACTTGTACCTGTCTCACAAAAGGAACTTGGTCAGCTGCATGCATAACCACTGCTCTTGAGTCAGCCCAAGAGGTGAGATAGTTCTTAGCATTAGCTTCATGCAAGGACAAAAGCAGAGTTCAAGGCAGGCTCCTCAACACTGCCCTGCTAAAGACACGAGAGGAGAACCCCCACAACCCCAGCAAGCGCTGACCAAGCAGTCTACAGGACTTTATTGGGAGAGTGATTAAAAGCATCCCTGGTTTTACAGGTCAAAACTTCAAGAGGACCGGGTACGGACCAGCATCATCTCTGCCGGTACCCTACGCTGGATGGGCAGGAGCAAAAAACATCCATAAAAGCAGTTATTCCCTTTAAATTCCCAACCAAGGTTTCAGCCCGAGTCGGAGCATCCCGTTTCTGCGGGGTCCCCGTGAAACACCTCGTTTGCCACGAAGCCCCCGCCCCAGCCCAGCCCTGCCGGCTCCGCGGGGGTCCCGGCGGGCGCGAAGCGATTCCCCGCTCGTCCTGCCGAGGGGAACCCCCGCGGGACACCCCCCTCCGCCAGCCCCGGGGGGAGGCGAGCGGGCGGACACCCAGCCGGCAGTTGCCGCGGTGCCGGAGGGTCGGGCCGGTCCCTCCCGCGGGGCAAAGCGCCCGGACGGACGGGACGGGACGGGACGGGACGGGACGGGACAGGAGAAGCACCAGGAGGGCTCGGGGAGCACGGGCGGATCCTGCACGGCGGGGGGGAGTTTGGGGGGGCGGGGAGGCCCCTCCCCGCGGCCCGTGACGCGCTCGGGCGGGCGGGACCCCGCGCACCTGCGGAGCCCCCGCCTTTGTGCAGTGCAGGTGCGGCGCCCACCGCACCCCCC
>VZRR01011905.1:273972-405427 GCA_013398015.1 Oreocharis arfaki
AGCGGGGCGCGTCCGGCGGCTTTGCCATCGCGGCGCCCGCCCGCCGAGTGAGCGCGGGGGGCGCGGCTGGCGCCGGGTCCCGGCCGGCCGGGGGTCCCCGGGGCCGCGGGCAGCGCTCGACCCCGGCTCCCGCAGAGCTAATTTATGACTTATGTTGGGAGGGGGAAATGAGGGCTAATAAAGCAGGCTGTTTGCATGGGATCGCCATGGAGACAAGGGAAGCAGAGTCATAATTAAATGCTTTCTGCCCACAAGAAGGTAATTTTCACTTCACAGGGGGAAGCGTAATCTGCTTTTGAAGTGTGGGCACAGAGGGTGGTGCTGAGGGGACACAGTCCAATCGTTAGTATATAAATAGAATATTGTGATTAGATTTTTTTTTCTCTCTTTAACAATGGCTAATGGTGTTTTCATCTTAAGTTCACTTTGAGGAGTAATTCTAGGTGTCTGTTGGTGGTGACTCAGTAATTTCAGACTGTCAGAATCTAAGCAGTATTGAGTCCTTCAGGAGAAAAAAAGAGAAACAGATAGCTACATCACTTTGATGTGATGTGATTGCACGGAAAGGCATAACAGCAAGCTGGAAGCAAAGGGTAAGAGCCAGTTTACTCTCAGTTTCCCTGAATAGATGATGGTCACACAAGAGCTGTCAGGTTTCTTTATGAGAAAAGGAGTAATCAAAACAGCGTAAAGACAATGAATGGGGTGTTGATCATCACTGCCCACTGCACTGAATTCTAAGCCTAGGAACGGGTTTAGGTTTTGGGTCAGGTGCTATCGGCCTGCAGGAGACAGTTCCTGGATGCAATTTCGGGTTGAACTTTGTTTGCCTTTCTCAGATTACTGAGTAAATAAAATATTCCCGGCTCTATTCGTACACCTGCTATATTGCTTCCTTCTGAGCCAATGAGGATATTAATATTCGTATCTATTTTAAGTTCTTCTATTTATTTGCCTTATCAAGCAATTCTGAGCACATTGGTCTGGAGTGAAATACAAATTAAATTAAGGCAAACAGTGGATGATTTATCCCTGATTACCAACTGTTCTGATACCCTAAGTGAAGGGAACAAAGGACTCTTCTAACATGAACTGCTCGACTCACTCCCAAAGGGGCAATCTTGACTGAAAGAGGAATGTATGTTCCTGCCATTAGATTTCTGGAAGCAGAAGTGACTAATGAAAGGAAGGCGTGTGCAACCTCAGTTTTAATTCCTCTAGATTATTTCCTGCTAATTAATTCTTTTGGCCTTTGTGAGAAACACGACAAAGAAAGTGCACAACATGTCCGACAAATCGACAAAGGTATAAACATTATTGTGCTTTTTGTTAGGAGAAGGAACTGTCAATACCAAGGAGCATTTTTTCCCCTGATACAGGCTCCAGCAGATCAGCCAGTGTCCCACTGGCAGAAGCTCTACTAAAATGCAAGAGAAGGTGTCTTTTTTGTGTTGTGTTATTCATGCAGTATGTGGAGAGCAACAAAAGGTGTTAAATAGATATGGTTTTTGTCCAGGTAGGTACGGATAGTCAGTGGTAGGATTAGCATGTTTGCTAAGCTTTTCAGGATTTAAATTTGTTCATCAAATAGTGTTGAACATCTGTATACTTCCAGATAATAATAAAATGAACCTAGATTGCTTAATTTAAATAAAATTTTGCCCTATGGTGTTGTGAGTAATCATTATGAGCAATTTTATACATTTGGCTACTTAAAAATATGGAATACAGTTTTATTATTTTAAGAATTATGTATGCTAGATGACATTACTGCAATTTATCTTATTTTACTGTCCTGGAAAATAATTTTATCATTATCATTATACCAACATAACCATCTATGGACTCTAAGCCAAAAGACAGTCTTAGGAGTGGGAAATGATATGTCCAAAGTTTGTGTTTACATCCTAGCCCTGCTCACAGACAAACTACTAGAGAAGTGTGAACATACAAGATTCTTCATTAATCTAAAAACTAAATTAATTTCTATTAACATTTAAGTAACGTGTTTAAATTATAATGGCAAACAGACCAATACCAAAATAGGGTATAACTGTAGGATCACTGCAAAAGCCATTCCTGCTTTTACCTGGCATTTGAGTGATGCCATATCCCTACTGGAGATGCACTCTGTTTTTGGAACAGCTTTTTGGATGTATGATGTGGTCAGGGATTATTCTGCACCAACTCATTTGGCTGTGCCTACTGAGGAAAGTATATTGAGGTAGGAAATGTGGTAATGGACAAAGCCAGCCTAGACTCTAGAAATTTTTCTGGTTACCTGGAGTTGTTTAAAGACATATTTATATTCTTCTTCTTGACGTGTACAATTACAGTATTTTTTTGTTTAGCCCAGCTTTGTGCAGGAAGTTTCAGTGCCATAGCTGAGAGTGTAGAGCTGGCAGCATAAGGATTTTCATGGATTTCCGAAGGAAATCCTGCAATGCAATGCTTCATTTTCCTTTCCCTCCCACAACACCAGTTTAACCAGTAGAACTGACCTGTCACAGTGGGGTTTGAGCCTCACTCTCTGTCTCAGAATCTGCTCTCACTGGACCAAATCATCCCTTTCTAGCTGATCCTGAGCGATGTAAACATCAGATCCCAGGAGCTCGGGATGAGCACACTGCAGACGGCGAGGGTTGGTTCACCTTCCCAGTACTTCATTGGCAATTTTTGATGAGCTGTTGCTTGAGTGGAATGTCAAAGGGAGTTCCCCCATGTGAGAGCAGAGCTGAAGTTCGTTGTTTGTGAGGTTTTTGTGGTGTTTTGTGCATAAAACACCTATTGGCTGGTTCAGTAACTTGCTGGTTCAAATAGCCTTAGATGCTGATTTTTGAGAAGTTCTGCACACTCGCAGTCCTGACTAATGCCAGCAGAAGCTGCAATTACTCCAAGCCTTGAACAATAAAGGCTTCATGATAAAGTCCCTTATCTAGCATGCTTTTCCTCACAAAGCATTCACTGTAGAAATGAAAAGCTGTTTTATAACCTTGATTTAGAAGAGCTGTAATCTTTACAGACTACAGTGAATTTTATCACATGTAAAAAACTTATAAAATTACTACATGCCACTGCAATCTTAAAAATATTCCTATAATAAGTAAGATAAACAAGGTGTTCAGTAAACTAGACTAGGGACATTTAATAGCTATTTATTCCAAAACAGAGATACAAATTCACTGATTTAGATCTTTCACATGCAACTTTAATTAAACAGCAGCTCCTCACAGTGATCAGTTAAGACGTCACAGTTATGGTCTAAGAAGAAAATATGGACTTTAGATCAGGCTCTACTGACAAAGAGATGATTTCCTCCAGCATTTAAAGGGTGCATTGAGGTCATTTTGGTAATGGAGAGAATACTGGAAATAGTATAAGAAAGATAAGAAGGAATGAGTGTTTCTTTGCTTTAATTGGATCAGTTATTTATTTTCTCCTTTAAGATAAAATCATGCATTTCATCCTGGGATTTAAGGAAACTATTTTATGGCCACTGAGCCGTATTTTATGAGAATTGCTGTAGTACAACAAACACTGGGCTTCATGTTTGATTCTGTTTAAGCTCACTGTCACACTGAGTGAGTGGGCCTTGGAAAAGGAGTATGTCCTTAGTTTGGGAAACAGACATCAGCATACTCATGTCTTGCTTAACTATAGACTGTCTCTAGGCCAGGCTGTTGTTAAGCAAGTGAATTTCATCTTTTTCACAGAATGATTTGGGTTGGAAGGGACCTTAGAGATCAGCTGGTTCCAAATCCCTGGCGCAGGCATGGACACCTTCCTAACCTGGTTAGATCAGGTTGCTGCAAGCCCCATCCAACCTGGCCTTGAACACTTCCAGGGGCGTCAAGAATTTCCTTATCTTTTATGTCTTTCCCCTCCTCCACCTTTCCAGATAAGGATCAAGAGAGAAAGGAGAGTCTAAAGAGAACAGATTTCGGCATCACCATCTAATTGAGAGACAGTTGCAGGGAGCCAAAATATTGCTCTCATTATATCCTTCCAGCAGTCACAGGGCAGAGGGAAGATTGACAATCTCGTTTGATTTGTATCATAAAAGGGAGGGGTGCACAGACTGAAGAAGAACACACCATGTCAAAACTCTGTATTTCTTGAGGAGATACAGACAACCGTGACAACGTGTGAAAATGTCATCCCCCTCCCCCCCTTAATTTTGGGATTATCCATTTGAATTTGTATAAGTACACATTGATGCCGTCATGTTTTGCTCTCTGTGCTGCTGCTTTTCCTTCCTGGCACCACGCAGTTACAGAGTGCTTTTCCAGGATGGGCATTACTGAGTTCTCCAGCAGACCTTGCCAGTGGTCCACCATGTGTTCCTTGTCCTCCAGTGAAGGATCTGTATCGAGGCAAGGAGCTGTTGTGGTGCAGGCAGGGGTGTTAGATGTTGTTAACAGCTCTGTCATCATAATTTCTTCCTGCCTGATGAAGGGGGGCTCCTCAGCCTCTCCTCTGGTGTGGGGTGCTTCAAGACCTGACAAGCTAAAGCTGCTGCATAGTAGCTGTTCCAGAGATATGTGATTATGGCTACGCCAGACACTAATTCCCTTTTGATTTCTATTGATACCACGTGTAATCAGCAGCACTGCGCTCTGAATTAACTCCAGGGGAGAGCAACTGCGTAAGACCTAAAGCTCCTACCTCACTGTTTCTAGTTTTCATAATACAGAAGTCCTGCAGTAGGCAGCATTCTTATGAGTATTCTTAGGATGCTAAGAAGAGATGATGAGATGAGAATTGAAGTGTTTTGTTCTTTTTACATCATTGGTCTTTGGGCTGGAGGCTGACCTGAGACCCAGCAGAGCCTCACAGACAGCGTGAGGAAGGACATCAGCCAGCCAAGTAATGGCGGGGAAAGTTGTGATGCAATAAACAGCAGGAATACTCTCTAATGTGTTCAGAGTCTTTCTTGTCTTCTGTTTTGAAGCTGTAACCCCCCTGGATGGACTGTGCCACTCAATATCTATCATTGTCTTCTGTTAACATGTTAGGGTTGCTTTAGCTGCTGAAGATTTTAATTGACTCCTGTTACTGCCGTATTTGTTCCTTGAATAAAATTACTCAGTTTGAGTCTTGGGCAGTGTTAGGGTGCCTGTGAGCCATTGGAAAGCTGTGCTTTCCCCCTGACCAGGACACTGGTAACCTCAGTGATGTTGGAAGCTACTGGCAGGGGAGGTTTGGAAACTCAAAAGCGTATTGAGAGCAAAGTGTGGTAGGTTTGGGCTGCAGGTGCTGGTGTGGAGCAAAGGGAAGGCAAGGACAAACAGGAACACAGCTGGCATGCACAGAGATCAGTGCCAGCTCTCTGAATCTGCCCGAGCCATTTTTGCTGCAAATCTATTCATTCCAGGCCCATAATTTAGAAAATCTTCTAAGTGTGTGCTTAACTTCAAACATGTGCTTAGGATGCAGAGAAATGGATCGCAGAGGAAGGACAGAGAGGGATGCTGTGGGTGCCCTGCCTGTCAGCTGGGCTGCTGCTTCATCCTTCTGCAGTCGTTTAGATCACTGCAACTTAAATCAGGGGCTTAAAGGCTTATCTGTGATGTCTTTAGTTGTTGCATGACTTTTCAAATTTGATCCTAATGCTTGAGCCAGGCCACTTATAAAAAGTTTTTTTTTTTTTCACCAGAAAGATTTTGGTTTCCATTTCATTCCTCTCTATCAACAACTGTATTCTGTTAACAGAGTTTGTTTCCCCTGCATCATATTTCTTCTGAAACAGAATTTTATCAGGTGTCTTACATCCTTTCCTTTGTTAATTTATGCACAAAATTAGCTAATCAGTGCTTTTGCTCCAGTTTTTAACTGAACCCTATGTTTTATATATATGAAACTTATTGATATTCTCTCACTAAAAAGTTCCTCTTCAACCGAAGGGCTCCCTGCAGAAAGTTACTATTCCACACCTAATGGGGACTGTACTCAGGAATACTCAATAAAGACTAGAAACATGCAGGCTATTAGTTAATATCCCGTTTTCCTTTCCATTGAAATCCAAATT
Source organism: Oreocharis arfaki (assembly GCA_013398015.1). Lineage (NCBI taxonomy): Eukaryota > Metazoa > Chordata > Aves > Passeriformes > Paramythiidae > Oreocharis > Oreocharis arfaki. The sequence goes on from VZRR01011905.1 coordinate 280,001, forward strand.
CAAGCCCTATAAAGCTTCCCAAGCCATTTGCTATTTGTGTGAATGCGGAGTTCGAGGTTTTCAATACATAGCACGTGAAAAATCATCACCATATTACCAAGTACTACAATGGGAGTTACATTTTAAGAAATGGTCCCTTGTGCTTTTGAGAAGGCCTTTTTCTTTCTCATCAAATTCCATCATCCAGTCCATTCTTGTTCTGATCCAACTGGACCCCAAGTCCCTGTGATGCTGAGAAACTCCACTGGAAGCAGAGAACTCCCATTTTCTCTGTGTCCTACAGCAGAGAATCTCCTCTTTCCCCAGCAGCCCTTGTTCCTGGCACAGGACTGAGCTCACACATGGCAGCTCTGCTCCAGCATTTTCCAGGAGGGGAGAACAATCTCTGCGTGTCTGGAGAGGAGGATGGGCACGGTGTACTCGGGAAGCTGCAGAGGTGGGACTTCCTGGGTATGGATTCTCTTGCTCTAAATGCACAATTTTGGTCCTGCACATACAATTTGTGTCAGTGGTGGGGTATCATTACATTGCTCAACACGACGCACACTTAACACAAGCTGCTTTTTGCTGCTGCCTGAGTATTTTACTTACTAATACTCAGTTTATGTTTTGGGATTCAAGAGGGAGCTTGGCAAAGTGATGTTTCAATGCTACTTTTGCAGAAATTAAATGAGGTCAGTTAATAAATATGCTATTCATGTTGAGGGGAGGCTTTAGGCTTTTCCAGGGTTTGAGTGTTCCCAGTGTTGGGAGATTTTTATTTAGCTAAACTTCAGAGTTCTGTAAAGGAAATACAGAGCTTTAATGGGGAAAAAGGTGTTTTAAAGTTGTCTTTTCTTCTAAATCCCACGTTGGCAGGTAGTCTGAATGCTGCTGAAAAGACACTTAAACCATTAAAACCTCTTTATCCGAGAAGTGGAAATACTGATCATACACCATCAAAACCTAGACTGGATTTATGAGAGTGAGGTCATCATATTGGAAATACTTGGTGGTTTTTTAGTGTTTACTTTTGTGTCTTTAATTCAGGCTTTCTTTTAAAATAAAAGTAAACCTCAGATTTGATTGCATACCTTAAGTAAAAGAACTCAGACCTAATTTACCCAGCTAATAACTTGTGCCCACGAGTAGTTGCTTCTTTGTGCAAATAAGAGAAACTCGTGTCTGTTAAATAATAAAAGATCTTCACACTTCAGCTATGAATTAAGGTGGTTTAAGATTATTCATTTAGTTGATGTTTGCACCACACTTTGAAAATGGAAAGAGTTACATAATGCTGGGAGTCATGTTTATCTGGAAACCTAACCGTATATTTTAGTGAGTAGTTAAGTAACAGTGTTAATTTATCCCAAAATCTTTAATTTGGGAACTCTCTTTCAAGACTGCCCAATTCTTGCTGTAACAAATGGGCTACACCATTTATTTATTTATAACATAGAGTTTTTAAACCAAATTTATGGCTTTGTATTTTTAAAATTTAATAGGTAGAATTAATTGCCCTCGCTTCTCTGAGCAGGTCAAGTCTATAAATACCAGGAGTAAGTAAAACTAAATATGATACCTTGATTTTGCTTCAAAATGTAGCCAGTTTGGATGCTAATACAATGGATTCTTTGTGCCCATTAAATCCCATGCTTTTGTTTGAAATTCAAGTTGATTTATGGCCTAATGTATACACAATTTCTACATGCCCCAGAGAGAACATCATCTAGCGACTTGACGCAGGTCAATAGCTCCGAGCTCGAGTCTGCATAAATATTTCAGTAAGATGATCTGAATCAAGGGGTAACTTATCCTGCTTTCTGTACCACAGTAATATTCTGGGTCAGAATTGTGGACCTGTGGTTACAGCTGAAGGAATGCTTGTCCTTATGCATAAAGCGCTTCAGAATTGTTCATATAATGGAGAGGCAGCTTGTGTGTTAATTTCCTTAATCTAATTTATTTTTTTTAAACATCCTCAAACTGTTCAGTTGCTGCATAACCAGCAAGTGGACATAGATCACTGCATTACATCAAACCAGTGAAGCCTTCACTGCTTTCTGAGGGCTGCTCCATCCCTCAGGCCATGCAGTCTTCCCTGTGCCTTGTCCATATCGATCTGCTGGGAATGGCTGTCACTTCTCATTCAGTTTCTCTCAGAACTCTGCATCTCATCTCTCTGCTAAACAGCCTGCACCAAGACTTGGCCTTTTATCCTTAAAGGAATGTAAGAAATGCTGCACTGGGTCAGGACTGAGGTGTGTCCAGCCTAGGACAGTGTTCTTGACAGGGGCTGGAAGCTTGGGGCAGGCTGGGAGCAAAGGGAAGGGTGGCTGAAGGAACTCCCATGAATTCCATGTGAAATAGTCAGGGTCAGTCTCCTGTGCTGCCTTCGAATAGCAGCCACAGGGGTTGATGCTTTGGGAAGGTTTGCTCAGCATCTCGAACCCGGGCAGCTCAGACAGAATCTGAGTTGAAATCAGCCTCCAAGAGCATGTCTTGGCTCCTGCAAGTTCCTTTTTAATTGTTCCATCATGAATGAGATGAATCTGTGTGGAATATTTAAATAGAGCCAACACGATAGTGTATGCAAAACTGGCTTAATTGGGTTTCTCTGAAGTTTATGCTTTGCAGATGGGACTTCTGTAATTTTGTAAGCTCTAAATTTAGGATAGAAGAAAAAAAAATTTAATTTTTAAAAAAGAAGTTGTAGCAGCTATGTAGACTGGGTAGCAGCTTTCTGGGATTGCAGAGGTTTCAAGGAGAAAAACATCCTATTTTCAGATACAGCACTTCAGCTTAACTTCAGCTTAAGTGTCTCCTTCCGTGACAGTTGCTCATTTGACTTTGCTCTGTTCCACTGCCTAGAAGGAGGGAATATGTGCTCACATTAGGCTACCAACTATGCAGAGAAAGCTCTAGAAAAAGGAAAATGGGGCCTAGTCTTGGACTCATACAAATTCTCCACTTGTCCACCATAAGCTTTGAATGCCTCATTTCCTGTTTAACGCGAGAAAATTAATGGAAAAATCAGAAGTGAGGTAAACTGTGAGTGTCGCTTCAGGTTTCACAGGAGACACTTAACTGCGGGGAACTTCACAACACATCTTCCTGCAAGTGAGGAACATGAGTGACCTCCTGCCACCTGGGAGTCCCCTGCATTTAGGAACATACCAGAGGTTCCTGAGAACGTCCTGATACCAACTCAGGACGGAATGGCGTGACACAAAAACTGTGTATCCTCACTAAACCCTCGATTCTGTTTGATCTGTAATGGGAGCAAATATCAGCCACTGCCCGAGGCTGGTGCCTTGAACCCTTGCAGCAGTGGTGAACTTAACAGATGACATGATCAGATGTGGATTTTCTTAAGGCAAACATAGGGAATGTGAACTACAGCTGTCAGGATGGATAGCAGAGAGACTTCGTAGTGTTATGGTGTACATTTGCTGCTGTAATTCAACCAGAAGAATAAACTGAAAGGAAGCCAAGTAAAAGAGACAATTTTAACATGAAGAAATACAAGGCTGTGTCCTTCAAAAATCCAGCTTTTTGTGCATGAATGAAAATGTTTTAAGAGGGGGGCCTAACTAATAGAAATTTATTTTGTATCTCTCTTCTTTAGTCCAAAGAAGTATCACTGAAGGCAACACAGGCTGGTCTGGAAGACTGGCACTCCTCCTGCCTCACTGGGTTGATGCCTCCATACATTCTCTGCTCCTCATGTGACAGGGTAGAGCTTGTTGCAACTTCTTCTTGCTTCTCAGTCTGTGTTCTCTACAGTTTTTTTGACTTTCCTGCCATCCAGTCCGAGTTCATTCTAGTAGCTCGGTCTTTTCTTCTTCCTTAGCAAATTCAGGAGCTCCTGCTCCAGAGGCCTTTCTCCCAAATGATTCTTGTGGAAATAGAATGGGTGTTGGTGCTGTAACAACAGAGAAGCCAGCAAAGCCTGCCTTCCTCCAGGCCCAGCATTTTCAGTCCTCAGTTTGATCTTAAACTATTAAAAATCTCATTTATGACTGAGGACTTCAGATTGGCTCCTCTGTTGTCTGATGAAGTGTCAGACTGAGTGAACTCTCCTCCCTTGAGGGCCTCACAGAGCAGCTCTCCTGTGGATGCTTTGGTGTGGAACCAAACCTGACCTCACAGCCAGGCTCTTCCTACAGGTAGCACTTCAGAGGGTCACTGGTGTCGTTTCTCATCTACTCCATCCTTTGTTGAAAGTTGCCAGTGAGCTCCAAAGTTATTGTGGGTGACAGGACATGTGGAGTGGTTGAACAACCCTTGTTTGTGAAAGAAGAACCTGGGAGCAAAAACCCAGGAGAAGCTGTTTTCAGTAACTTGTTCCATTTATATTTTTCTCACTCTTGCTCTCACAACACAGCTCCTAGGCTTTATTCCAACATGTCCGGGGTCTCTAGTTCCACCAACCTCTTCTAAAAAAGCTGCACTATGCCCTGGGGCATTACTCATCTCTCTTATTTCGGAGATGGTATTTTATATAATCAGCTATTTGTGTCCTGCACCTGCAGAAAATCTATTCTGCTTTGCACCCTGGAATTTTATATTTGTTGATGCACCTGTTTTTTTAGGATTTTAGACATATTTTGCAGTGACTTTTTAAAAAAAAAACTTGGCACTGCCATGAGCTTATGCATTTTCAGATCATGGTTTGCTTGGCTGCTCTAATGAAATAATTATAAAAGAGTAAAGTTACTGAATATCCTTTTAGTGGCTTTGACATCATAAAATACCAGCAGAGAAATAAATCTACACTTTCTGAACAGAAAGTATGGGATGATGTTTTCACTCTCTCCAAAAGGACAGATCTCTCAGAAGGAGGATAAACTTTATGTATATATATTTTAAAATTTATTTTCTCATCCTATTTAAAGAAATGGAAAAATACTTCTGGTGGGTTTAATTAATTAGGTTTTAATCTGAATTCGCCTCCCTCCCTGAAGAAATTCCCCTGCAATTTGCCAGCAGAGTGTTGCAGAAAGCTTTTTTAGATCTTGGTAGCTGCTGTAAAGTTGTCTGGGAACAAAATCTACTTTTTAACAGATTAATCTAAATGTACATATCCAAGTAGGGAAAAAAAAGTGGCAGTGGCTTCAAAACTAGCTTTCATTTTAAGTAGTTTCTTGAGGAAAGAGGAGAACTTCGGGTATTTCATCATGGTTTTTCAGAAATACTCATTTTTTAACCACAAGAAAACTTCTTTTTCCTGCTTTTCATTAATAATCTGATTTCTAACCAGATATTGTCTGTTAAAATGAAATCACAGAGACTTTTTTGTGACAGAAGGAGACAAGACTAAGCATATCAGAGCCGCCGGGAATCGTGCAGTTTAGAGATTTTGTTGTTATAGATCATAATATTCTCATAATACAAGAGAGATTACAGAAATATGGCATAGTCTTATTTTGTCTGACATTGTAAAGAAAGAAAGACTTAAAGGATTAGTCTTGGTAACTTAGCTGTTCCTTTGCAGCGTATTGTGATATAATAGGAAATAATGCAGCTGAACATGAAATAAAGCCTCTGGTCAGAATCTCGTTAATGCCAGAAATGATTTAAACCCAGCCAACAGCCCCAGTTTTCTGTCCCAGAAATGACAACACAAGATGTGACGCCTCTTACTCTAATGCTGCATAAGAGCATATCAGGCATGTGATTAAGATACGATTCAACACGCCTAATTCCTCAAGATTCACTTCTCTTCATTGTTAGAAACCCAAGGACAGCACAAGAAAGCTGGGTTAGGTTTTAGATGGAAGCTGCTGCTTTGACAAGGAATCAAACTACTTCTTTTTCCAGTGTCTGTGGAGAGGGGTGGGCTAGGGAGGCAAAGTGAAACGTTTTTTCACTCAAGTAAGCTAAGCACCTAATTTACACATTCATTGGGCACAAAGCACCACTGACTGCGCTAACAAATCACCGTGATGAGGCATTTGCACACCCACACACATTTATACTGATGCTGTTGCTCAGCTTGCACCTGCAGTGGTGGTGAATAGATGTGTAATTGCATCTTGAGCTGCTGAAAGCAGGGCTGCAGGCAAGGTCTGGATAGCTGGGGTGAGCGGCTGCCTCTTCGCTTCGCTTCGCTGTGGTCGGCAGCTTTTTGGAAGCTGTTTTATCACATCAGTCCTGCTTTTCTGTTATCACAGCTCTCAGAGGCTTTTCCAAGGAGCCCTACAGGTGTTGGCTTTGAGTCGTGAAAATGTTGGGTGACTGCTCCGAGGGCTCCTGTCTCTTGCAGAGTCAGAGCACTGAGAGTCCCTCGGCTGATAACACGGGGGGGACTCTGATAAGCTCAGAGCAAGGGCAAGGGCTAGACACCCGAAGTTCAGGCATGCTCAGGTCTTGCAGATAAAGGAAGATTGCATGAAGAAGTGGTCAAAAAACTGGTGCTGCAAGATTCTCCCGAGAATAACTAATGTTCCATACTGGAATCTGCAAAATCTGTCATGGCAGGGCTGATTTCCGGCCTTACAGCCTCAAGTCAGATCTTACAGTCCCTTGACACCAGAAATCAGCAATCCTGTCCTCAGGGGCACCACAAAAATGAAGTCCTTCCACTTGGTTAAACACCCAAGACGTGTGCCGAACTTTAGATTCACGGCTGCTGCCGTGAAATTTTTAATTACACCTCCTAAAGCCCAAGTTTTTGTTCCCTCATTTCTCGTATAAAATCCACCTGTGCACAAAACAAAAGCGTTGCTAACTCGGATGTTTTGTAACCTCCAGAGGTTCCTTTGCAGGCATTTTACCATTGCAGCAAGCCTGACTGACCCAGTGCTCTCATCTTGTCATTCGGGTGGCTTTCAGAAGGTATGACTTCAAAGCAGCTGTTAAAAATAGTGTGTCTGGAGTGGCTTTAAGTAGCTGTTTTATTTCATCCGTTTTCTGCCCAAAACACACTCTGCCTTCCGAGATGTGAGGAAGGCTTTATCTATTCCACTGCCATCTAAGTCAGTTTGAGGTGACAGCCCGGTTATTGAGGATGTTTGTGGTGACAGATGGGTTATTTTCAGCAATTGTATCCCAAAGATGTACAAAGTATCATTTTCATAAATTGTCGGAAAGCATAAATTGCTTTAGGATCCCAAGTATCACATGCAAATCAGCAAAGTCCAAGTGGCTCCAGCCTCAGATTCCAGTAACACTGGTGTTTGGATAGTAATTATGTATATTTTTTTAGACTTTTGTCTGAAATTTAACAGTTCTAATGCATTTTTGCTGGGCATTTCGCATCTGTGTTTGATACCATCAGTTTGTTGGACTGAGGGAAATGGGAACTCACAGTTGCACATCTAAACCAGTGCCTCACTGTAAAACTATTTGCACAATTTAAATGCCTGGACACTAAACTGTGACTCCCTTTCAGGTCCTGTGCTATCATATAATCCATATCCATTGAAAATTGATTTGACATGCATAATCACTGTTTAATTTTAGTATCTCCTAAGGAGGCTATTTTATAGAAGTGAAAATAACAGCATAGGACAAGTATATGGTTTTCTCTAATAAGCAAGTTATTCTGATTACCCTGCCCTAATAGCATAATTGCATTCTGGATGTTCTCTGCTCAGCAATAACTCTGGTAATTACAGTCTATGTGTGGTCCAGGTCCTGGCAGAGGGCAAGGGGGTGGGGTTTGGGGATTTGCTGTTGTTGATGTTGTTGCTTAAATTTGAATTTTAAAAATATGTGCCCGGATTTTTCTGCACTGCAGCAATGGTCAGGCTCTAGGATAATCTCCAGGATAAGAGAGAGTAGCTATCAGGTTTTAATTTTTCATTTTTTCACCAATGTTGTTGAAAAAAAAATAAAACAATTGCAGCCTTCATTGGTGGAGGGAAGTGGGAAGAGGAGAGGCAAAGAGGGGATGGCAGCAATCACCTGTTTACCTTTGTGTTTAGTGTGTTTTCCTGTCAACATATTGTGTGAAAAGCACAACCCAAGGGTATCTGGATTTCTGACATTTTCTTTCTTCATGGCTCATGCCACTATCAATCCATCAGGCCTGCAGTCACATCCTCACAGGAGCCTGGAGTGAGATTACGAGAGGCCAAGCTCGAGCACCCATTCTGCCCTAATATCCATAAAGAAGAGGTTGCTCAAACTTCAGCTATATTTAGGACTGAATTTCAGCTGATGAAATACCACTATAAGAGCTCTTTCTCCCAGAAAATGTAGAGCCTAAAATTAAGTCATTTGGTCATCACAAGAGATGAGAACAAAGCTTTTAGATCCAAGAGGATTTAAGTGTGGAACAGTCTTGTAGGAGTGCTTGGACAAATCTACTTTAATAGTCCTTATGAAGTACTACATAACCATCCTCGTTTTCCACTTTTTCCCACCAAAAATTACATTCACAGCTGTAATATTCTGGTCTTCCTCTCCTTGAAAAAGACTCCAGAAAACCCAACCCCACCCAATAATTGGTCCCCCCAAAAAAGGGAAAAGCCAGGCAATTACATATGTCAGTAACTAAGTTATTGCTAATGGGTTTATATGGAAAATGTTCAAATACTCAGATCACAGGCAGCATAAAAAAGGTGTTTAACAGCCCTAGCAGAACAGCCAAGATTTGACAGGGCACAAATAACCTGTCCTGATGATGTGGCTGAGTCCTGATGGGAAGAACGATTTCACCGCTGTTGCACGGGGAATTCTTGTTCCGTAAACAACAACCTCAGTTCTCCTGGGAATACTGCAGTCACTTCAGAAAATAATACAGCTTGCAATTTGTTAGTTCATGATATGCACTTTGTTTACTATACAAGAAGAGATTTAATGAAATGGCTCGGGGTTTGAAACGGGGTTTTTCAGCTATTCATAATTTTGTAGCTGATTTAGCCATTCACCTGGAATTGTGATGCAGAGCAAGTAATTGCACACGTTAATGGCAATTACAATAACTAACAGGCATAATGAAGTGTTTTGCATATGCACTCATGGGATTCTTGTGCATGCAAATAATTTGTATATTTTGTCTAAATTTTCTTCAATTGTGTGTAAAAGAACTCTTTTGTATGTTGCTGCCATGCCTATTTTATTCAGCACAGGATGTTAAACTAAACGTTCAAAGAATTCAAGTACTCAGCTACCACTGATGTGTGTGTTACAATCGACTGACTGCTTAATCAGATTGCATGAATAATGCTGCTTTTTTAAAAACAAAGACTGATTCTTATGTGATTGTCTAGTTCTCTGGTAGATCAAGGGCTGTCTTATCTACTAGAAATACAAAAATTTTAACTGAACTTTGAGAAAATCCCTTTGGGGATTTTCTTGAGAATCTACCAGGGGAAGAACTTTACTAGAGTTGATAGCACAGAGGCCAGAATTTGCCAGACTGCTCTTCTTCCTTAGGTTTTGTTTCATTACTTCAGTGTTCCCTTTAAATTTTTTAAAAGACTGAGTAAGTTGTGCCACTACAATTCATTAAACTTATCCACTTTTGCTTACTCCTGGTTTCTTCACACCCAGTTCCTTTCCAGGTGAGCCAAGCAGAGTCCTCCAAGAGCCCAGAGCTGCTGTGGCTCCTTGTTTAGTAGAGTAAGGATATTTCTTTGTACATCTTTGCTTTTGGAAAATTCTGATGAGATCAGCCCTGAGTGATCTGCATAACCCATTTCATCATGAAATGGAAAAAAAGGAAATGGGAAAGAACCCCCTAAATTTAGAGAACCAGGTTGCACAGGAGTACTGTCCAGAAAGCTGTAGCTCTATCAGTGGAATGGTTTGGCAGTTCTGTAGTGCAGCCTAGACTTCTTCCAGGGAGCAGAATGACTCAGTGCACAGGAGACAGAGCTAATGATGGCTGAAGAGTCCTAACGATGCGTGTTGTGTACAAACAAAGCACAAATCCATTCTATTCTGCTTTCATTTTATTAATTGGTCATTCATTACCCAATGCACTGTCAATTAAGTGGCTCTAAAGAAATTCATGCTATCCTCCTGTTCCTTTTATCCATAATAAATCTGTCAGTCTCTGATTAAATGCCTGAGTGGGTAGAACATGTTTAGAGGATATGACATCGTCTACCTCTTCACAGTGTGACCCAAGGCTCTGATGACACAATTAAGCCATGCTCCAGTGGGCAGACCAGCTCCCCACAGTGAGCTTCCTCAGTGGGCTCGTCCAAAGTCGTGAGGGTTATGATTCAACCTAAAATCAGTCTCCAGGAGTGTCTCAATATACACCCTGCAGGAGAGTCTCAGTGTGCGTATGGCTCAGAACTCACCGAGTCAGCCTGTGCCGGAGTGAAGCTCCAAGTGAAACCCAGGAACAGCCACCCATGCTTAATAAAATCACCAATTCTTATCTCAGAGCATTTGGAAACAGATAATATTTAAATTCTGACAAGCAAGGTACCAAATAGTCGTGTTAGTCTGGGAACACAGTCAAACGGTTCAATCTATTCTAATTTGGCTAATTTCTCCTAAAAATTATAGTGGTCTCTCCCATTTAACAAAATTAGGCAGCATCTGCGCAAAGCAAGGTTCGAATAGCCAAGCATATGTTTTGCACACATGCAAATAAAGTCAATTAAGAGTTGCAGTCAGTCACAGAGTGAGCTGACATAAGGTATTGGACTAGGACTGAGCAGTGCCACTCGTGTTTGGCTGCTGAACGCAGACAATGCACATTTCAAACACTGCAGAAAGAAATCCAGCAGGTACGAGCTGGTGATGGTGACAGCAAAACTGTGACACCATCGAGGGAATATGCAGATAGAAAGTATGGAGGTGCAAATACATTACTCATCAGGAACTATTTGCTCGGCTGTAATGGGTGTCATTGCGTCTGACTGAATCAGTAAGGGCTGTGAAAACAAATTTGGGTCACGCTACCACCTTAATTAGTAACTACTAATCTTGCTAAGCTTATTGCCTTCTCAACCAGCCAAAACCCCCCAGACTTTTGCCTCCAGTTCCCCAGATGAACTGTAATAACTTTCAGATTGCATTTTATTTAACTGATCCTGACTTGAAACATGAACAAGTTCTGTCCTTCTCAAAAAATACAGAAATAGCTAAAAATGTGAATTGGAGAGAAAGTCCTTGTTTCTTTTTATAGTCACAGTTTGAATTTCATGCATGGCAGTAGCTCTAAGGCACTGAAGCTATTAGATCATTTTTAGTTCTACCTATTATGTGAGCTGTTTTAGAAGAGAGAAAAACCTACTCAAATATATTTAAAGATAAAAGCAAAACATGAAACACAGCATTTTGAATGCATGCGGGCATCTGCATCAATGGCGTTCACGAGCCAAGTGCATTCTGAAACAATCACACAGAGCCTGAATTCACAGCCCAAACCTATAAAACACTGCCAGCTTCAGTGGATGTGGCTGTTTAATCTCCAGTGTAGCACTGGGAGAGGGCAGCCACACTTCCCGGCCACAGCGCTTCCTTTTGTCACCAACTCACACCAGTCCCCACAATTGAGTGCCACGGGGGGCTTTGTACCCAAACTGGGGGCAGCTGTGGGGGGAAGATGCTCAGTCCATGCAGTGACTGGTCCCAAACACACTCAACCTCCTGAGATCTCTGACGGGCTGGATTTCCAGCTGGTGGAAGATGATTCTCCAGTGGGACTGGGAGAGTTAACTCAAGCTGGGGAACTGGTGTGTTCTCTCTCTCCTTATCTTTCACTTTCTCCCACATACACCCCCATTACCTTTGAAAGGTTTTAACTGCTTCTACTGGGCAGAGGAGGAGAAGAGAAGCAAGGTAGGTTTTTGTCAGAGCAATCATCTTGTTCTCTCCATTTTAAACAAGAGGGTGGACTTAGGTGTCCTCACATTTGGAAAAGCGATCTTGAATTGCTGTTGAAGAACCAGCCTGGAAGCATCATCCAGGTGTGTATAATGAAGCACAAACTAAATGGGGTGCATAGAAATCTCCAGGGTATTGCCTTAGCAGAGGGCATGGTCATGAATATTGGATCCTCACCCGAGCTCGCAAGCACTGCCATGTGTTGCACTTTCTCTGCAGGTCTGGGGGAGTTGGACATCCTCCTGCAAATAACATTTGCTAGAGCAAGCTCCTGGGCAATGGAAATACCCATGAAATGACAGAGTTGTGTAGCTGCTTGTTTTTCCATGTAAGAGAGGCAAAGGTTTACCTAATGAAGAGATACAGAGGCTCCCTGGGGTTTTGTCTGTATTTCAACCAGTTGTGTGCATTTTTCTGTTGTATTTGTGCTTCCTTTTCTTTCAAAGGGGTTTGGGGGTGCTTAGTGCTTCGCAGTGCCTTGAACACAGTGAATAAGAGGAGCGTGGAATTCAGACTTTGGAAGCACCTGTGAAAGACAGCAGGAGATGGGCTTAGAAATAACCACTGAGTGTTAACATTCTACTACAAAGACTGCTTGTAATCCAGTATGGTATTTAAATTTTCCTTATGCTTTCATAACCAGGGCATTTAGGGGTTGTACATATTTTATATACACCGACAAGTATTTTTAGCCAAAGGTATTTTTGATCCCAGACGCTCCCACAGGATTGGGATTGGCCTTTTCCTCTGGTCTGCTTCAACCTCTGGGCTGACTCAGCACAGTGATGGTGTCTTCCTGAGATACATCCTTTACCTAAGTGACTCATTTGTGAAACAAGAGATGGGAATGCACAGGGACTCCAGTGAAGATCAAAAGCATCCCTATCTTAAATTTCATCTTTCGTTACTACAATTCAAGAACAGAAAAATATTTCTTCCCCTCCTCTGCATGACATGATTTTTTAGACACAAAGACCTTCATTCTGTAGTAGAAAGATGCTAAAACAGGTTTCTTGTTAGAAACTGCTGTTCACTCTGTTTTTCTAATACAGGAACATCCGTGTTTTCCTGAACAGAAGTTACGTGGTGCTAAAGTAATAACTGAGAAGATCTTTCCGTTTCCATTGAAGGAAACAGTTGAACTTCCATCTACATCAAAGAATCTCTTTCTCTCCTCCTGGCCATTTTAATGGTTTTCTCTAGTAAATCTGAGGGCTAGAAGAGCAGTTGTCATGGGAACTGGCAACAGATGACTCAAGAAAACAAAATTAAATGTTGGCTTGATGTCAACAGCTAATCTAGTGCCCTGCCAACAGCAATCACAGCTAACATGAGCCTTGCCCAGCAAGCTGTGATTTGAAAGGAGTTGCAGCCAAAGACAGAGTTTCTCACCCCATGAACAGGAGAACACTTTAAAAACTGAAACTAATGAGGGGACCCAGCAACTTTGGAAACAGTGAAACTTAAAAACGTTGTTTATAATTGCTGAGTTAGAGCCTTAACAGCTATAAATCAGAGTTTCTTCTTTGACATCAAAACTGTGATGTCAAATTAATTACCATTTCAAGATCTGTCTTAGCATTTTCAGAATCCATATGATTGATTTGTGCTGGGACAGAATCCAAAAATTGTTTCAAATTGTGGTTTTAGTGCATCTGTTATCTAGAAAATCCAGTTCCTGTGCTATAATCTGTTTTGCAAAGGAACATCTTTAAGTATATCATTTTTAGACATGGAATTCAAAGACTTTTTTCTAAGATATTATATCTAGCTTTTGTTCGTCATCAGCAGATTTTAAGGCCTAAAGGGCTGCGTTAAGGACTGTAATTCGGAGAATATATAAAAAATTGTCTTTTATATTCACTGATGGAAAATACAGTCTTGGTTAAGAACAATCTGCTAATACTTGGCTCCTCCTAGTGACTGTTAAATTAGCCCATATGGAGTGTAACAGAAAATAGAACAGTCTTGAAATAAAATAAGAGCATGTTTAGAGCTTGTTTACATAAACACAGCCTATGAAAATCCATGCAGGTTCACTTATGAAAGTACAGTGGATTAATTAACTATTAAAATCTGTGTGGACACTCATGTTGAGAATTAAAGTGAGCTCAATTTAATTTAGCTTTATTCTGTTCCAAAGTAAATGAACCTAAATTGAATTAAGATTACTTTAATTCTAGGAGAGAATATTCATGCAAATTTACTGTGGTTTCATTAAGCTGCTTCCAAGCACACACACTTAGGTAAATTGGATTAGATTTTGTAAGCATTTCCAGGTGAAAAAAGCCTGTAGGATTCATGTAAAGGGCAACTTTTGGGCTGAAACTTCTTTGTGTGCAGCAATGCATCAGTCTGGCCACTTAAGTTAAACATGCAGTGATTGACTTCTCTCTTTGTTCTGGGATTTCCCATGTGCACTGTTGCCATGTTCACTCTCGTGCTGCTACACATTCCAGGTTACTCCATGGGGAAGATTTTCTAGCCTTACTGCAGCTTGGGTTTTTTGAACTATGTACCAAAATTGTCTACACCCACAACACTTGGAAGCTGTGGAAATTTTAGACTCCCAGGCCAGCTTTGTTGTCAGCAGTAAATTGTCAAAGCACTTGCTCAGAACCTACGGCAACCCCTTCTCTAAATATTAAAGCTCTCATTAGCTTGATGCATAATAAGCCTCATTTGCCTTTTTACATGTATAAAATATATTAAGACACCTTCTGAATGAGCATCCCACACGCATCTAGATCAGTTTAAGTCAGGAATAGATTAATCTCAATCTACCCAATGCATCCATGTTTCAAGTCCACTCTCAAAGGGAATGTAAGGCAGCTAAACCTACAGAGAACTAATCTCTAGATCCATCCAAAGAGAATGAAAGGCAGCTAAACCTACAGAGAACAAATCTCTACATCCACCCATCCATCCATCCATCCATCCATCCATCCATCCATCCATCCAAGGGACTGAAACAGTGTGTCTGTCTCAGTCTCCATGCGTGGGACACACGTTTCTCTTTTTTGGGGGCTGTAGCTGAGGAGCAGACAAGAAGTGGAGAGAGCAGTGGGTTTTTCAGGTGGCACTGCCCTGCCCTGGCTGNGAGTGGAGAGAGCAGTGGTGGCACTGCCCTGCCCTGGCTGGTGAGCGTGCCCAGCACGTTGCTCACACGGAAGAAGCTCATTTGTGGCTGGCCTAGCATGAAGCCAAGAGGCAGTTGTGCTACAATATTATGTCTTTGGAGATTGTGCAGTTTATGATCTTTGTTCAAGCCTGTGCCTAAAGGCACCATTTAGCCCATGTATTGTACATAAAGAGTTCAAAGAAAAGCACGTGCAAGTGCAGTGCTCAGTTCGTCTGGCTGTTCTTCCACTGCAGCTGCATTGTGCATTACTGAAAGTAAATAGTGGTACAGACTAATCTCACATCTATTTGCATTATATTCCGCATAGAAGGGCCTATAAAGAATGCAGGTAATGAATAAAATGTAAGGTTTAGATTAAAAAAACCCCTTCTCTATTGCTGTTCAACAAGTGTTGAGATTTCTCTGTGTTTTTGATGGGAGTTTTGGCTTTTTAATGAATCAAGGTCCTTTTCTGTGGGCTGTGCATAGTCCTGAGCTGACCTTGGTGCTGAACACTGGCATGATCCTCCCTGGTCCACATCACCACATCCCTGGAACTCCCATTGCAAGAGATAGCTGTGAGCTTATGAAGATAAATAGCACGTTCTTATCTTACTCTTATTAGCTGATTAATGTAGAGCCAGTTTCAAATTCTTACAACAATTTTTGAGGGAGGATGATGAAGAGAGGTCCAAAACAGCACTCCATGAAAGCTGTTCAGTTCCTGAAAGACAGGAAAATCAACAATTCCTGACGTGTTGATTTGGATCTGTGGATATGGAAATTATATGAATGAAATGAAAATGTATTAATTTAATGAGAATTTTATCCGGTTTTAATCCTCAGAGGAATGGAAATATAGTTTTAAAGCTATGGCCTGTGCCACCAACACTGTCCTCATATTCAGTTGTTTCATGATTTATCCCATACAGGAACGTCAGAAACCTGTATTTTCAGAACTGACTAGAAACAAAACATGTACTTTTACACAGTGCAGAAATTCCCTCCTGATTATTCTCTGGAAAGACCATCACAACTTCAAGTGAAAAGGCAGGAGAGATCATGAAGAATGCTCATAGAATGTGGGAAGCGATAATAGAAAATCCTACAGGGATTACAGTTGAGTGCTACTGCTTTTTGACATCACTCTTTTCACTTTATTTTATGTTGGCTGGTGAAAAAATGGTCATCCCTGCTTCAAATTATATGCTCTGTGGTGACAGATGTTAGAAGCTACAAAGATCTTATTTTAACAAGTGGGAAGAGAAATACATGTTGTGTGTGATGTTAGGTGATGTCTGTAAAGCTTCCCTTAAAAATTTATTTAAAGCTCAAACTAGGAATTTCAATTGCAAATACAGAAATTCATCCCAAGGGGTGCTCTTGGTTATCATCAGCTGGTTCACTTTTGTATTTTTTGTACAAAATGAGCCTGATTTACTGTTTCTTGCTTTACCAAAGTTATTCTTGCAGTCTAGAAGAGGGGATAATTTATAGGCTTCTAAGCTTTTCCAGCTTTGGCCAAGTGGAATTTTCTATTGTGCTTCAGTGTTTCTGCCTGAAGGTCAAAAACATATATTTGGGACATCTGCAGAAATATTGGTAAATAATTGATGGATGTGGACGTGTATTTTATCTGTAGGGGTTACATAAAGAGATCACAGGATCGCAGAGTGATTCAGGCTGGCAGGGATCACAGAAGATCATCCAGGCCAATACAAAGGTTCTTTGCAAGGAAGAGTTTCTAGTTTCTCAGAGGATGCTGTGGTTGGAAAATAAACTGAATTGTGAAGCTGTATCTTGTTACTGCAGAAACAAGGGTACAGCATGATTATATTTCTTTGTTCTGTCAAATACCTTAAGAAGAGCTCTTATTCCTGTGGAATCAGTGTCACTGAAATAAAAACCCCAATGCTGGGTCTTTCACTGCTTTTGGAGTAGTACCTATGTATAATCAGTTTAGGGTCAAATTCTCCATCCCTCACTCAGGGAGCAGTGCTTTTCTGTGTGAATAATCACAGCAGTGGTCAACAGGGATGTGTCTGATGCAGTGACCTGAGCCACACTGGCAGGATCTGCCATTTGCATTAATTGCACCCTGATCCTCGCTCTGGAAATAGCTGTACAGGCTGTCACAGGCTCTCATAAACTGTGTCAGCGACTTCTTCACCAACTGATAATATTTCCCCTCCACTGTATTCATTTACAGGATTATAAACGTGAATTGATAGAAAGCCCTCGAGTCCTGACCCCGGTGCGGTTGGAATGATGCATTTAATCATTCATCACCTACACTGATGAATCCAGGCTTAATGATTTTAATAACAGCTCAGCATTGCACTGAGTGGCTTCTGTTTGCAAAACTCTGTGTGGGAATAATCACTTCAGACTCGTGCAGAGCAGATATGGCACTGCAGCATCCCCATTGGCTATGTTATGGCTCCAGACTCTTGCCCAGGGAAGCACCTTTTTATCCCAGACATCCCAACATTAGGTGATGTCTTCCCTCTTGCCCTCATGGGAGCTCCACAAAGCCACTAACAAAAGATAAAAATACCAACAGAAAGCATATTTAAATTCTCAGCCCTTCACCATTTCATTGTTTCCCCCTTACAGTAATTTGTGGGCTTGGACAGGGTTTTATACAACTCAGTTGTGTAACAACCTTTCAGTGAACCATTAAATTGCTTACACATACAACAAATGTCTGTGACAGATGATAAAAATAAAAATTGAAAAAAGGCCTTTTTGAGAAAATGAAAGGAACTTATTGCCACATTTAAAACCCCCAGATATCATAATTAAGACGGATCAAGACACACAGTGATAGCAGTATATGAATTTTCTAGCTTTTGAGTATAATTCTTAGGATATTTTAAAGATACTTCCAGGAATATATTGGAATCTCTGGTCTCTCTTTCTCTACTAAATATAACATTAATTCCAAATCAGCAAAGGTTACAAATGTTAATTACTGCAGTAGTAACAAAGTACTCCAGGCATGTTAAGTGTATTCAAATGAAAAAGACTTCAAAATAAGAGAGGTTTCTTTGGGTTCATGACAAGGGAACAAATGTCTCATTCTACAGTATTTCTAAAGCTGAAGTTTTTGCTTTAAAGAGTAGCTGTTTCCAGTTTTTATGAGTATCCCTCTGCTGTAGGTATTCATGAAACCTGATAGAAAAAAGTCTCAAAACTGAGTCCAAACACAATTTATGAGTACTTAAGAAAGACTTAATGTTGTAGTCCTAATTTCACCTAATTTAAAACCTGTTAAGAAGGATTCCTCAAATGCCAGTTTTTCTTCATTGTGAGTGTCTCAAAGAGTGTCTGATTCTATTTGAAGAGTTCTAAAATTAGCACTCAGCATTCTGATGCGCAGACAGATTTTCTCATTATCATTTTTTTCATGGAAAACAGGAATCAAAAGCAAAACACCTTGGATTTTCAAGAGGTGGCCTTCTCAATTTGCACCCAGTGACCCTTTCCTCAATGGGGAAACAAGATTTTCAATATCCACATATGCTTTGTGTGCCAAGTTTGTGCTCTGTCACTGCCCAAGCCATTACCTGGTAACTTTGACAATTTAATCTCTTTTTACTGGAAGACTTTTTAAGAAGTTGCACAATAAAGCGTTAGAAGATGGAATGTTGCCCAGCTTCAGTGAAAGGAGTCACAATTTATTACCAGCAAAGACTGTCTTATATTTCAGCTACAATCCAAAGATCTGTGAATCTTGAAAATAAAGGAATGTCTTCTAACACAGAAATACACTGGCAGCTGAAATATAAACTATTATCCAAAACTATTGCCACATGCACAGAATTTAACATGAAACATGTAGGATGCTTTCTGAAGTTCACATACTTGGAGCATATTTGCTAAGAAAAACTTCACTAAAACGTAGTTTCCACTAAGAAATGGAGAATTCCATTCAGTGGAGAATAAAAAGTGTATGAATGGAGCTCAGGTTCTAAAAGAGATGCATTAAAAAGGGCTGTATTCACTGCAGAGATTATTTATTCCTGCAGTGTAAGTAGCCAGAGGTGCTTCATATAGGAAGTGTAAAAATGAGAGTTCTCATGCAAAAAGAGAGGATGACATCCGAGTCCTGTTAAAGAGGAAAAGTTCTATTTATGGCTTTGAAAAATCTGAAGTTGAGCCGTTCTAAGCTTTTGGGGAGTTTTGCCCATAAGCAAGAGTACAAAGAATCAGCTTCCTCAATATGTTTATTCCTTTGTCAGTCCTGTATCCAAAGTTTCCTCTTGCCTTGGTTGCTGCAGCCTCAGGAGCCCTCCAGCATCACCTGGGTGGCCGTGACACAGCTCCTGCACTTGGTAACTTCTCTGGGCCTGAAGAGTGGTGATTCATAGCAACTTCTGCACCAGGAAAGATCTGTTTATTTTTCACTTACATTTAAGAAGCTTTTGCCAGATTTTCAAACTTGTGTGCCTAAATTTCGAGTATTTAGAAGCTTAGCAAACATGGGTTTAAAACTCAGAGAGGCCTGTTTGGCATAAGGCATCTCCCTGACAGATGAATCCTGTTAACCTTGTAAAGCCTTAGTGCCTACATTTAAGCGTGTTTGGGAACTTTGCTTTAAGAATCTTGAATTTTTAATAGAGATTTTGCTTCATATTTTTATTTACACTTGAAGTTAGGCCTTTGGTTGTCATAGCTTTGTCCAGAACTTCAGTAAGTACAAGGGATGATGTCTGTGCACAGAATGGTGAGAGATGGACATTGTATTTTTTATTTTTTTGATTAACTGATCACTTCAATACAACCAAGAAATCAGGCTTTTAGACACAGGGATGTTTGTCCTTTGCTTTGTTTGACTTTATCTTCCACTTTTCCCTACACAAAATTTTTGACCTAGGTTATGCCACTGCCATTAATTAAAAGACTCCCAATGATAATAAGTCGTTGAAGCAGTACTTCATTAAACTTGTTCCCTAAAGTGTCCCTTAGGGAATAAACAATGGGCTGTCCACTGAAGTCCTGTTTATGACTGAAAGCCTCTGTTTTACATATGTTCATTGAATTAAACCAAATCAATTTGATATTATCCACATGATTAGTGCACTTTTTTTCAGAAGAAGCAATTTACCTGAGCTGCAGCGGATCCTTTAGTCACTGACTAAACTATTCTGGAAAATAAACGTGGGTGGTTGTAGATGATGCATAAGAAGACTCAATAAGAGAAAAAACCTGTTAATACATATTTCCTAGGGCAAAAAAGGACTGATTTACTTTAAATTTATAAGATTTTATCGAAAATGTGTTTAGATTTTCTACCTGGGTTTTGTCAGTTCGCTAGCAGGAGGTATGCTCAGGGCTCCAAGGTGGAATTTTTGCCAGAACACTGTTTCAAGAATTACCTGATCTAGTACCTACAGAAACAGACAGTGCTCAGTTTACTTGAAAAATATTTTCCTTTCGAACTGAAAAATTGTAACTTTGGAACGTGGGTTTAATTTCCAGCATTTCAGTGTACTACAGATGCAATACAACAGTTCTCATCAGTATTTTTGAGCGGTCAGTGAAGAGCTGAAGCATCCATGGAATGAAATTTCAGCAAAGAACTGTGAATAGCGATTAAAAGTGTACAAGAATTCCTGTACCGGTGGTTTCTGGCCAATTCTGTACAGACACCTTGCAAGCAAAACCTTCAAAACCACTTTGTTTTTCACTTGGATCTCATTTTCTGCATCATTGGCACAGAATACTTGCACAGAACAGTCATTGTGGTTTCAAGTCTGCTTTTGCCTTCGTGCAGGAAAGCCAGTGTTTTTAAATTTAGATGGTAATAATATGTTCCCACTGACAAAATAATGTAGAAAACCATTCTGAAATATGGCTCTCTGGAAGCTGAGAGCAATGCAGCTGTTCACTGAGTCCTCTCCTGTTTCTTTTAAATCCAGAGCATCTGCCTTCCAAAACACTTCAACATTAAGTCTCCCTAATGAAGGCATTTAGGATTGCAGGAAGGAAAGACTGTTTTCCTGCGTTCTGGGAACTATGGCTAAGACTGGGTAGGGAATAATATGAAATGTAAATATTCTAGAAAAAAATAGTAAGGGAAGAGGCCAGAACAGGCGTTCACTACTGTAATTTGGGCTGGAATCTTTTCAAGCAGTGCTGGAGCAGTTTGCTGACAGTGCTACAAGACAAAATAGTCTTGGGAGAAAGGAGTCACAGGTTTGATGTGGTAGCTGAGCGAAAGTTACGCCGGGGTTAGAGGGGTTTTAATGGCCAAAACATCTCCAGTGTGTTTGTTTCTGGTGTTATACCAAGTCTAGAGCTCTGCTCCAGCATTTGCAATGAAATGTACCGGTTAAACAGCGATTTCCAGCTTCTTCTGTGGCAGGGAAAAAGAGGAACTTTTGCAACAAAGAGAAGTTGGTTTTCAGATTTTCATCTGGTTCTGCATTTAGAGAGCTGAGCCCGATCCTGGGCATTCCGTGGGCTCTCCCCGTTGCACACAGCGCGCTGTTAATGATGCCGGCGCTGTCAGTGCAGACATGACTGCCGTGGTTAAAATAGGAAACGCATCCATCTGTTTTACATAATATACACAGACCTGGAGAGAGCCCAAAGGGTCCATCCTTGTCTTCCTGTGCAACTTGAAAAGAGAAAGTGGAGGAGTTTCAAGGGAGAGCGGTAACAGAGGGTGAAAGGAAATAACCTTTTTCTTCCTCGGATTGAGCTGCTGCCTTCTGTGTGCTCCGAGCAACAGCAGCACCCGGAGGTGAGTAGCAAGGGATAAAAGAAATGAATAGAAAGATGGATAAATGCTTCCTTCCTGCTCCAGATGCTTTATTTCCTTAAATTGATCTCTTTACTGGGAGTTTTAGCTGAGGTGAGTGGACATTAAAGCTTTGGATGTTTTAAAAATATTTCTGAGATCCTGTATTGAGGGAGTGCTGTGAGCTTTTAACAGGAAGGAATTAGGACTGCTTGGTTATTTTGCTTGTGATAAAATATGCAAGAATGTGTTATCTCTGTGATCATTAGGGATAGAGGAAAAAAATTCCATTGGCTCTCTTTTACCTAAGCAAGTAGGATTGTTCTTTCATACTTTTGGGCTCTGAAAAGCATCCATTTCATAACCAGGAATGTGTTCCTCCCAAACTGGGAACCAGGGATGGTGCTGGCAGATCAATTGCCTAACTGCTTATTTCAGGATCAATAGATACACTTTTCCAGTAGGGAGAGGGATTTATGTCTGCAGTTGTGTTGCAGAGAAGTTGGAGGGAATGGGGGCAGGAAACAAGGAATTTTTCTCACTGCAAGTGCCATTATACTTTTGAGTTTAGGCGTGTGTTGGAGAGCTCTTTTCTTTTCTCTTGGCACTGATGAGAAGAAGAGTTTTGCTAAAAAAAATCCAACAGTGCAAGAAAATTTCTGTCTGTGAAACCCTTAAATCTGGTCAGGTAATCTAACAGTTGTCCAGCAAGCCTCTGACTGCATTTTGCTGTAGTTTGAAGATGCAGAATGTTTTTATGCTGCCTAGTACTTTAGATATTGATGTATATTCATTTTCAAACAGCAGTTGAAAAAATCAGAAAAGAAATGTGTTCTTTTATAGAATATGAACTTTTCCAGTAATGTACATGAACCAACATATAGAAGCATTCGGGAGATTCTTTTTTTTAATTCCTATAAATTTGGATCTGCATTGTGATTAAAATAAAGTGCCTGGTGAAATTAAATTCACGTACTTAAAAAGAAGCCATCAATTCGCTTCCTCTCTCACTCTTCCTACACATTATTCATGTGGTATGTGAAAAGCTGTTCTGTGGCTTCCACACAAAAGCAAAGTGAAAAGAAAGCCAAAGATGTTTTAGTTAAATAACGATTATTTTCAGGATCCTTCTAAAGCACAAAACAAAATGTTCTCCAGATACTGTGAAAATATATACGTAATTTCAGATAATCACACGTTATACACCAGAAAGCCGCTACGTTAAAAGCACATTATTAAGATTTTGAAGGCAGGCACTAAAAACTTAGGAAGTGCCAGAATTATGGTTGCCTCTGCAATCTTCACTCGGTTCCTTGTGCGTGTGCATTGTGATGCAGCCCTAAAGTGCACATCACACACATTTTTCTCCAGTAATCTGTGAGGGCAGAAGTTATTAATGCATTCAGAAGCTTTTATGTAGTGCCTGTCGCTACGGTACCTGCTGCACAAAAGCTCTGAGTAGTGTGGGGCTGCAGAGCTCACCTCACAGACTTGAGGGGTGTGCAGAGCATCAGAGAGCGAGTGAAAAATGCTAATTTTGACTGCCTCACCTGAGCCGTGTGTACCCTGTGATTTTCCAGACCCGTTAGATAAGGCAGCACTTTACATGCTTAGAGAATGATGTCTTACTAAATTCTGTCGTGGATCCTCACCTACCTGAAGATTTACATGTCAGCTGCACTATGAAGATGAGCACCTTGTTTAAATGATTTGCTCTTTCCCCCGCCTTGGCGGTCTGGCAGAACTGGAGACAGAACCCAGTTCTCCAGGGCCTTCTCCATCTTCTTTTTTCCACAGTTCCCTGACCCACCCACAACTTTTGCAGCCAAGCCACCATACAATTTCTCAGGGAATGACAGTGGAATAATGCATAAGATTACGTAGCTAACAGCAGGCACGTGAGAGCTCTAGTAAAGACTTCAGAATATCAATTAAACCAGCCCCAGACCTTCTGCCACAGAGTTCAGCAGCAGTGCTCTGTCTGCAGTTCTTCAGGCAGCAGAGGTCCTGCAGAGAGTTGCAGGGTGGCAAACTGAACCAGCAGGTGGGAGTGAAGGGGGAACGTTTACCAGCACCCATCACGTGTTTCCCAGTAGAGAAACAATGTCTGAAATCTTGGATTCCATTTGAGGCTCTGGAGGACAGTGTGCTTTGAATTCAGCTTCTTTCATTCCCCTTAGATCTCTCCAGCTGAGTTTTGTCTCTCTTAAAATTTTGGCTCCAGATCTTTCTCTCTTTCACATTTCTGATCCCACACTTCACCATTCCGAGGCACAATTTTTCTTCACTTAATTCTCAGTCTGGGATAGAGTTTTAGGACATGCTTTGAAGGCAAAGCCAATTAAGAAGTTGTTCTGCCTTTAGCTATTTGTTTCCTTCCCCACTTGTATTCCATCATCCTGCACTCAGCTCCTTGCCCTCAGTTTTGCCCACTCAGTGGTTTCTGAGGCAGTGTTGTGAAGTGCAGCATTGAAATAACCCAGGTTAAGACAGTCCTTTAAAAAAGAAGTTAAATTATACACATTGAAGGGTTAAGGAGATTTGCAGTGTCTCTTTTTAAAGTGAGCCTAGAAAAAATATTTTAATCCCCATTGTAATGAACAATATGGTTTTTTGCCATTGGATTTTTAGTATTAGTCAATAGATTGAATCTCTAATGTGTAATTTCTAGTACTGGTAGCCTTCATACCCTAATAATCTATAATGGCTATGCTGTAAGCATTAAATATTAGACAGGAGATCATGCTATGGATGCTGTATGATGATTGATATTATGAGTTGGTAAATTATACATGATTAATTTATGGATCTCAAATCCTGTCCACCACTGAGCCCTTGTTTCTGCTGGAAATCTGGCACTATTTTGCAATTATAAAGCAACCCTGAGCTAACAGAATGTGATTTATGTAGTTTTTAGTGGGTTGAAAAGGAGTTGATTTATTGTAGACCTCATGGGGTGGCATTATGGTTTTTATTTCAGCATGGTCTTAGTAAAAAGTGCCCAGTGCAGCTTCAGACTTGTGTGACTGGAGCACTTTTCCTCACTCTCCTGGTGGCTGAGATGAGCAAACCTCAAATGAGAACAAGGAAAGGATTTCCTGTTCTGCATTAGTATTTTCCTGCTCTGTGGTTTTGACCTGAACACTTAACAGGCTCGTGTGGTAAAGCCAGAGTGGAGTCCAAAGCTGTCTGGAGAAAAAAAAATCCATTTATTTACCTGGGGAAATAGGAATGTTTTCCTTAATGAATGGCCATCAAAAGAAATCGGATTAAGCACGTAAAGCATGAAAATCCCAAAGGCCCGTGTGGTGAACGGAATTAGATTCCTGTTTGATTTGTAGCAGTCACTTTACCTTCGCACTGCAGTTTGGTTTTTCTGTTTCTCATCTCAGAAAGTGACGCCTAGGAGAGGGAACTTTGCATGGTGGGATATTTTCCACCCTTTTTGGCACTTTACAATGAAGACTCTCACTAAAGCAGCTGTAGGGAACCTAATAGGGAAACCTCTTAAAATAAATTAAATGAATGACTGATCTGATTTACACATTTCCTACTGTGACCTGACAACTTCCTCATTGTTTCCAAGCATTGAAAAAAATTCTATTTAAACATAAAATTTTTAAAAGTTTTGGGTTTTTTCGTGGCACAAGAAATTTTGTTAACATTTCTAACATTTATGAAAGCACTTCCCCTTGATTTATATTGTTTAACTTATTTTGTACTGGAGGGTCCTGTGGCAGATCCTCAGTTGATGTAATCAGTAATAGATCAACTGATTTCATAAGAGCTGGAACAATTTATAGCACTGATAGTGAATCTGCCCTAGAAAAATTATATTTGAAAGTGCTTAGTTCTCTGGGGCAGGAAAAAGTTCAGTGGGTAGGAAACTGGACTGAGGAAAGGATCTGTTCTTTACTCAGGTCTTCAAAACTTCGGAAAATTCATTAAAATCTGTGCCATAGTCTGTCTGTAAAGCTGGACTAACCTCCTTTAGAATATTTATATTGCAGTCTGTTCAGAAAAAAACATTCTTATTTATCAATTATTTTCTTGGGTTTTTTTCCATCTTATTTCTTGGAATTGTTATATGCCTTCAAAAATACCCTAAACCTGCCCTGCAGCTTTTACAACAGTATTTTTTGAATTCTAAGAGCCAAGTTGCAAAAAAAAACCCCAAAATTCTTACTTGGCAGGACTGTAGAGCCCATCACTGCAGATGAGCCTGAGCCATTTACAGATAGGGGCTGGTTTGCTGTGAGTAGTGATCACACAGAAATCATGTTATGACAGAGATCTAAAACAAGAATGAAGATGTCAGAGCTACCTAGCAGCAAATGTAAATTTAATCTTAAGATAAAAGCATATCAAATATACCCAAGTGGCTTATTGCCAGAGATGCTAATTAGAAAAAGCTGTATTATGCAAAGCCATTTGTTCCAAATGGCTCTTCAGGGACCAGGTTAAGGAGGAGTTTCCCCTGTGTGGTTTGGTCTTGTTTACAGAGGTTGTTAATATTTGCAAAACCATCTCGGTGAAAGAAAATATGCCAAGTGAATAAAAGAGACTTAAATGGGGCTTTGGAATTTTCAATTTTCAATGAAAAAAAAAAAAGATTATAAGGAGAAGCTGTAAATTTCAGAGTAGTAATAAGTAGAAGATTCCCCTCATAGAGCCTGGATCACTCTCCCTTCAGGACAGGAGGGACAAATGATTCTGGACATAGTAAAAAACTGCTTTGTCTAACTGCAGTTTAGGACCCACAAGACTTGAAGTCTGAATTTCATCTGGAGAAATGGCCTGGTGTTCAGGGCTCAGTTCAAAAGGCTTGAAGGAGTAAGAGCCAAAATCCAGTTCTATTCTGGGGGAATAGGAGGCCCAGTGCATCCAGATGCTTCATTTCTACAAAAGGGACCACATGAAAATGAGGTGATCAGCAAAAAAGAGAAAACCCTAAAATAAACAGTCTGAAAAGCAAGATGCCTACGAGATGCCTTTAAGTTGATAAAAACATACTGTGTTTGAAACCCAGGTGAAAAATATGCTCATAACTCAAGATAAAACTGTCATAAAGTACAATGAACGGCAGTGGAAAAATTAAGGAGATACCGTAGGGAAAGGTTGGTTTTCAAAAATTAAAGCTTGCCAGGATGAATGGAGCAGGATCACCTCAGAAACTCTGGGCATATCCCTCATTTCCCCCTCCCCAGCACTGAAATGGTGCTCCTGTCACAGGGAAGGATCCTCCTGCCAAAGGAGCTGCCAGGAATGTCCTCTCTATTAAACACACATCCATCCATTATCCCAAGACTCCAGCAGATGTTGCAAGTGGTAATCATACCTTTCAAAGTAAATTAAATTTCTCGTACCCCTTTTACTCAAAGAGGATAAATGAAGCCCAGAAGGAAGGAAAAGGTTGCTCAAGGCCACCAGGCATCAGTGGTAGGACTGTACAAAGGAAAAATCAACAGATCTTCCAGGTTTGGGATATCTTGGCCCATGCACAAGGCAGTCTTTATGAAAAGTGACACTAGAAATGTAAACAGTGTCCAATTTATGGATATCTGCCTGAAAAAACCCCCACACTGAAGTATAAATACCATAAAACTTGGGGTTGAATCCTGAGCTGACAACGCTGTCTGTGTGAGAAGCTCTCTAATATAATATCCAATAATCATGAATTTGCTGTTGTGCAGCAAGTGGAACTGTATCAGTTCATAAATAGTGCACATACGTCCCTGGCTGCATGACAGGATTACAGCTGGGCAATTCTTGCAAATCTTTGAAATCCTGCAAAAGGAGGCATCATCAGGCAGCAGAGAAAGGGATGACAAAGAGAGGAGGAGCCTGGGGAGAGACAGAAATACGAGACTGGCCCTGTTAACAGAAAGCTGCATTTTAACCTGCAAATGCAGGTTTACACACTGCAAATCCCATTATTTAAATACGTGGTGCCACAATCCCTGCTTTAACTGTGCTACCTTCAAATGTTTCAGTTTTAATAGATTTTGTGACATTTAAAAATCCAAGTGTGGAGAGGGTTGCTAATATATTTAGACTGGGGAGCTTCATTTTGGTCATCTCTGCCTCCAGCTTCCTCTTAAAACATTTAATGGAGCTTCATTCCTCTTGGCTTCTCTGAAGTGGGGACTTTAATTTATTTATGCCAATGAGGAACTTTTCAATATCCTCTTCCCCTCCTGTCACCATTACAGAGAAGAGAGAATGGTTTTTAAAGGAAACTCTTTTTTATCTAGAATGTGCAAAATTAAAAAGATACTGGAAAATGCAGCATAATTCAGGCTCAGAGCACTCTCGAGACCTAGTTAAAGAATACCTGTTAATGGATTAATTTTTCATGCTCCACATATGCAGAGAAATGTATTTCAGGGGATTTATAGGCCTACAATATAAAATCAATTTCAGAAGTAATGATGAAGTGGCAGAAGCTGATGAAAGCCCTGATTTGTTTGAATATCTCATGATTTGTTAATTGTACAGAAAATGCCTGACTTCACCCCTTGTGCAGTGGTTGAAGAGGAAAATGCCACACGTGACTAATCTGACAGTTATTGTAATGTTTAATGCAGGCAGCCCTCTCTCCACCTTCTGCTCCTGGTTAATCTATTTTGTATAATTTGGCTACCAAGTATTACTTTAAAACTAAAGCAAAGGTCAGGATTATTACACAGGAAGGATGGGTCTTTCCGTCCTGTCTTCCATTGAGGCTGTGCCAGCTTTCCCCAGCTTTGTGCCCCAAATTCTTTCAGATTTATTCCCTGGTCCTTCCTTGTTCTTTAAATCTTTCTACAGAAATCTCAAGATTTTCTTAGAAGTCATGTAACTTAAAATAAACCACGGACTGTTGAGCCCTTATGACTCACTTTAGCAAGCTCTGCTGAATAACCATGTGGGCCAGAAAATTTAATTAATTTCTATTGTCTATCTGCAAAATCTATTCATGTTCTTCAGGAAGAAATAAGCTCTGTCACTCACAGAAAACTGAGCTATCAGACCCTAATGTTATTTTTGCAGCACTGTGTTTTTTGCCAAAATTAGATCTCGGTCTCTCGCAGGATTATCCAGGCATTGATCAGCAGGCACCACTACCCAGGCAGCACTTGGGAAGATGGACAAATACATCCAAGTATCAGAAACTTCCAGAATGCAAATTTCTGGTTTTCACTTTTGGGGAATAAGCCTTGAAGATCTGATCCACGTGCACTCTACTGCTTCAAAAACCAGAGTGGCGAGGAGATCCATCTCCATTCCCTTGCCCCTCTCCCACTGTCAAAATAAAAAGGGGGCATATCTGGAATTTTCAAGGGGATGTTGTAATTCACAAAGTAATAAAGCCAAAGGACTTTTCCTCTCCCCATGTCTGCAGGCCAAAAGTTTTCTCCCTTGTTTTCAGTGCCAGAGAAATGAAACTGGGCCTATTTTATGGCACAGGCACAGTGCCCTGTGGAGACTTTCCCTGGCCTGTTACACCTGCACTGCCCCTGGAAGCCAGCTAAAAACCCTGCCCAGAGCAGAGAAAAACAGCAGGATCCTCTCACCTCCCTTTTGAGAGAATGAGAACTTTCCCCAGTTTTTCTTATTTGGCTCTGGGAGATGAAAGATAGATGATAATTCCTTTTCAGTACAGGATATAACAATCACCAGGAAGGTGATAAATGCAATAATCCAGAGAAATTAGCACAGTGAAACCCAATTAAAATGGGACAGCAACTGCAATGATCTACAAATCCAGAGGAGGCAATTTATGCCAAATGACACATCAGATTATTTTCTTTTGAGCATAAAATTGCACAGCAGCTTCCCAAACACCGCTATCAATGCCAGTTACTGTTATTTGCACATGTATCAAGACACAAGTGTATCTGTCATTCCATAACTGCTGAAACACTGTTTGGTGCTTATCCCACTGGGCTGCTTGTTTTTTGGAGCAGTTCATGATTCCTCATGCAGAATTCATAACAGAAAGTGACACATCCCTGAATAACATTTAGATTTTTATGGACCATCTATGGATGGGGGGTTAATAAAGAAATTACCCTCAGTTCATCTGTATCCTGGTCTACAGAGTTCTTGCTTCTGGCTCAGTAGGGAGTGGAGCTGGATTCGTAAGCAAACCATGAAACAGCTCTTCCCCCACTCTGAAAGACAGAGCCCAATTTGAGAGGGGAGAAAATCCCAGGAAATTTGCACTGAACATTGCTGCAGATTCAAAATAGCATTTCAAAGATGCCTGTGGAATTCTTCAAATGAAATATTGAACAGGGGTCTAAAAAGGAGCTCTGGTTATTCAAAGTAAACAGCATAGAAAGAAAATCAGTATTGTAAGGAGAGAAGGGAACTGTTTACTTTTTATATTTCTGCTCATTTAAAGAATGATTAAATTGATATGGTGAGATAAGGAGACCTTATGTTGTATTTCACTGAAGAAAGCCAGTCAGCATCAGATCTGACTTCAAACTAAAGTCCCCTGTAGCTGTGCATCCTGGTAGGGCTTGGCTTTATTAAATGTCGTGCTAGAAACTTTCACTTTGCTGTGTTTGTATGAAGGAGCTGCCGGTGCCATCCCATCTGTGCCTCAACCCTCATTAGCCTCTGCTCTCATTTTCTACAAAGATTAATCTATTTTGAGAAGAATCATGGCAAGAAATTCTGCTTGTGCAGCGAGGTCTCATTGTGGAAATTGTGAAGTTGTCCTTCTGTTAGCATGGAATGCGAGGGCACGGAGTCAAGGAGGGGATGATTAACTGAGCCTGCAGAAAGGTGTGGATTGGCAATCCCTGGCTTTGCTCGTGGAGCCGAGCGGTTACACCTCAGAACAGCCCAAAGCCACAGCCATTATTTGATTCATACCTCCAGCTGTGGCAGCTGTATCTCAAATTAGGTCTAAATGTGCACGTACTTCGTGTACAGCTGCACGCTACAAGCACTGAGGATATTTTTCTGTGGTGGCCAGTGCAGTCATTCTGCACAGCATTCAGGTTTGGTGAAAAAATACAGTTACATTATCCATTTGTGCACCCTCAGACCTCACAGCTCCTGAATTCTACCGTGGTCAGAGCGAGATGAGGTATCATACCACAGGACAGCCGTGGGGAACTTCCTCAGCCTGTGACCAGACAGAATTTGCTAAGCTCCAGGACTTAGCTAAGGAAGCTAAAAGGCAGAGTTGTGGAACAACATGCAGAGGTGAAGTTTCTCTCTCCAGCACTGGATCAACCTGACTCAGGCCCCGCTACACATTTTAGCTTTCCTCCTCTGTAAAGCACTTGGGTATATAATTACAAAACACGGTTATGTAAGACTCAGCTGTTGTGTTGAAGTAACAACTGGAAAACATGACACTGATACATGATACTCAGCTACTTCATGTGGGTTTTTTCTTCTTGATGACTGTAGAGTGCCCAGGTTAGTTCGTAGAACAAGATGTCAAAGACCACTTTAACGAAGAACTTGTGTGCCTCAAGTGGCTTTACAGTTGCCATGGTAAAATTTATTTGCTGAGTGCCAAAGAGCATCACGGAAGAAGAGAGTTGTTTTCCTTCTTAAATGGTCAAAACATAAGTTAAACCTGCCTTTAGGCTGGCTCAGTGTATCCTGAAGCCACCCTGGAACGTTTTCAACAAATAAGAAAGAGGAACATTTGTTTTTTTTCAGCCGGCTTTGCCAGTTGTGGCTTGGGAGATGTCAAAGCACTTCACTTTTAATGTTGCCTAAATACAAAGTAGCACTGCCCTTCTCCCCTTGCCCTTCTGCCAGCTCTGGGGGCCAGGGGTGGGGAAACAACAACAAAAAAAAGGAAACAAAAGAATCAGAGGAAACAAATAGCAGGAGAGATGAGGAGACCTAAAGAAGCCCTTAATGGGAAGTGCAGTTAACTCTTGTTCGCAGCCCTTTCACTGTGCATTTTGGCACTCGAGCATTATAAATATGAACGTGTAAGACAGCACTGTAATAGATGCCAAAGTCTAACTCATGCATTACCTTGTTTAATTTGAAAGTCATCATGCATGCCACTCGGATGAATGAGATGCATTACTGAGGAGGGGTTGGGAGCAGCCTGGCTGAGCGAGGCAGGCTGAGCACTGGGCTCTGCTGGGGAGCTGGGCTGGCTTTATGAGACCTCTGGTGCTCACTGTGCCACCCTAAAATCAAGCTCCCAAATCCCCTCTCACTCTGACCTTTGTGAGAAGCAGCTATTTTATAATCAAATCCATATTATTAGCAGACTCCTTGATGTTTTTTTTCAGATTTTCAACATGTAGTTACGTAATACAACGTGTAACGCTGCGTGCATACTTACGTACGGTATGGCTCTAACATATAGATACAGAGTACAGAACAGCTGCTGAATTTGTGCTGCATAAGCCAAAAGCCCAAAGCCAAAACCCAAGAAGAGCAAACATGAGGGAAGGGCGTCTGTTTTGCTCTGAAAACAGAGCTGTTCTGCACCCCCCTTGCTGGCTGCAGCCGCACAGCACAGGCTCACGCCCTGCAAAAATCCTCTCCATGCTGTTCCTGTGGCAGAAGCTGCTCTTGATGAGGTCACTGAGCGCAGTGATGTGCACAGGGGCTGGAGCCACCGTGGGATGTCTCGTTTTTGCCACCCTGAGCTCAGGGCTGGGGCAGAGGCAGAGAAGTTCCATTCGTCTCCCATCACCTGCTGGCACCGCCAAGCTCTGCTGCCGTACCAGAGGCTGATGTTGACACCAGATCTGTGCACGAGGGCTTCCAGCAGCAGGACAAGTTTCCTGCAGAGCAGGCATGGGCAAATGACCATATTTCTGTCAAATCAGCCAGAGCTGTGATCCACTTGATGCCAGCTCTGTGCTTTTATGCCAGATTGATGCCAACTGGGGGATGACAGACAATTCTTGATACGGCATAAAGTGCAAGTGGTGCAGAGAAATGATACCTGATCCAGCAAAAAGCTTGCAGGAACAGTGCCGACTAATCAATGTATTTTAAACAATTTGAGAGGGCAGAATGAATTTCTGCTGGATCTGCACTGTGCACCATTGGGACCATGGTCATTTTGATCTGTTACTGAATACCCTAAAACTCAATTTATTGGATGCCAGCCCAAGAGTTTGTAAAGCAAGACCTGCTTGGCATGTCTATGTCTTCTAAGGGAAGAAGATACATCTTCTTGTGGAAGAAAAGTTGTGTTAGGGCGTCTGAGCTGTTGTATCTAACTCCATGCCATGCATACATCATGGAAATGCACAATTCCTCCCATCCAGCACCCTGCTATTGGGGAATGCTGCTTAGCTCTCCATTTCAGAGTCACAGCCATGCAAATGCTGCAGAGATAGACTTGGTTTTGGGTTACTCAGAGATCTCTAGCACAGTGTTCACTTCACAAATATTTCCCCTCCATTTCCTTATTAAACCAAGAACAAAATCCAAAGAAGTATTTTATTTTCAGCTTTACGCCTTCTAATCAGGTTTTACCGTGTTTATTGTGAATCACACGTTTTGGGCAACACACGTGTATGTTTATGTGAATATGATCTCTGCACGATCCCACCAGGAATGCACAAGACACATAACTCTCCTGACTCTGCAGAGAATCCCTGGAATGGCACCTGTGTGCACTGTCAGCATGTGAAGAAAGGGACCAAGTGCCAGCACATGTCACAGAAGTCAAGCCCAATGGATCAGGTGCCTGGAAGCAGGAGATGAGCTCTTCAGCATAAAATGTCCCTTTAAACTCCCGGGGAGGTGTTCTGTTTGCTGACTTACTGTGACAGGGATTCTCACCCTTTGCCCACACAAAATGTCATCCCAGCTCTGGTATCAATTTCGTACCTCTGCAGGGAGATCATGGGCACAGAGCAACACCTGCTCTGCTCATCTTGGGTCAGGCTCAGGCTTGGCTGAGCAGCACCTGGGGAGGTTCTGCTGCTGCATTAGCCCTGCCTGGTTTTGGGCATGAAGGAAGACCTGTGGTTTTCAGGGCTGTCCATCTGGGATCCTCCAATTTGCTTCC
Source organism: Oreocharis arfaki (assembly GCA_013398015.1). Taxonomy (NCBI): domain Eukaryota; kingdom Metazoa; phylum Chordata; class Aves; order Passeriformes; family Paramythiidae; genus Oreocharis; species Oreocharis arfaki. The sequence goes on from VZRR01011905.1 coordinate 313,655, forward strand.
CCCAGCGCTAAGGGAGAAGCTGGGTGAGATTCCAGCGGGGGTGTACTCATGGGTTGCAACTGTGTGGAGAAATGATGCCTTGTCTATCATCCTGCCTTATTTCCAAATAAATACATGCATTTTAAAGCCACTATCTGATCTCATCATCCAGAGGCTATACTGATAGCCAGATGTCAGAATCATAATTTTTTGTTCTTTCAAGCTTTCCCCCAGTAGCTTAAAATAGAAGAATAAATTTTCCACAGAGAAAAAATCTTCTATTAATAACATTAGATCATTTCAGCACTTGAAAGGAAGAAATTAGTTGAGGGTTTTTATAGAGTTTTTTTAATACTTTCTAAAATGTTACAAGTTCTTTTATTGTGCAGGCAAGAGTGTCCGCCTTCAGAGTTTTAATTACTAGGGGAAAAGAAATTCTCTTTCTCTGAGTGCAAAAAACAAATATAGTGAATAAGATTATGTGAAATGACTTAAAATAAACATCTTCAAACAATCTGGCCCTATGTGTCAGTTCTCTCTCCTGCTTTGATAATCTCATTCCGTTGCTGAAATAGATTTACACAGATTGCAGAGGAGGCTGGAAGCCGATTGAAAAGACTTCTGCTTATCCAGTGCACTGAATTGCCAATCAGAGGTGATGTTCTGGGGGGCAATCTCAACAAATTCCTCCCTGTATTTTCTCATAACTGAGAAAATTCAGCCAGTTCCACTCCCGTGATCTCACATTCTGAGATCTCTCCTCATTCATGCAAGAGAATCAGAGGAAAACAAGCTGCAGGCTTCGCCGCCTTTTCCAAATAAACTTTATTATCCTCTTATATAAAACACTGGGATATTCCAAGTGGAAAAGAGCTTTATACACAGCTTCACTTAAAAGCAAAAACATAAACCACGTTTTGTTCTGCAGTCACAGAAATTCCAGTAATTTATAGCAATGAATGGGCAATGTCAAAGGAACATATGGTATTTTTAGCTCTGCTTCATTACCCAATGTTGTAAAAGAACCCTGAATACTTGTAATGTCTAAAAGCTTTCTCGGAGAAGAAAGGCTTTTCCTGCATAGTGTTGATTAAAGTCAGGCTGTTCCTGTGCAGAGGCTCAGCAAACTGCCCTGAGCAGGGAGGGGAGGCTGCAGGACGAGCAGTCAGACCTGCACAGAGGCGAAACGACAGCAAAAACAGGGATGTGAAAGCAGAATGTGAATAGACAAGGGGAAGGGTAGCCCAGTGAGAAAGGGAAGAACCTCTGATGAGGAGATGTGATTTCAGTGTGACCAACTCCTTGTCTGACCTCATGTGCAGGAATTTAGGACTGAAGCTCTGTGCTGGAGGCAGATAAGCTCCAGCCAGCGGGACTGAGCCAGGGCACTCTAAAGCATAATGATACAGGCCTGTAAATGCCATGGGGCTGATGGGCACGTTTGATACCAAGAGCCTCTGTTAATGTTTCACAGCATCTTTTTGCTGTTGTGTGTTTGCTCTTTGAATCCATTTGACCACCAGTGAATTTGGTTTATGATTAAGTCGACCTTTCTTTCTTTTTTCCTCCCACTGCACAAGATCCTTGCCCTGGTTTGCTGTGCCCTGCTCACTGCAGGCATGGACCAAAGGAAGAGGGGTCAGGCTTGTTCTCAATAAATTATGGCATTTCAGAATGAAGGAGATGGTTTTGTGCCAAGAGCTTCCCCCATTGTTTCTAAATATTCCTTAGGCATCTTCGAACAGATTTAGTTTGGATGTAACTTACACTGTATAGGAAGGGACAGGCATTGGATGAACTTATTTTCTTGGAAGAGTGTGGATCAGTGTGGCAAGCACTGAATACCCTCCCAGTTCCTATAAAAGCCTGTGGATTTCAGAGTTTCTTGGAACATCACAGGACCAAATCCAAATTATGCCTAGACCAGTGAAATTCAATACTGTCATTACACAAAACAATCCACAGTCAACAGGAGTCTGAAATCTCTGCAAACGCTGAAGAACAATTACATGAATTTCAAGACAGTGATATGGAAATCCCCAGGTATCTTTGGTATTATTACACTCATAAATAATCTCTTTTTGCAGCTAAGATATTGTCACTTCCTCTATTAGTTCCCATGGAGGTTTTTAGCACAAGGAAGCTTTCAGAAGATTTTTGTGGCTTTTTAGTGGTATCCCCCAAAACACACAGAGGCTCCCTCCCGAGGAGGCAGTTATTACAATATTGTGGGGGGTTCTTGTTTCCAGCTCTCCATGACTCATGCAGGCAGCTGAGAACACAGTTAAAATATGAGTGCTGAAAAGAAACTGAGAAGAGGGAGTAGTTATTCCACTTCTCTTTCTCTTGGAAGAACTAAAACATACATAAATTTAGGTCAGACTGGGTAAAAATATTCCATGCTGGTTTTCCTTCCAAGCTGTTTGGGCTTTGTGAGACATAAAACCAGGTCCAGGGTATGGTTGAAATGAACAAGACTATTATTTACTTGTTTAATAAAAACCTCATGCATTGAAACAGAAATCCAGTTCATATTCTGTGGTAGTTATAAAATGATGGTTTTTTCACAGATCTGGTTATCCCTTTTGTGTAAAATGTAATAAATTAAGAAAATAAGAGAAGAAAACAAGAAAAGAAAGTAAAATATTCTTGCTGATGAAAGGCAAATGCTAGAAAAACACTCATTAGAGGTTTCTGTCTCAAAAACATGTCCTGAATGAAAATCAAGAGCTGGAGACAAAGGAACTGTCTGGGATTGTTGGTCTAAAAAAATGTGAATTTAGAACTTGTGGCCAGTAAAATTAACAAAATTTGTGTGTACAAGGAGAGAGCCTCCTGTCCTGCTTTAGTTTGGGAAATGGTTGTTACATTTCGTTCTTTCTCATAAGCCCTGACCAGAACAGAAGTGCAGTCCTGTGCTCCCTGGACACTTCTTGAAATTATAGATTCTCCACATTTTCTTTTTTATTTTAAACACCATTACATTATTACATTACATTGTTTTTAGCAACAATTCTCTAGTTTGCACGGAAAAAGTATTTTATGAACTCAAAAATGAATACAAAGCTCAGTTGTTGCACTGAACTGCAAGAAGACTCACTCCAGTTAATAAAACCAGTAGAGCTCTGGTTAAATGCAGAGTCCTTTCTCCACTAGATCCAGTGCACTATGAACCTTAAAAGAGAGGCTGGAAGAAACTCATCCATCTGTGCATTAAATTTGCTTTATCTGTCAGCATCATTCTGGGCATTTTGAAATTGCCATTGTTAATGTTAATTTATGCAAAGCAACTTCATTGATGTGAAAATGTGTTGCTGGAAGGCTCCAGGAGGGTACCTGCCACTCTGGGCACAGGTATTTATAGTGGACAAATGCACTATAAGGACATGCCAGATAAGCTTTAATATGGGGTAAAATGCATTACAAGGGAACTTTCACTCCACCAAAAATTGAAGAGCCAATGCCTTGATGAAAGTTGGTGACTTTGGGTGCCAACAAGTCATATGAATTTGCATGTGAGATTCGGGGCTTTTGAATCTTAGTAAGACAAATAATGGTCTTTATCCTTCCTCTGGGAAGAACACACAGGCATCCTCGGTTTATTTGTGGAAGGATGGTTGTTTAGTTTGGTTGGTATTTTTATTATCAAGAAGACTCTTGTTTCCTTTGCACTTTGTAAGGAGAGAGCTCGCTCACTGCCGAGTTGGAGTCACAAGATCACACCACTGCTGCTTAACAAATGCAGCCAGAAGGTGTCGGGTCCTCAGCACCAGCTGCTCACAGACCTGCTTGTAACACTGCATTTCTTGCTGGTGCAGACACAGCCAATAAATCACATAAGCAAGAGGAATTGCAGTGACCTCCATAGTTCTCCCTGCTTGGCTGCTCGGTGACACAGAGAGTTAATGGACAGACATTGCTGTTCTCCTGCCAAGTCCTCACTCTGTTGTTGCCATGTGGGACACTGTCTCTCTATTTTTCTGTTTCTTACACAGGCCAAGGATTACAACTCAGTAGTTTGTTTTTCCTAGTTCCTGTAATAGAATGAGGAAACAACCTGGAATGGAGTCATTCCAAGAGCTGCAGAGGAGACAGCTTCATATATTTAGAGTAATTTCCATGTTTATTCTTGCTCTGAAGATCCTGCCATTCCCATTAGGACTAGATCGTGGTCTTGGTTCAGGCAAACAGCGATAATCACTACAGTAAATTTGATAAGCAATTATTTCTCTTGGCCCTCGACCAGTGAAGAATTGAATTTTAGAAGGCATGCTGCAGCTTGGTTTGATCAGTGCTTTAAAACCCTTATCTGAGCCTTGAGAAAGTTCCATGCTAAGGATGATGTTTAATGCAGGATTTAACAGGTGAGAAGTGCCCTCGCCCTTGGGGGCTTGGTAGCATCTGACTCTGCTCTGTGTTTAAGCACAGATTTGTCTTTTCAAAGGTGCTGAGGGTTTGTGGTACCTTGCTTTGGAGGACTGCTGAGTATTTAGTATAATTGCCTGTTTAAGAAGTACCAGTAGACAGTGGAATAAATGAATTTTTAAAAACAATGTTTCCCTCAAAGGATTTTCTACATGTGTCTCATACTTACAGACTGTTACATCCAGCAGAGCAAACCATCCCTAGAAAGTATTTAACCATTCATTCAGGTGAAATGACCTCCCAGGAAGGGTTTCATTACAATTTACATACCAGCCAAGTGTATAAATCACTGGTAGCTTTGAAACAGTTTTACAAGGAGCCACATTGGATGCATAACCTTAGACAAAAGTGGAATTCGCTCACTGGGCCTGTTTTCTGTCTACCTTTCCCTGTAGCTGTTCTGGTTTATGTCAGATTTTTGTTGTCTCAGTATTCCTCCTCCCTAATCTCTGTCCTGTGCTGTGGAGCAGGCCTGGAGTGAGCACCACACACTGGTGGCTGGTGTGCATTGGTTGCCAATGGGTGTGAGGAGAGCGAGAGTGAGAAGCAGCAGGAGCGATAAAGGAGAAGACAAAACAAAACAAAAGGAGATGCTCTTGCATTTCACAGAGCACAAGGAGTGTTTTCCGTCTGCAGCAGTGGCACTGAGCAGTGATTTTTTTAATTTTGAGAGCTGTGATGTGTTCGAGCAAAGAAGGAAATTATGCATGGAGTTACAAGGGCATGAAAGTGCATAGGACATGAGGGTTTGATTAATTCTCGAATAGACAAGTTTGGGATAGATACAAAGTGAGAGCTGATTGCATGTCTGACAGACACAGACTCCCATAAACTGGACAAACTCCAGACAGGTCAGTCCTGGGCCACGAATCCCAGAAAAAGCCGTGAGTGGGTCCTTGCTGGCAAAGACAGTGCCCTGACACCGATGGCTTCCCTGGGTGTTCCGTGTCCCTCCAAAGGCAGCTGCTGTCAGCGATGGCTGCAGTGGAAGGGATTTGAAGGTGCCTCTTGGAGAGAGCCCAGGGTGTGTTTCAGTCTGCAGACTCCCTGAGGATGCTATAAAAAACATCCTTTCAACAGGTTTGCAGCAAGGCTACAGCTAATTAAACAACTGCAGGTGATGAAAGGCTGGTCCTGCAGTGCAGACAGCAGCTTTACTGCCCTGAGTGCATGGCGAGCCTCATCCAAAACATTCCCGTGCTTGCCGGGCCTGGCTCCCTGAGTCCTGCAGCACAGCATCTCTCCAGGGGCCTGGGGAAAACTGCCCAGCCCTGGGGATGTGTGAAGTGTGTGCCACAAACCCTGTGCAGCTGCAGGAGGGACAGACTTGGCACAGGCTGGCTCCTGCAGAGGCAGTGCCCATTTGAGTGGATTTTTATTTTATTTGAATGGATTTTTTTGTGGATCTGGGGAGATGCTGCTCTGCTGCCTGAGCCAGCTCTCACTGGGGGACAGGCTTGCAAATGGCAGCTTTCCCCTCTCCAGACACTGTACAGGCTCAGGTAACTGAATTAACAGTGACTACACAGCCATCCTTCACCAGTCTCATTTTCTTATTGCTACTGAGCTCTTTCTTACCCAGGTAAAGCCTGTTGTGGGTTCCTTTATGCAAACACTGACAAACCCATTTTGTTAATGAACTGCTAATGTCACACCATGCATTGTAAATCACAGCAAGTGGTGTTGGAACTTGACACAATGATGCAAAAGCATGAAAGGTTCCTGATTAATTTCTTTGCACCTTGGCTCACTTGGTGGTAATGCTGGTAGGTGATATGTCAGCTTTCCAAAGGAACATTTTCTGGAAGAAATCACAAATCTCAAGCATACAAAGCATATTTTTATCTAAGAGATTTAGCTGGAGTTGCCACTTCCCTGCTCTCTTTCCTTTGATAAGCATAATCTGTTTCCCCATTCATGTCAGGGAAACCTGGTTTTAAAATCCAAATACTTTGAAGGGAGGCTCAGCATGACAAAATGGAAATAAACTTCCCTGGCAAGCTCAGCCTCCTCCTACCACCCACAAGTTATGTTTTGTTTTGTTTTGTTTTTTTTTAATTTCCTTCAATTAGAGAAACATGTTAAATCACAATTTAACATACTAAAGTGCAGTGGAAATTATAGAACAAGGACAAATGGCAAACCTTTGAATCTGAAGTAGAAATGGAAGCTCAGACTCTGGAGACCACACAGTAAACTTGCATTTTCATGCAGGGAAGTATAAAAACCTAATCAAGATTTGTATCACCCAGCAAAAGGAAAAGCGACTGAGCCCAAGCACAGCTTTTACTGAGGGGAAGCTGAACCCGGAGCTGTTTCTGTATTTCCCTGCTATTTATCTTTGCATCTTCACCCGGCCTTCATGGATCTCCACGAGCTGCAGCCTGCACAAACTCACTGTGCCAGATTTTCCCCCCAAGGTACCTCAGGGAATGACGTAGATGCCATGTGGATAAACCTGGCCCACTCTCCATCTGCTCCTTGCGAGGTTAAACTCTCAGAGAGATGAAATCCACGGCGGGAAACCATCAACGTGAGGGGTTGCAATAAGAGAGAAGGATTCAAGCCGTTTTTTCCTTGCACCATTGACCCTACAAACCCTAAAAATGTAGATAGGTAAATGCCTGAATTTGCACCTCAAACCTGTGATTTTCCCTACTTTATTTCAGTGTTCTGGTGTAACGAATATGATGTGCCAGAGCAACAATCTCTGTCACATAAGCAGCTGTGCACCCAAAATCAGCTCATGATTACATTCACTAATTACTTACAGGTACCTTGCCTTTCTAAATAACTAAACTGTTAGGAACTAAGTTTTCTCTTTTACAAAGGATTCTGTGTAAGTTTTTTCCAAACCAACCCAAAACATTCACAGCTTCAAATACAAAGTACTTCAAAAATTAAGTAAATTTCAGGTTCTTAAAAAGCTTTTTTTCTCCTTTATAATTTTCATTTCTGATTTCTAACAGCCATTCAAAATTGCAAAAATCAGAATACTCTATGTTCAAAAACCTGAAATGGAAACTTCAAACTGGAACATTCCGCTGCAGTTCTCTTTCAAAGAGAGTCACGAAAGAGAGCATGTCTGCAGAAATGCAGGTGACAGAAAACATTTTTAGAACAAGGAAGAGCTCCATCACAGGAAACATCTAACTGGTGCAATAAGAAAAGCTCTTCAGTTGGAATTCTGCTTCTCTGGAACGTAACAGAAGCATTCAAAGGCTCCCAGACACAAGCAACTTACCCCTGTACTGCATGTTCAGTCACCGTGGTCAGTTCTTTCTCTTTTAGGATGCTAAACTGGGCAAGATGGGATTGTTCCTGCTGCTAATTCTGTTTCACAGTGCTCAGGATAATCCTTAATCTGAAACCAAGACCACCTTTCTGCCTTCCCTGCCCTGCAGGCTCCTCTCACGGGATGAGAAGGACCCTCAGCAAGGAGCACCTTGAGGGAAGTGCTGGCTCAGTTTGGGACTGACCAGAAGGGGACAGGAACCCTTTAAAAGCTGAGCTCCCCCGGTGTCATCCTCCCTCACATCCTTTTTAAAGGCAGTCCTGAATTCCAGGCAGCACTGAAAGTTACTGGTGGTAAAGGCACCTCTATCCCAATAACCAAAAAGGTCATTTTGATTCCACTCACTGTCTCTACCCTCTGCAGTGGACCAAAGGGAACCTTTAGTTCCATTTTTAGCTCGATATATGAGTTGCAAAGACAGATGCAATGACAGTAAAGGGGAAAACATGCAGAGCTGCATTACAAGCCAATTCATCAGCAAACAGAGCACGCCTGCCTTACAAATTTGCCTGCAGCTCTTGTCTGCTGTGTTATTTTTAAACTGCCTGCAGGTTGCAGATTTTTCAGTGGTCCTTCTCCGACCAGTGTACACACAGGATTTAGCAAGGCACAACTTCCATTACCATGAATTTAAGTTGCCAAAATTCCCAGCACATTAAACTTCAGCATCCTTCATCTTCCCACAAACTTCTTGCTGCGTTCACAGGAGGACATCCCGTGGCTCCTGCAGCCTGTCTGCATGGCAAGGTCAGTGTAACTCAGCCCCGCACCCCTGATGTTCCCAGCTGCCGTTCCTCAGCCTGTGGAAGGCATCCTGCAGTCGCTGTAATCAGCAACCCAGGCATCCAGCTACAGCCTCTGGCTCATCGTGAAAAACCAGAGAAGATAAACCCAACTCACTGAGCCCAGTGCTCAGTTCAGCAATGCTGTTATCACCCAGACACTGTCACCTCAGCACCAGAGCCAGCTGCTGAACAGGTGAGGGCTGTGGGCAGCTCAGGGCACTCTCCCATCACACATCCAGCACACAACTCCCAGAGCTCCCAGCAAACCTGCCCCACTGCTGTGGGAGGCTGGCTGCGATGGAGGCGGGGTTTGACATGTGTAAATGGGAGAGCTTCTGTGTGCAGAAAACCTTCCTGATCATTGCACAATTCCCACAGAGAGGGGACTTGCAGGAAGAGTGCTCTATTTATGGCACCACAGTGTTTTAAGGGAGAAAGCAAGGGGTGTTTTTCACCACAACTGCTGCTGATGTAAACAGAAGCTGCAGATGCTCAGACCTTCTGAGGGGTCAGACCCTGGAGCCAAATGTAATGAATATTATGGTTTGTTTGCTGCTTCTTTGTTGCCTGGTTGATTCTGCAGCCCAGAGCTGCACTGCAGAGCAGTGCCCATCGCTTTTGAACCTCTCCCCTCCTCTGACTGGGGATGTCTCAGACATTAACTCACTCACACTGGAACACTGTCAGGAGCTCTAGAAATTACCCCAGCTAGCATTGTAAGAACTTTCCCAGCACTATCAGCAGGGGCACAGCCACATTCATTTCCACCCCTTTGGCACACACGGAGCAGGTAACAAGTGTGTGGTACATGAGGGGTTTTTGCTTTGGGGCTGCAGCTCCAGCACAGAAGCCTTTGCCCTCAAAGGGGTACAGCAAGGAATTTAAAGTCATTTTGCCATGAGCAACCACTAAGCTTCAGCCAGAGCAAAATCCTGCAGCCCCACAGGGCTGAGGATTTTCTGCTTATGGGGCAGTGAGGGTCAAGTGCAGCCTGGCCTCGCTGTGCTGGGGGTTAAACTGGTGCTCCCTGGACCCTGATAAGGACTGTCCCTCGTCCTTCCACATCACACAGTGAGTTAAGCTGCTGCTCGCTTCCCCCTGCTGATTTGGAGAGTCATGATTTGGCTCGTGGCTGTTTATATTTTGCAGACATCCCCTGTGTAATTGCACGGCCTGGCCCCAGGCTGTCAGGCTCTGGGAGAAATAACCACATTATTCCACAGAACAGTTAGCATAATTAAAATATTGACTGCAGATTAAAAAAATGTGCTGAATGTTTCACAGAGTGGTTGGAGGGTTGGCAAGCCTCAGCAGCTTGCTGGCTGCAGGAACTGGCTGGTATTTAGGAGTGCCTTCTCCTCCAGTATTCATTGCTGTACGTGGGAACTGCTTTTTGTGTGCTGTCAACTTCTGATCTCCCAAGCAGCCAACCCACAACCAGGAGAAAATGAACTGACTGGGAATGAGGTGCTCCAAGGGCTCTCTTGTGATTCTTATTGCCAGTGAGACCATTTCCTTGTTATTTATGGCTTCAGGACATCTGTCTTGCTGTGTCTCTATCTATTTTTATTTATGTCCATCTCTCCCAATGCACAGTATAGAAACTGCATATGGTGAGAATGCAGCCAGGCATAAACCAATCTGCTTAAGGACTGCTTGTACTATATGAGAAACATTAATAAAGTTTAAAAGCCCACAAAAACCTCCACTGGAACATTTGTTTTAGCTGCTATTCCTTCTTTGACATTGGATTTCTACCTGTGCTTCATCTGCAATCAAAGTCTAAGGCACAAAATCCTTGCATTTCCTCAACCAAGAGGGCAGAAAGGGAGGGAGGAAACCCAGCTGGCAGGGCTGGTTGAAACCACAGAAGCACTGATTCCTACAGGGCACTCAGGGAAGCCTCAGTGTGATATCTCCCCATTCTCTTTCTTAGGGGAATTTTTAGGACCATAAGTATTGCTGGAGACACACAGCTTTGGGTTTGAATGATTTCCTGGTATTTTGTATATCCCCTATCTGGCAAAAACTTAAAATGACCTCATGCTGGCAGTGTCAAACAAAACACGTGGGGCTTGTCTGACCCACTCTGCAGACACCTACATCCTGAAGGAGACATAGCAGAGGCAGTAACTTGCCAAGGTACTCCTTTAAATCAGCTTCTTGTTTCATCTTCACTTCTATGCTTGACAAGCTCCTGGCCTGGGAGGAGCAGCAGTGCAGACTCACAAGCAAGGACCAGGGACAGCTGAGCTGAGCTCGTCCCACTCCACTGCAGCTCCCAGGGCTCTGATTCACAGTCTCATCTACAGCTCTTTTGAGATGAGCTAATTTCATGAACATTTCTATTTCCACTCAAGAGGTGTCACAAGAAATGACCAAATGCTATTTCCTGAGGCTTCTATTACAGCTTTAAAGTGATCATAATAGCAAATTGATAGGAGATCTATTCTGCCATTTTCCATTCTCGTTGCTATTGCTGTAATCAAGAGCAGCCCTAATTTTTCAAAGCTTATTTCTGTGGTACTTCTCATTTTTGAATACACTGCTAGGAAAGGAGCAGAATATCTTGGCACTCCAGCTGTGGTCTGTAGGCTACTGCCTTCCTTCTGAGCAAGGCTCATTGCTATTTTCCACTCTCAACTTAATACTGACCTCCAAACTGTGAATTACAAATATCACCTTGGGTAGGTACCACGATTTCAAAGGCAAAAAAAATATTATTAATTTAAATCTCTTGTAAATTAACCCCTCCCAGATAAACTCAGTGGATGGGAAAAAAGGTGCTCTAAATTCAGGACAGAAAAAGAGAATTTCACTGGGCATGCATGAGGTGTGTGGGGAATTGTTACAGCTTTTCTCTGCTTTGATAGTTCATACAGCCAAGTTTTTAGTTTGTCTCCACTGAATGATTCATCTCTATTACCAGTATTTTCAAAATTAAATGGAAGAGGAGCAATGTGTTCATTCCCCTGCTGTGTTTAATAATCTTCCAAAAATTGTTTCCTGTTTACTTGGAATTCCCCACCTCCACGCTGTGATTTAGGCAGTTTCACCCTGTTAACTTAAAAACAAAGCCTAGAAGATGGTGGATATGTTCTTGCAGTCATAAAGCAATTTATGATAAATGTTGTTGTTCCAGAGAAAAATTACTTGGAAATGTACATATGTTCATAGCTTCACGTTGCTGATTTAAATCATAACTCGTTGTTGGGGAAAAAAGTACAAATTTTTGCTCAACTTTGACTTCTGTAACAGGTCTGATGGCAGCTTCTCTTTCAACAATTACTGCATTGGTGCTCTGATACAAATCTCAGTAAAGACATCAATAACCCCATTTAGGGGACTGTCCCACTGTCCTCCATGGCACTGGCTGGCACACAGCTGTGAATACCCAGTGGCTATTGTTTTATGCAACACTTGTCTGTTAGCAAAACTTAGGGTGCATTTTCAAGGAAAATTATTAAAAATACCTCAATTGATTTTCCAGCTGAAGCATTATCTCTGAATTTCCGTGGCTTGGCTGGACAAAAGGGAAAGAATTTTCCCCTTAGCTTCCTCAAGGAATAAATTTTCACAATAGTTCTAAGATTTTACTTACGTAGCACATATCAAACTCTTCTTTTATATAAGATTGGCATTAGCTCCCAAAAGTCAGCCTGTTCTGTGTTAGCTCATGTGCAGAGTTCATTTAAAAGACAGCACTATCCCGTGACCCAGGAGCAGAACTGGAAGCTGGGGATTCCAAAGGGATCTGAGCTCTCTCACACTTCCTCTCAGCTTTCCATAAAGGTCTGCATTCCTCTAAATGAACATTACATTTATGTGATTAACTGGAGGCCACGTGAGCCTGATTTACAGATGTGTTGAACTTCCACTGCTCGTTACAGCCATGGGGAGCTCTCAGCTTTCCACGTTTCAGGAGGCTGTGACAGCTCCCCACAGCCCTCGGGGGGACAGTGGCACCATTGCCTTGGTGAGCACCTCTGCCTGCCCTTTGCAAGGCACTCTGGAAGGGTTTTGTCCAACAGCTTTTTCCTCTCTTCTCCTCAGATGAGATGGAGCAGTCCCCTGCAGTGCGTTCTGACTACTTGGTCTCAGGGATTCGAACTCCACCAGTGAGGAGGAACAGCAAACTGGCAACACTGGGCAGGATCTTCAAACCGTGGAAGTGGAGGAAAAAGAAAAATGAGAAGCTAAAGCAGACATCTGCAGGTAGGCTGAGAGCAAGAGAGGGGTGCTGCACAGCAGAGCTTACATGGGACATGTTAAAGGTGACCTGAGCCAAACCCAATCCAGAGATTCCAGCATCCAACAGATCAATAATGTTTAAGGCTCAGAGGGGCCCATACAGGCTGACTTCCTACATAACACAATACAGCACAGTTAGAAGAAAAGGTCAAAATATGAGAGCGAAGCACAAGCCTTGCCCCCAGACTGCTTTCCACGGGCTGTCCCTTCTCCACACAGGCTGCATTTATGGCCCCAAGTATTGTCACCCCTTTTATTTGGGGTGAAGTTTATGTAGGTCACAGTAACATTATGAAAAGTGACAGGAGGGAGCTGCAGCATGTGAAATGCCTTCCCTCAAGCAGCTATCTCTGCGGGGAAGGAGCTCAGCACACAGCACAGCACGCTCTCCATGGTCTCCAGAGACGTCCCAGGAGATCAGTAAGGAGACAAACTCACTTGCATTTTCCTAAGATAGGACAGTGCAGTTCCCTCCACTTGCTCCTGTACCCTGTGGGAGTGTCCCAGTGAAGGACACTGTCCAAGGCAGCTCCAGGGTGCCACGTCAAACAGCAGGAAGGCTCCAATATCCCCATGACTCTGCACTCAGAGTGATCTGACAGCACCTCACATCATAAACCTCAGCTTTACACGTGATTTTAACACAGGAAGAGGCACAAACAGCTGACCGATCCACGCTTCCCAAAGCAAAATCATCGCAGTCTTTTCCAGGCACACAGGAGCTGAGATTAGAGGGAATTTCCATGTTGCATTTTTCTCACCCCATTAAATGACTGCTCTGGTGGTAACTGGTGCTGTGTTGTGCCACTTCTTTGTGCAGTGCTGGAGAAGAAGATGACAGCACGGCAAGGGCGGGATGAGCTCATTAAGAAAGGCCTTCTGGAGATGATGGAGCAAGGTAAGTAAAAATGCTTAATCATTTTTTATCAGAGGCTCCTCCAGGACAGTAGGAAACATGTATTTGCAAAAGCAGAAACCTAACAAGCAAACAAATAGAAAGGAAATCCAAACAGAGAGAAAATCTCAGTGTTTGAATTAAGGCTGCTCCTCCCTGCTGCAATCACCCCATGCAGTTCAGTGCTTGGTGCTTTACCATCTTGTCTGCAGCTCCATCTTCCCTTGGTTTACACGTGGTGCAGCTTGAACTGGTACGTATGTTTTATGTAATTGCTCTAAACCCAGCTAAATCCTCCTGCCAAGAAATCTAGCTCAAGCTGGATAAATATAAACTTCAACATGAACAACCTATGGATCCAAATCCTGTCAAATGATCCTAATCTGATGTTTTCAGCTGTTTTTCCAGTAAACCAAGTTTGTGATGTAATGTATTACCAGTCTGCCTGCTTTTCATTACCATGGAAAAGTGAAGTATTTTGTGGAGTCACTTTAAGCTTTCCTGAGTACAAACCAGAAATCATGGAAGGAAAGATGATGAAATGTCAGAAATGCTCACAAAAGACGTGGTTCTTGTGCTACAAAGCCCTGACAGATGCTCAAGGGAGACACAGATCTGGGCGACTGTTCTGTGAGATTAACTGAGCTCCCAATGTTATGGACAACATCCCAATTGCCATTTCCACCTAAACGGAGATAAACCCCACAAATCCATCTTTACTTTGAAGACATTATAGCAGAAAGTACTGTCATGAAGTAGGACTGGCCTTTTGAGTTTGATTAATCTCACAGATAGAAGTTATGTTCATTGAAAGCAGTAATTGAGTTTCTTTTGTATAAAACAAATGCCATGCCTATAAATAACCCCTGGGACAATACTCAGTGATGCCATGCTGGAGTGAAACCAAGCAACTGAAGAGTCAGAAAAAAAGCATTTTAAACAGGATTTTTTTCCATGGTAATAAAGCAATTTTAGTATTATTTTGTTGGGATATATTTTATGTTTCATGTTAAATAACCTATCAAACCATCAACTTATTCTAAACTGGAAGTTCTTAGAAAGCTCATTTTTAGTTCCTGTCCGTTGAAGTCTTTGTGTCTCTCATGATTAACTAGATAATTAGTTGCCCTATTAGCATAATGCACTACTGTATATACACCACCCCCACCAGGAGCAGGAAAGTTCCCTATAATCCATGAATTTGAAGACATGCTCTGCAAAAGAAGAGTAAAATAAAACTTCCGTAGAGCACATTAAGAGGTAACAATGCAGAATCAATAAACTTCTTGTATGCACAAAGAATGGCTTGGGAGGAGAAGGCGATGCCAGCAAGGTCATTTTGACAAAATTTAAATAGTTTAAATAAATATAGTCTAGTGAGGTGTGAGGACAAGCTGTGCTTTCAACCAGACAGCTGCAAACAGACTGCTTACCTGGCTGCAGGAGAGTTGCCTAGAGCTCCTATAAACATCACACAAATTTCCAGTACCTCCCTGTGCCCAGAAAGGGAAGAATGGATCACAGTCAGCTGAAGGACATTGCAGCTGCCTGCAAGTTATTTTTCTTTACAGAGTGTTGTGAATCTCCAGGGTTATTTTATTATATTACTAGAAGCAGCTTATTAACTAGAATAAAAAATTGACCCAAATAATTCTCAGTAAATGATTAGTGCCCTACTTGGACTGAGCTGAAGTGGCAGCAGTTTCAAGGCTAAGTCCTCGTTTAGGCAGTAAGTTGCAATTGTCAAAGCAGCAACACTGTGCTAAAAGACTGCAGTAAATCCTCAAATCCCTCTATTCCATCAGGCTCTACTCCACTTCCAGGGAGCTGATTCCTGCTCGCTTTCATAAATAGCCCAACGGGGATGATGCTGCAGCCTGAGACGCCTCATGCATGAGCAGTAGGTGCCACCCAGACCCACAGCACAAGGCCTGGCAGCAGCGTTTGGAGGTGGCCCTGGCAGTGGCCCTGGCAGTGGCCCTGGCAGGGGCCTGTGTGGCTCTGAGCTCTCCACAGAGCTGGCGCAGGATCCGCAGTGCTCTGGGAGCAGCCCAGGGTGGAATGGCACCGTCCTTGCGTGGGTGATGAGTCACCCTGGCAGGTTATGTCACCCTTTCTCCTCACACAACCCCCAGCCTGGCTGCCCATGCACTGCACGGCCTGGGCCACGTCTGTGCCCTTCTCTCCTCCCCAGCTCTGCTCACACAGGCAGGTGCCAGCCTGGCCCTGGAGAACCCCCGAAGTGCAGCTTCACTCTGGGGAGCCAGCTTCGCTCTCTGAGGGGTTACAGGCTGCAGGGGCTGGCGTACAGTGGGGTTAACTCCCAGCAAAAGCACAGCCCTGCTCCTGATTATCTTGGAATACTGAGAATTGGTGTTTTCCTTACCTATGGATCTAAGGTCTGTGCTTTGTTGTGCCCCCAGACCATCTCTAAAATACGGTGTTGGGACCCACTCTCACTCGAAGCAGCACATGCACTTTGATCAAAGCACAAACTGATCATTCCTGCCCGAGAACATGGCTGTTGTGAGCCCCAGAAATCCTCCAACAGGAATGTCTTCTGCCTGTCATCCCTTCGTTACTCACTGCACTTCCATGGGCCGGGATCTGAAGGAGCCCTGTCTCCGGCTGCAGTTTCCCCGTGGCACAGCTGTCAGCTGCTTGCCTTTCCCAAGGATGTGAGGAACGTGCAGAGCAGCAGAGTTGCCTTGAATGCATTTAGGGAGCTCCCTGCCTCGATGTTTCTCCCCATTGTGAGCACGAAGCTGATGAGGTTTATCTGTACTTCCAGCACTGGGGTGAGGGCTGCCTGTCAAACAAGGCGGGCAGTGGTTCATACACCGATGATCATGTACAGGCTGCCTTCACAATGAGCTGAAATGTAGGCAATGAACTTTTTCCCCCCTCCCCTTCCCCGTATCATAGCAACTGTGCTACTGCAAGGGCTATTTTAAGAACAGTAACTTTTCACCAAACGTGATTATGAAGCAGACTGAGTGAGCTCAGTGTGCAAAAATACTGCATCCCTTCCGCAGCATCTCTGGGCCAAAATCTGATACCCTCACCCAAAAGCATAAGAAATTACCCTGCAGATTGTCCAAATAGCATCCAAAAGAGGTAACTGTGAGTGTTGCTGTTTTAAACCAATGTTCAAGGAACTTGTGGTGATATCATTGCAAGAAGACACAGCTCTGTCAGGAGCTTCCAGAAGGGAGTGTCCAGGGCTGAGAAATACAAGCTGGGAGGTGAAGGGTGGACAGCAAGAGTGTCCATCAGCAGCATGGAGAGCTGCCCAGGGAGGGAAATGATTGCTTTCTGTGGTTTGCAACAGTGATGTAGATCTTGTAAATTCTGAGGGAGTAAAAGGGTAGTTTGTATTCTGAGGGCTCTTGCCTGAATAGGAGAATACTAGAAAAGCTTCAGTCATCAAGATGCGCACAGCTGCAGGGATCACTGGCACAAAAATCTTTCAGAGTAAGCAAAGGGAGCAGTTTCTAGGTCTGCGTGAAGAGGGATTTGAATTTCTGATCAGCTCAATCACACAGGACACACTTTTCAAAGCTGAGTAACCAAAACTGTGCTAAAAACCTGCAGCCCGGCAGGGAACATGAGCAGCCTTTCCTTCAGCGAGGCTCCAGCATCACTGAGTGGCAGTGAGTCGTGCACAGAGCATGACACAACCCAGACACGTCAGACCAACCTGAGCACGTGCTGCACCACGGGCTCTGCTCCTGCAAGGAAGGAATTGCCTTCTCCCAGAGACCTCTGATTGCCCATTGCTCGTCTCCCACATGGCAGCTACTTCCAGAGCACAGTGGCTATTGGCTCGGGCTGCTGGGTGCCCACAGAAATAGGTGCCTCACTGAGAAAGTTGAGTGTGTTTTATTGTCCAGGTGGGTTTGTGTCCACAGGATTTGCATCACAGGTGGTTAACACAGAGATCGGGTGCTGCTAGAGAAGTCTCGGTCCTCTGAGCTTTGAGGAGCTTTGAGGCTTCCTCTTCTCTAGAGGATAGCAGGGGGGTCTCAGCTTTCTCTGCCCATGGTTTAGTTAAGATTAAATGATTTGTTGTTTCAGATTCTGAAGGCAAAGCCTGCACTGGTGACGATGCCACGAGGGTGACGCAGAGCGAGGCCCCAGCACCCGTGTGCCAGGCACTCGCCTCAGAGGAGGGGCAGCAGGAGACCACAGCAGCAGCCACAACGAATGTGACCTCCTTTGGTGAGGAGCTGCACTTGGATGAGCTGAAAGAAGATGCAGGTATTGGGTAGAAAATGTTTTCAGAAAAGCTGTGAAGTGTTGTGAAAATACTTGTGCTGAGGAGTCGAATGTCAGTGCATTAAAGGGTCAAAGCACCATGTTCAGCTCTGCTCCATACTGGGTTGGCAACTGGTACTTAAAAGCAGTAATTTCTGAGACATCTACCAAACTAAGGAACTGCACAAAGCTTGGCATGATGGGATTAGCTGAATTATGAGATGATCCAGCCTTGGCATGGTGCCCCTTTGGTACCAGCAGTGGCTGCTGTGAAGATGACATAAGCTTCTCTCAAAGAGATTTCTTAAACTTCTGTGCCAAGCCTGAATTTGTTTGTCCTGGCTCAGGAGAACAATGTCAATACACAGCCCACACCGTCCATATCATCACCCTGTCCCCAGTAAGCTGCAAACACCAGTGAAGTTCGATACCAGGAGCACAGGTCACCTAAACCAAGCTCCTTTCATGCAGCTCTGCTCTGGTGAGCTCACCCACGGCAGCAGTTCTTAGGGACTAGAGCAGCCAGGCACAACCCAGCAGCTGGAGGGTTCCATTCACTTCCTGACAACCAAGAAATGCAAAGCTGCAGAGATAATGCTTTATCCTGGTTTGTGAGGAGTGCCATGGAGTGGTTATGGATCTTCCTGGCCTCTGGTCAATGTTTACACCTTCTCCATCTGCCCTGGCTGCCTTTTGTTCTCCGTCCCACCCCTTCAGGCCCTGCTTTCTCAGGTGTCCCAGCCCCTGGCTGCTTTCCCCAAGCCCATCCCTGCCTGCTTCCACCCTCAGCCTGCTTCAGCAGCTCAGAATGGAAATCGTTCCCTCATTAGCTGAGGCAAAACCCATTCATCTCCCTGTTCTTAAAACAACCAGATCAAATCTTGATCAGATTACAGGTTTCTTTTCTTCTTTCTCTTTTCTAGGGATAATTCTGTATCACTCAAGAAATTTCTTTCTGGATTTCTAATTCTTGCCATGGGGACATACTATCATGGAGAGATAGCACTAATAAGGTGTCACATACTTAACCAGATGGCTCTGCATAAACTCATACTGTAATGTAAAATTTACCTTACAGTGTGTTCAAAATTGTGCATTGAAGCTTTCAAAACCATCCCAATTTCTTCAGTCTCTTTCCCTAATCCTAGTTCCTTATATTGTCTCCCTGAAACAATCTTTCCCGTCCTCTGTGTTTCTTTTCCTCCATTTTTTGAGGCATCATTTTCCCAGGTTCCACAAAACCCCCTGTGGGATTACATTCTCCTGTCTACCTAGTCTGAGAGATTCCACTTCAGTTTGTAGGAAGTCTTTCTGTCTCTTCCATTGGTGGCCTCTGGCTTCCAAAATAATTATTGCTGATCTAGTCTTAATGTGCTAATTTATCCCTGTCTGTACATCCCAGCATTGCTGTCTCTAGCGAGAGCACCTGACGGAATTAATTGGATGGGAAAGCTCTTCAAAATTGTCAGAGTGTGTTGCTAAGTTTATTATAATGTTGAGTTTTTTATAACATTTGCCCTTGGGCTCAATCCAGGCCTAATGCAGTGGGTGTCTTCCCAGAAATTCACACGAGTGAGTGACCAGCTACAAACAAAGTGAATGTGTTTGCTTTAAACCCAATGTGTTCTATGTCATCCTGAAATTGTGGGATAAAGGCCAAGGAGGGGAAGAGGAGAAAACACAATTCATAGAATCCATGTTCATGTTAATGCACAGAAAAAGAACAGCCAGGGCACAAAGAGGGCAGTTTTTCCCACCTCACCTTGCCAGCAGGCCTGGGGACAGTCCCAAGGGGAGGATTGCTAGCTGGTAATGAGATGGCATTTTGACAAGTGGCACTCCATGAATAATTCTCTACTCCAGCAGGAGCCTAGTACTGAGCACTTGGAACATTTTCAGCAGGATAAGATTCACTCTGCAGTATGAAATCTGTTAATGGGTTTGTGTGCTCCAGACTCAGGTCTGCCTGACACCACTCCCAGGGCAGGGTGGAGTTCAGGACCAAAAAAGTCTGGCTGGGGCTGAGAGCATTTGGGATCCACCTTCTGCTGCTCCTCTGCACCTGTGCCAAGCAGCCCTTCCTGTCCCAGGCACACCCACTGATTGTGGAATTCCTGCCAGAGAAAGTATTGCTCCACTCAGGGGAAGGCACTCAAATCTGACTAATTTTCCTCTCAAGCTCCTCACATCTACCAGGGCTCTTGATCTTTCTATAATGTAACCCATTACTGACTTTATTTTTCCCTTCCTCTATTACCCGTTTTGTCTCCTGTGCAGTGGGCACAAACACCCTGGAACAAGGCATTTCCCTACAAGTACATTTAAAAAAATTATTTCCTTCTGTAATGCACAGAACTATCACCCACAGCAGCTTTCCCATCATGACAAATTTCACAAGAACTCCTGTTAATGATGCGTATTTATTCTACTTTCCTGTCTCTTTTGAGTGACAAATGCTCATTCCTCCTCTTCTAGGCATACTCATTAATCTGTTTGTCAACAAATTAAATGCCATTATCTTGCCAGTGCTATTGTTTCCAGCTGCCTGAGTGCCTTGGTGCCTCCCCACGCACTCTGAGCACAAGGCTGCTGAATGTTCATTAACACAGAGAGTTCGAATTCCCAACGAGACACAAAATCGAGCCAAGAAAAGATTCATGATGCAGCAGCTGTGGGTGCCACTGCAGCGAGATTTTAGGAGATGCCCTAGAATGGTTTGGAGGGAAAGGTCCTCTGGTTAGACAATCCAGAGTGCCAGGAGGAGTGGGATTTGCCCAGGAGTTTGGACCTCTCTCATGCTCTGCATGACCCCAGCTTTGGATCCTCAGCACTGGAAGACACGGATCTGTTGGAGGGCCAGAGAGCCACCAAAAGGAGCAGAGGGATGGAACACCTCTCCTGAGAGGGCAGTCTGAGAGGGTTGGGGTCATCCAGATGGAGAAAAGAAGGCTCCAGTGAGATCTTGCTGCAGCCTTTCAGTACTTACAGGCAGCTTTATAAAAAAGATGGGGACAAACATTTTGATAGGGCCTGTTGTGGTAGAACAAAGGGCAATGTGTGTAAACTAAAAGAAGGAAGATTCAGGCTAGATACAAGGAAGAATTTTTTTACAAAGAGGGTGGTAAAACACTGGAACACATTGCCCAGAGAGGTGGTAGATGCCTCATCCCTGGAAGCATCCAAGTTCAGGTTGGATAGGACCCTGAGCAATTTGATTTCGTTGAAGAGGTCCCTGCTCATTTCAGGGGGTTGGACTAAATACCTTTAAAGGTCCCTTCCAACACAAACCTGCTGTGATTCTGTGCTTAGGAGAGATTTAAGCACTGATCGCCCCATTTGGATGAATGCTTTGCCTGCTGGGATAGGAAAAATGACCCTCATGTCTACTGCTGAGCCCAGAGTGGCTGGAAATGCAGTTTGGAGGGAGTCTGGCCATGGCTGGGCACCTGGATCAGAGTCAGCCTCAAGCTTCTCAGTGGTTCCCCACACCTGCCAAGGACATGCAACAGAGTGAAAGCCCAGCAGTGAGGCTCCGTGTGAGTCTGGGCACTGCCAGAGCAGCTGTATCTGAGCAGAATTCAAGGATGCTAATTTTGGACCTCACCACTGAAATTCCACCTATGTTCTGCTTCAGCTTCATGCCTTTCTGGAGCTATTCCCCTGTGCCCTCATCACAGCCTGGTCAATTTGATGAACTGCTCAGTGATTCAGCCTGCACTAAGTTTCACAGCTAAGTGCTTTTACCCTCCTCGCAGAGGTAATCCTGAAATGAGCAGTGCTTCACCATCTCAGATAAGGGCTTTGGAGACTGAATTTTTTCTTGAGTGCTTCACTGATTCCCCATTCCACTCTAACTGCTCAGAGCCAATAGCAAATCATTTTTGTGGCAGGTTCTTTCTGGTTATCAGCTTTCACTCAGGAAAGACTCAACAGAGCTCTGGAGTCAGGTACAGTAAAAAAGAAGACTAGGGAGGCAAGTTGAAATCATGTATTAAATGAGATAAAAATCGTATTGGGAAAATAAACAACACATCAACTACTGGAAAGTCAGTTTTTAGGTAATATTACGGGTTTGATACTCCTTCCCCTTTGGCTGTGTGTTCCTAGACAGAGCAGTACTCACCCAGTGACACTGGCACCACAGCTGTGTGCTCTGAGAAAATCCATTGCAGCTCTCAGAAGTTGCTTTGCCTTGCTATCCTCATTATTAAAAAAAAAAAAAAAGTCAGGGGAAAAAGGCTTTCGGGAAGTAAGGGAAGCTCAGCAGTTTTCTCAGGAACATCAAAACTAACGTTTCTTCAATATCCTTGTACATTTTATTCTTCACCTGCTCTGGCTGCCTGGCTGTTTCACACAATTACTTTCACTGTGGAAAAGAAGTGCTTCTAGCTGTGTGCCATGTGTTCAGTTTTTCTGAATGTTCCTGGCATTGTCCCCTGGCCTATCATTATTAACTTCGTGTTCCATTAATTTCACTCATCTTCCCACTAGCCAAGAAACCTTCAGCACCCACGGAAGAACTGGAAGATGCCAGCCTGCCAGCATCTGAAGACAGTCCACAAGCCTTACTCGTACCTGAATCCACAGATTCCCCCCAGAAGCAGACAGAAAGAAACCCAGCACAGCTTCCCAGCCCTCCATCGCTCCCAGCTCCACCACCTAAGGCAATCTCCAAAATCACCAAGAGCATAACAGGTCAGTCATCACTGCTCAATACTTTCCCATCCCTTACGTGTTGTTCACCTCTACAGCACTATCAGATCGTTTTCTCACAGCTGTTTTTAAGCCCCAAAGTGCTGAGGATCAGGCCAGTTATACTGAGTGAGCTGTAACCACGTCTGGTTGCCTGATAACAGTGCACTGATCTTTGTACTTCACATGTTTATCTGAATCTCCCAGGGGATTATTTGTTGTGAGTCTATAGCACTAAACACACGTAAAACAAATCAAACCAACTGCAAACATCTGCTGAATCCCATGCTCATATCGATATGCCATAAAACACAAGGAAGATTTAAATGTTTTCATTACCTAGACTCCCACTGGAGAGCAGGACAGCAGCCAAAACCTGGTTCAAGTCAAAGGTTCTGCAGAGGTTTCTGTCTGAAGGGTTTGCTCTCTAGGGCAGGTCTAAACTAGAGCTATGAAATCTGGTCTCGTTAGCAGAACACACAGGAGTGACACACCTGGCAATCCTCTGCGCCAGACTCCATTGAACGTTTCCAAAAGCAATTCCCCTGGGCCTGATTTTCTAATGTGTTGCCAATGTTGTTACACTTCTCAGCATTCTGGCACTGCAGAAAGGGTGCTAAAATGAGAATGACTTTAGTTGGTTCCAATTTCAGGGCCCCTACATATGGTAAAAGCAGTTAAAAGGGCCTTATTGCAAATTGGAATCAAGTCCTGACATCTAAATGTCAGACCTGTTGGATATTTAGACTTTTAAATGACAGCCATTATGTGAGCCCTGATTTGCATCCACACTCATCATCTGGCACAATGAGCAGAGCTTTCAAAGTCACCAGGAAACAAAACATCAGAGGGGCACTGTGACCTGGCCACCGGGGCTTATAGAAAATATTGAGGTTTTCAGTCTCTCTGAAGAAAATTACAAGTATTTGTTTCCAATGGAAACAATTCATACTTTGTCTGTGCTTAAAAGCTGTAATAACTCAAGTGGGATCTGGATTCAAAATGGTATTTTAGTGCTCCTTGGGAGCTGCTCTTCAGGTTGCTTCACCATCCTGTGCTGGGGGTGAGGCTCGGGCCTCCCCTTCCACCCTGCAGCAGGAACAGGCAGCCCAGGCCCCCTGTGCCTCTGCTCAGCTGAGGAGAGGGCCATGCTTGGCATCAGATGTATTTGGAAACCTCACCCAGGCAGGGGATAGAGATTACACCTCCACCAGGCACTTCAGAGCATTTAGAGTTCACATCTTTTGCTGCTTAACCCAAGTATTTCCTGTAGCATCTGAGATATTTTGAGTTTTGATATTTAATTCTCATTTACATTTTCCACAAAGAACAACTTTTAATTTTCTCAATGACTCCGATAACTCTAGACCGTTTCCCAGTAGTGATAATACATGTTTATTTTTGTGGGGATGTGGAGGCAGTGCTAAGTTAAAATTAAACAAACACCGTCAGTGAGTGAGAGGAGATACAAAAGTGTAGGGAGAGAAAAAGGGCGATTATGAAAGAAAAGGGAGATGAAGGGGTTGAAAAGCTCTTTTG
Source organism: Oreocharis arfaki (assembly GCA_013398015.1). Lineage (NCBI taxonomy): Eukaryota > Metazoa > Chordata > Aves > Passeriformes > Paramythiidae > Oreocharis > Oreocharis arfaki. The sequence continues at coordinate 337,773 of VZRR01011905.1, forward strand.
TGTTTAGTTTTTCCCCCCTTAACAATGCCAGAGATGCTGTCAGCAGAGGAGTGAGGAGTAAGTCAAGCACCAATTAATCAAAGAGAGCAGGAACAGGGCAAGGTGCCAAGACATCACTTTGCAAGATTATTCACTGAACATCTGTCATTAGGACAAATAAGGTGTGATCTCAGGAAATTCTCAATATTGTCCGAAGCTGCAGCGAGGACGAAATTGGCCCTTGACCTGTTCCAGGAGCAAGCTGCTGTAAAGACAAAACAAAGTCTTCTCTTTCCCTGCTTTAGGGTAGAGCTGAACCCACGGTTCTTGCTCTGAGGAAACACAGACACCCTCTCTCCCTGCACAGAGGGAAAAGTGGCTCAGGAGGTGGTTTTGTCCATCCCCTCAGGCCGTGATTCAATGGGCAGCAATTGATGATAAATGTGCTCTGCCCATCTCCACAGCAGCACAAAATCAAAGCCCCCCTGAGTACCAAAGCCCATCTTTGCTCAGCAGAGCTCGGCTGTGTCCTGGATGGAGCAGCCGCCCTGGTCAGTGCAGGAGGGGCACTGGGATGGGAAGGTGTCTCAGATGTTGCACATCAGGCTCTTGGAGAAATGCCCCCGTGCTTTCAGACTTTCCAGATTTTAAACAGAGTAAGTTTTGAGCTAGTTTGAACCCTGCCTCCTGTCTGCACAGAGATGGACAAAGCCATTGCTAAGAGTTCTGGGCTGGAGGGACACAAATGTGCACAAACACTCTCCAGAAATGAAAAGAAGTAATGTCAGACCTTCCTTAGAACAAGAGAGATTTTATTGTGGATGCAGCTCTCCTCGCTGAAGGATGCTCTACTCCTCACCCCACAAATGAGAAAAGAGACCAGGCTTAGTGTTGCCACACTCAGATTTTCAGTGTTAGACTTTGGTTACGACTTCAGGAGCTCTTCTTAAGACAAACATAGGAAAAGGCCTGTTTTTGGTAACCCTTATATGCAGGACGCTTGCTCTGAGAGGAGATATTTAGTAGCTGAAGTTACCATTTCTTGCCCTCTCCAGTTTTCTAGCAAGTTTCTCTGCTAACTGGAACCAAGTCCTTGTTAAAAGACTATTTCAGGATAATCCTGGCCTGAGCAGAAGTTTTTCTGTGCTATGAATTGAAGAATTTATCTCAAAAGTAAGCAGAAAAAAGGGAAAAATTACCTGAGAAAAGCTGTTTGTACCAAAGCTGCGCAAGCTGTGCCAGTTTAAAAAGGTCTGTGAAGCACTAGGTGGCAACACGGGACAAGAAATGCTCTGGGATGAGGCGCTCGCATTGCCTCTCCACACCCAGCCCGAGCTGCTGGTGTAAACAACTCCGTATGCCAGAGGCTTGGGACAGGGATATCGGGGGAGAGGGAAGAGGACTGCAGAACAGAAAAACTAATCAGCATATTTTTCAGGCCAGAAGTTCAGTTATCCTAAGGGTGTGAAGCTACCAAATTTACAGCCAGGGAAATGTCCACTGTGTTTCAGACTCAAATGCTGGGGAAGGTACACATCAGTCTAAACGTACAACTCAACTCTAATTTCAGACAAAATGCTTATATTGCATAGAAAATACCTGCATCTGGGGGTAAAAAGAGATTACATTGCCCCACCCTTCTTTTTTCTTGTTAGTGCTCAATACCCCATCTTTCATTTGGATGTCATTTGGCAAGTTTTGTTAGGCAAACATTATCCTCATATTATAATGATTTTGGCATTTTCTCATTGGTCTGAGGAAGACAGAGGTCTGAGCTGGGCAGCAATCACAGAGGAGCAGCGAACAGACACTGGTACATTTTGTGCAGACTCAGAACCACGGGGCATAAATTTTAATACAGTCTGCCAGAGTCCAGCAGAGAAAATGCTAGATTGGAAAGCCACCACAGCCCAAGCTTTTGGTGGTGAGCAGCAACAGTGCGGGCAAGCAAAAATGCATTGGTGGGCTGGGAAAAAGGAGAATCTGATTCTGTGAGAAAGAGGGGAAATGGGAGAGACATCTGTTTTGCTGGATTAAAGATCTGGAGTGGTGCAGCAAGAGCCTTTTGAACTCACTTACTCAGCCAGTTACCTCACAGCAAGAGCAAAACATCACCATTTATCCTCTGTTCAATACAACAAATTAATTTTAGTGCAGACTCTCTGCGAAAAAAAACCCCCAAAAGCATTGCACAACCTCTTCCCCTCTTGTGTTTTGACAGCAGGAACTGAAATGGATGACCCAGCCATGAAATCTCCTCCTTCCACCATCCTGAAGAACTATGTCATTGTTGGTTCCTCCCAAATCTCAGGACAAGCCTCCCTCTTCCACCCCTCTGGCCAGAAAAGCTCAGAGCCCCATGGCAGAGGCCAGGTAACAACGCCCACCGGTTCCCCTCACCTGGCTGCCGTTCATCTGCCTTTACCTCCCAGCAGAGTCATTGAAGAACTCCACAGGGCTCTGGCCACCAAACACCGGCAGGACAGGTACCTACAGCCTCCTGGCTCCAGGGCTGCATGAGGACACTCATCCCACTGCATCATTTTTCTTGGAAAACGTTGTTTTTCCTATCCTGTTGTTGGGGTTTTAATTGCTCCTACAGCTCGGGTTTGCCTTCCTCCTGGTGTCACTGCTTGCAACATCCATCCCTGGTTAAAGTGCTTAATTTGGCAGCCTCTTCAGAGTATGTTCTTCCTTAACAGGGAGGCTACTGGGGCATGGAGTAGGTTTTCAAACAGGAAGAGTCATGGGGTAATCCTTGATCTAGTGCAAAAGAAAATCTCCCGACAAGATACCAAGTCAGAGTAGCAAAGGCACACCCTGCTCCAAGCACCTCTACACACAAGAAATGCTGCCTGTTCTGTGTCTCTTGGCTGGCACAGGAGCACATATAAGATCCATTTTTAATACAAATGCTTTTGGGGAAGCACACTGGGTGCTTTCTCTGGGCTTCATTATAAGCCCTCCTGTACATCAGAGGAGGGCAGAGATAACCTTTGCCATCCCAGAGCTTTGGAGTGCAGTTGGTATCATTGCTCAGTTCCCTAACAACTACTGTCTCAGAGCACAGATTCACAGGATATCATTTCCAGGCCCTGTCAAACCTTTGTTATGATCATACAATATCATATGAATGCTCATATTTCATGCCATGCATGTTTTACATTAGAAGGCCGTGTTGTTGTGGGTTTTTTTAATCACTACAGTGTATCCTGTGACCATATTGCAAAGAAAAACTTTCATCACCACCCCTTCATATTTTATTTTAATGGCAGAGCCAGGAAAGTAGATCCACATTAGCCATTCTCAACTTGAAAATGCCGTCCTGTGCTGGTTCATGCCGAACTCCCTGCCCTGCCCTTTACTAGCTACAGGACATTTTTCTCATTCTCATGTAAGTTTCTACTGCAGCAATGAAACAGTCTTTGTGAAAACTGGGCTGTGCATCTTCCACCCACAGCTTCCACGGAAGAGAAAGCAAAGGCTCTCCAAAAAAGAGAGTGGACGTCCGTCCCTCGAGGACATCGAGCATGGAGCGCAACAAAGAGAAGGAGAACTCACTGAGCTACGGCAGCGACTCAGAAAACAAGAGGAACTCGGTTAAAGAGTCAGATGAGAACAAAGAAAACATGATCATGAACTCAGAGCTCAAGGAAGAGTCTGTTTTTTATCAGGATGAGGAAGTTTTGAACGACTCTGTTATTTCTGGTAAGGAAAGTCACTTACTGTACTGCAAAGATACACTCTCACAACCAAAGGGAATGCTCTAAAGGCAGCAGGCAACAGAAAATATTGAGAAGGATCAATCCCTCTACTGTCACATCAACTTTTTGAAGGACTCCTGGTGAAAAGCTGAAGTTAAATTGGAGTCACAGTGATTGTGGTTGTCCTGGCAGGTTCTGCACGCTGAGATGTATCACTGTGCTTTACCCTCTCAGTTACTGCTGCAGCCCTTGGACTGCTCTGTATGAACAGCAGCACTCCCAGACACCTCACTGCCAGTAGCCAGAGCTTTCTGTACACCCAGTGCCACTGCTGGAAGTGGTTTGGGAATTTAGGACTATTATTTCATGCAGTGATGGTACACAGAAAAGTGATAGAGAGCAATCTGTCTAGGAAGGACAAACATGTCGAGAAAATACCTTAAAGAATAAAGTTTCTCTCCATTTGGTCCATTTTATCCCTTCTTGAGACATATGGGGAATGCATTTTATAATCCTGTGCAATTATTTAAGCGAGCTTTGGCAAAATAACCAGCTCTCATTTGAAAATTTATTTTTCATTCAAGGTTTTAATGTTTTCCATGTTAGCAAGATAGATTCAATCTGAAATGAATCCTTCACTCTCTTCATGAATGCATTAAAAGAAGGCAGGCAGAGAACAATTCATCAAAAAAGGCAGGCAGAGAACAATTTATCAAAAAATAATCGTTGTAGCAGATGAAAGATGAATTTTAGAAGGTGTCTTTGAAAGCATGAGCCAGCAGACAGGACATGAGTTCTGCTGCTGTGTCCTAAGACACCAAGTAACAGAACAGACTCCTGAGGTAAGGCAAAAGGAAAGAGTGCCTTGCCTAATTGCTCTGCATTTAAGGATAGCTTAAAAATAAAAAACACCCTTTAAGTCCTAGTCTTTTTTCTGGCTGTGTGTGTAAAAGTGGGCTCCTTTGATAAAAATTCTAAGAGCTAGAGGCAGCCAGGTAAAAAATGTATTATCTCCTACAAGCAAAACCAAATATGAATATTTTATTATTGAACGTGAATCTCCCTGTCTTTACCAAATAATTATTCATGATGATGATGATAGGAGGGCACTGGTTATTGTACAAGCTTCAGTGATACCTAGAAGCAGCTCTGGGCTTCCCACAATAAGTGCTTGGGTTCTGGACAACGTCTGCAGGTGAACGACAGTGGTGATGCACTGGGGATGGCTGAGGCCAACTGAGAAAACCAGATCTGTTTTTAAAGATATTTTGGCATTACTGTGGCTGCAGCAACGCTGCTGCTCAGCACAGAGGATACCGAGCTCTGTGCCTGATGTCCAGCTAGACAAGCTGGGACATTCCCAAGGCATTTGTGGTGTGAATGCTGGGAAGCACTGCTGGTGCCAGCCTTCGCTCAAGTGAGTGAACCCGTGCACTCCAGAGGAGCAGCAGCGACAGGAACAGCACCAGAACAGTTCCCTAAACATCTCCAGATACCTTCTAGTTTGAAAAAATCTGGGCTGGCCTCCAAGTCAGGGAGTAAAACTATCCATTAATCCTGAGCTGCTTTACAACCCCTGGAGTGCCTTAGTACGTCACCCACTCTTGCCACTGCCACCACGACAGGGCACACAGCCCTGTGGCTACAGGGGGGTAAGGACAGGTCACAGATAACTCTGGAGAAAGTGAGGAATTATACCTTGGTTTTCTATTTGCATCCTACTCAATAAATTATTGTTTGAAACATCTGAAAATGCAAGGCAAGACAAGCTGAAAAATCAACATTACTCATACGTAGCCAACAACTGATAACTGGTGAAATCAAGGTCTGTCCAGCATCAGGCGGTGTTAGGATTTGCTTTTTGAGTGATAGAACAGTGAATATGATAAAAAGAACAGTAAACATACAGGAAATTAAATGTCACGATTCCACTGAATTAAAACAGGACGTTTTTGCAGGAACCTGCAGCCCTAACATGAGAAGGGTGTGAATTTCCCCAGCATTTCTTGTTGACCTAGCTGAGGTGTGATAAATCATGAAACAATCCAGCCAAGATCCTGCCTGAGATAGATGGTCGAGGGACAGAGTGGCACTGAATGTGCCTGACTGACCAGGAAAAATAACCCTTAGGAAGAGAATGCTTAAATAAGGGTGTTTGCAGGTTCAGTTCCTACTGAGGTAGTGATCAGGAAGGAATTTGCCTCAGGGTGCTGAAAGTGGATGTGGGGAAAACTAGCTTGGGGCTTTATTTTCCCTTTTTCTCTAATTTTGTTTTATTCACATGCACTTTTAAAATTTTGCATGTATACTGACATTTGAACCTGTTCTGGTAAATTATGTTCCATTATGAATAGTCCACCTTTGATTGACAGATGGAGCTGACACCGTTAATTAGGATTTTGACTCCACTTCCTTTAAAGTCAATGACAAAAATCCTATAGATGATATCACTTTCCATGCCCCCAAGGTGTCCTGCCCTGCCCTGGGACACTCTGCACTGGCCACTGCTGCAGCTCCCATGGCCTGGACACACAGAGCTCCTTGTCCACGTGCAGGCTCTCCACAGAAACCTCCTGACGTGGCCAAATTCCTGTCTCTTTAACATAGGTGAAACTGGGAACGTGTGCAGGAATACCCAGGAGTTTTCCAGCCCCGAATGTCCTTCAGCTTGTTTCCAGCAGGAATTCTCTTGGTTCCTGTGCACCCACTCCCAGCGTGGTGGAGGCTGGAGGAGCCTTGTCAGAGTCCCAGGTCCGTGGCTTTGAGAGCCAAATGCTCCTGGTGGAGTCGGATGCTCCGTCAGCAGAAGGCTCCGTGTGGCAGCAGCCAAATCGTTTAACTTCCCTGCCCATCTGTGAAATGTATATCTGCTGCTTCAGACAGGCCTGTGTGCTTTAATTTAATTAATGCTTGCAGCAGACTGTGAGAGCATTTCAAGGAAGGTGCTAAGTAAGGGCACAGCTTTTAGGCTCCAGAGAGGGGTTTTGAGCTGATTATGGTTTCTAAGAAGTTTAACTTTAGACCGGTGCAACTATCAGGAGATTTTTCACTGTTCACACAGGGAGACCAAAACTACTCTGCCCCACTCTTCCCAACAGGTAAATGTGGGAAGGAGGTTGTACAGACTCCTCCCCTCTGCATAAAGAAATTTGAGATCAGTAGTGATAATAATAATGGAGGTCCACAGATCCCTAACAAATAAAACCCCAGTATTTGGGAATGAGAATCTATTTAGGATTTAGAATCTTGCCAAGCTCCAGAGCATCCTTTAAGAAATAGACTTTAATCCTATCTCAAATGCCAAACAAAAATACCGATTAAGTGTCATTTTCTTTAAAAATGAGGTGACCTTCTCTAGAAAAGGTGAAGCATTACATTAAAAAGAAACCAAACCATTTAAAGCACCAAAACAAATTAACCTCCTATTACACACCATGCCCCCAAGATGAAACAAAGGTTTAACTGCAGTTCCTTCATGCCCTGAGGAATATGTTCCCTCTGCATTTGTGGTGGTTTTGTGTCTGAGCCCTGCTCAGCTGGAGTGCTGCTTTCTGACATTAACGTGTACAACTGCTCCTTGCACAGATCACTGCCACTCTGTGCCCCCCCTGCTCTCCAGAAGTTCCTGTTTCATCCCCAGGAGCTGCCTTTCTAATAACTTTCCTTTCAATGCATGTCCCAGGTACTTTGCCAAGAAAATGCAAGAAAGAACTGCTGGCAGTAAAACTACGGAACAGACCGAGTAAGCAGGAGCTGGAAGACAGGAATATTTTCCCAAGGAGAACAGATGAGGAAAGACAGGAAATCCGGCAGCAAATTGAAATGAAACTCTCCAAGTAAGTGTTGTGAATGGGAACGGGGAGGAGCCTCCCTTTACAATGGAGCATCCTCTGAGTCCTGTCAGACGAGGCACTGCCACCCTCCCAGGCCCATTTCCTGCAGGGAGCCATCCACAAACCAATACAGCACATTTTCAGCTGTCAATCAGCCACAGGGAAAAAAGTCTTAACTCCCTCTTCAGTCAGGATTGCCTCGATTTCAGGGGAAAACAAGACAGAAGTCAATTTGGGAGACAAAATCCTGCCAAATCTACCTGCAGCTCTGCTGCTGCAATCAAGATTTGGAGGTCCTCCAGAAAACCCAGTGCTTTAGCAAAAACAGTAATGTAATTATTTATCAGCCTGATTTGGCTTTTTCTGCTCTAGCTGAATGTGAGGATAAAAGCAATTTTAGAGCTGCACATTTACTTGCCCAAGGGAAAGCTGCTGCATTGGTGGCTGCACTGGTGCTTTAAGGCAGAAGCAGCAATGCCCTCACCTGGGGAAGGTGCCCGTGTAAGTGCAGCTGCAGGCACAGCAAGGATGCTCTGGTTTTGATCAGTAACCAGGGCAACAGGAGAGAGCTGTGAGAGAAACAGCATCACTGTGGTGTGCAGCCTAAAGCAAACACTGAAGGTAACTGGGAGGCTCACATTGCACCATTTGGTTTTTGTGTGTGCCTTTTTTAAGAGCTGCATTTGGGTATCTGCAGACATGAATATTTTAGAGGAGACAAAGTGGATTGTTAAATAATCTGTGCTGTGCTGCCCACACGGGGACAGTGAGCGCTGCTCACCGCCAAAATGCTCAGAATCAAATTGAGAAACATGAATAGAAATTCATTTACAAGGCGTATTAAATATTAAATATCTCAAGCCTCTCCTGAAAGAAACATTTATTGATATTTAGAATAACTCATTCATGTGCATGCTTTTGATTAAACTCTACCTCTGGGGACAGGGAATGAGAACAAGTGTGTGGATCAGAGCACAAGTCCTAATGGACCAGAGTTTATGGAGGAGAACATCTCTGCCATCACCACCCCTGCCCTCAGCTAAGGAACGAGCTGCTGAGGGGACACAGAGGAGGGTTTGGGTGCCTTTCATGGTGCCCCTGCAACAGCAGAGATGGAGTTATGGCCCCTCCAGTCTCAGTGGCTGCACGGCAGCACTTGGCACCCAAAGGGGAGCAGTGCTTTGTGCCAGGCACTGCACAAGTCAGTGCAGGTATCAGACTCTGCCACAGAAACCATCCAGACAAGTAGAAGAGATCCCTCTACAATGTACAATGAGCTCCAAGAGTTACAGACAGAGCAGATCATAGGTGGGTCCCATTAGCACCCATCGCCTTAGGAAGGAAAGATGGACCTTGATCACCCTGACCTTGCAAGCCTTGTGCATTCATTTCAGGGAAATACTTCACTTTGCACCCCAGTATCGTTAATTCCATTATTTTGGCCATTCAGTCACTCATGAGATCTCTTCATACATCAGAAGCCTAAATCGATTACTTTAAAATACACAAAAAATGATTTCCACCCTACTGCATCCCTAAAACCAAGTTCAACCACCACAAAGTATTCACTGAATGAGAAGATGACGTTGTATCCAGCCCCATCTCACACTGCTGAAATGCCCAGAAGGTCACATCTCTTTCCAGCCCTGCCTGACTTCTCTTAGGGTGAAAGGTCTGATGGAATTGCAGCTGCAGGTGCTGTAACTACAGCCTTTATCCTGTTCTTTCCATTCATCTTGCTTAATAATGAGCCTGAAGAATTACTGTAAGAGATGCATCCCCAGAGTCCAGTGCCAGTACAAGGACTTGCAGAGGACACTGCTGGACAGGTGAAAGGGGCTGGTCCTGCCCAGGAGGCAGGAAATTTGCTGTCTGTAGGTGAGTGCAGCTAAGGGAGCCTCCCCTGCCTGCTATGATCTCATGCAGCAATGTGGGGTGCAGCCCATCAGTGTCACTGGTGATGTCTGGAGGATGGCTAAAAGCCATCTTTGTTCCAAGTGCTGGAAGTCAGGCCTTAATTTGGTTCCTTCTTCCTGGAACTCGGAAGATTGAGCGCATTTCGGGGAACAGACGGCGCAGAGATTGCTGGAATAGCCAGGAAAGGCAAAACAGATTGGGAGCAGTCTCCCACACAACTTCCAGCACATATGTGTTGGCAGAGCTCAGCTCAGCTCTTAACTCATCCACCAGAATAGAACATGAGCGTGCAAACAAACTCAGGTGGTGAATGCATGCAGAAAAATATTTACAACACCAGGAAAAGCAAGTGGGTGTCCAAAAAACCCAACAGCCAACCAACAAAGTACAAATGAATTCTGACAAAGGCCAAAGGGCCCAAGCCCTAGAGATATCCCTTTGGAGTTTCTGACTAGGACTCACCTCACAAAACCCAGCCACCCCAGAGCCCACACTCAGAGCACAGCCTGGCTGTGGTGTGGAAATGAAGCCAAACTGGGAAGAGCGAAATTCTTGGATGAGCTTTTGAGGTGTTTGCACTCATTCATTTCACTGGTACTTGGGCAGCACAGTCTCTGTGTGACAACTTGGAAGTTTATAGCTAAGGAATGTAGTGCTGGGGTGGGAAGTGCTGCCTGGGAAGTGGGACCCAGTAGAAATGTCTGTTCTCTGCAGGGTTTTGCCACTACCTGTGCAGAAAAGAGCAGCACGTTGCTGCTGCTGCTGCAATAGTAACACTTAGATAACAGCAAATCATGAATCCACGTGTACCATCAGGCTACAGATTTGTGTTTAGCACAAAGAATAATCCACGGGCAGATTAGCAAGTGGTTATCCAATGGATGACTGCATAAGAATGGGACATAACCAGGCAGTTGTTGACAGGGTCGATATTTCTCAGCACAGTTGTAGGGTTTGATGGCCTGTAGCTGTCTAGAAAATCGCCTCAGCCCCACAGCTAACACAGCCTCTCTCCGTGCTCTGGAGGGAAAGATGTAGTGACATATGCAATGTGCAAAATACACTGAATAATGGTGTTTATATAGCTTAAAAGATGGGGAGACAAAAGAATAGCATCCTCTCAAAACCTCTGTATTATTTAAGTGGTTCTGGTTGTAACACATTTCAGCAGTAGCTGTGAACCTGCTGAGAAAAGCAACTCTCTGCTATCACTCTGATGAGTGTTTATGGAGTCAAAGCTAAACCCCTTACTTTCCTTCACTTTTCCACTCATTCCATCTCAAAAGAGAGGCTGGGAAATTCCATATTTTGAGCCAAATTCTACTTTTACAGCAGTGCAAATCCACTGAATTCAGATTTATTATTGACTGACAGCAGCGTGAGGAGAGATTCCAGGATTCATTTCTGTGCATCGCTGCTTTTGAAAAGTGTATTTCCTGTATTTCATGCTCCAGGCCAATTTAATCTACCACTTGTTGCCGTGGAAACATGCACTTTTCCCTCCTCCTCCATCCAAAATGGCAGTATTCCAGTTTTCCCTGTGCTGTAGTGCTTCTCTTACTGATCCACGCATCCCCAGTGCCCCAGAGCACGGGGTACACTTGGAATACTCTGCTGTGCATTAGGCAGCAGGGCTCCCAACAGGTCCTGGTTCCATTATCATATGTTCAGAGCACAGATAATAAACCCTCGATGGAATTCAGTGAATCCAGAGCTCTTTGTGCCACGAGGCAGAAAAGACATTTGCAAGTACGATTGTTTGCAATATCTGCTTCCTGTCTCACAGACACACTTTGTTCCAGAAGGGGTTTCAGCTGAAACCTGGGGGAGTGAAAGACTTGCTAGACTGAAGGGTGACTCAGGAAAAGGTTGTTTAATTGAATTTGATACCTGACTGTTTAGAAAGTTGATGTTTGAAGTGCCTGGGTGGCTCGTGCTTCTTGAGAACGCCTCATTCAACTACAGTTGAAGACACTCCAGTATGACTTAATGTCTCAATGAAAACACAAATTCCCGGAAAAGATTATGCTGGTAACATTCACTTCATGTGCTGCTCTTTGGGTATTCGTGCAAGTAGACATGATGGGTCAAGTGGCACTTAAAAGATGATGGAGACAGGAATTGAGATACAGAAACGTGGGCAGAGGAGTCAGACAGGAAGAACAAAGGGTTTGTGTACACAGAGAAGAACCCAGACTTGAGCACCTAAAGCTGATCTTGACCACACTGAAAATCTTGGCTGAGTGGATGATGCTGGGGCAAGGTTTCCTGGCAACATAAAGGGAAAAGGAGGCATCTTTATTCAGTCGTTACCACAAATGGAATCTGTAGTCGTGGTGCTGCCCTGAGGTTCCTGGAGAGGCATTTTCGAGTTGACTCACCCAGGAACTGCAGATGTAGCTAAAAGCACACCCAGATGAGACCCTGGTTTGTCCCTCAGGTAACAGAGCGTGAAGTTCACAGTGCTGGCGACAGAACAATACCAAGCACTTCAGACTGGCAGCCTAAAAGCAAAGCAGCACCAGAGCTCAACAAGGAGCACTCACAAAGACAATTTTACCTTCTGACAGCACAAAAGCTGTACCATGTTTCCCAAGGACAGCACGTCCAGTGCCACTTCCCCACAGAAATGTCTCAGTGCAGCTTTGCTCACCAAAAAGGCATCAGCACTCCAGACTGAGATGTTCAGCAGGGAACTGGGCTGAATGCACAGAGCTTTGGGGAACATTTTGTTTAGACAGACCAAAAAAGGGGTGTGTGGGTACATGTACAAACTACTGGGAGCCCTAATGCAGAAGTTTAGGAGATGATGAACTGAGCCCAGCCTAAGCTCACCCAGAGATTAGCAAGGGTTTTTTGATGAATCTCCAACTGTGCTCCAACTCCCGGTCACTGGACTAAAAACCAGGGGACTGCCCTAATTACAGAAGGCTGGGAAGGCTTGACACAGATTCATTCCAGAGACAGAAAGGCAACAGGGGGGCAACAGATCAGCTGCCAGCACTAATTAGCTGTGTACAACTTAATGCATTTCATTATTGGGCAGGAATCATCCAGGTAAGCATCTTGCTGATGCTAAAAATAACCCCAGCGAGCACAGCGTGGGCGTGTGTGCAAGGCTCAGCTCCTCACACGAGACAGGAGCTAAATATAGAGCCACAATTTAATTCTGTGGGCGTGTGGGAGCCCAGGGAGTCTCCCGTCTCCTCGCTCTGCTCCAGACAGCAAGACGTGATGCTGGCAGGGGGACAGCTGGGGGCTGCTGTCAGACCTGCACACGGCTGCAGGATTTTATGAAGAGCTTGCACAACACCCATGTGCTCGGTGAGGATTTGGGGGTTTTTGAATGTTTTGCCCCTTTTCAGTTACGGCCTCTGCTTTTCAGGCCGTGGAAAAGCAAGATGTTGTGAGGGATGGGGGGCAGCAGTGGGAAGAATGGAGGGCGTGCAAGCGAAGCTGAGAATTTTTTGGGGCTGTCTCAAGGATTAAGATGTCCAGATCCCAAGGCAGTAGTATTCCCTATGCTCTTCCTTGGTGTCAGGCAGTGCCACACAGCTGGAACCCTGCTGTGAACACAGTGACAGACAGCACTGACCTGCTTGAGGAGCTGAGGGTTAGTGTTTGCTGCCAGAGCTCCTGAGACAGCCTTCAGGAGTAAAAATCAGGAGGAAAGGGAGAGGACTCAATTGTCATTAAGGCCTCCAAGCAATGAGTAAGTTCAGCCTCCTGTTGACAGGGCTTTTCAAGTCCAAGGGAGCTGCAGTGCAGTTCAGATAAAGCGTTAGAGAAGGTTCAAGTACATCTGTACACGCTGTGCCTTGTCTAAAGGGCTGAGAAAGGTTTGTTCCATTTCAGGCATTAAACTCTAGGAATAGAATGAACCTCACTGACACCAATCCCTGGTCAGCAAGTAAACCTAACCTCCCTGAGTGTGTGATCATACTCTGGACAGCAGCTCTTGAACCAGAGGTGCTTCCTTGCTTCAGCAGTGCTTGCACAATTAATTATGGAGCATCCTGTCGGCTCTGGGCAAGAGCCATGATCTGCAGCTGAACCAGAAGGAGCAATTTGCTGTCTCAGACCAGCCCACAGCTCGTCTGGCAAGAATTTTTGAATGCACTAATTCATTTATAAAGGGTTGAAACAGGGTTGCCTTAGTCCTGTGTTACTGTCTGATTTGAACACATGCACACAACCCAGAGCTGCTCTCAGTGCAGGATGGTACTGCTGAGGATTCAACATTCACCTCCTGCTGAAAATGGGGGTATTTGTGCAACCATGAGGCAGTGTCGCTGCACAGGCAGTAAATTCTGCCAGGGGACAAAAAAAAATTCCAGATTCCCAGGGCACAGCTGATTAAAGATTGTCTTCTGGGAAGACACTATCTCCCCTTGCACTGCTTTGTTCTACTTCCCTGGCTCCAGTGCTGGGAATTCCTAATCAAACCTGTTTTGCACAGCACAGTGAAGGCCAGGGCAGCAGGTCAGAGCACAGCAGGCAAGGGAAGAGCAGAGCAGCAGGTGGAAACACTGATAGGAATATACAGGGCCTTTTCTGGGACACAGAGTCAATTCCTCGAATAGATCTGGCGTAAGTGGCACAAGTAAAACTAGAAACAAAAAAATCAGAGTGCAGAAAGCTGTAAAGTATCACAGAGGAGCATAATTACATAAATAAACTTACAGGAAAACTGCTAAAGCAAGCGTAATTGGATAAGAAAAAAGCCTTTTTGAGAAGAAGACAATGCGCTTGTTTTGCCCTGCCAACCCGCCCACAAACAGAAGCACATGCTCAGCTCAGATCCCTTCCCAGAAATCGGGCACCTCCACACGCCTGAAGATCTGGGCTCTACCCCTGTGGTGAGAAAAGCAGTCATAAACCAAAGTGGAAACACACAAAATGCCAGTAATACTCTGTAATGCTTCACCTTACACTGGATTATGATTCAGGCCCTTGAGCTACTGTGGGTGTGCAGCACAAGTAATTACAGAAAGAAATTACTTTAATTTAATTTGCAGAGCTTAATCAATAGAGACCAAAGTAAGCTGCTCTGGTTGTCAGAGTGATTTGTGCCGTTGTGGGATGAAAACCTGACCAGAACAAGGTGCTGTAACAGTTGTGAGCTCCTGATAACCCAAGGGTTGGGCAGGGAATTCAGGCATTCCCAGTGCCAGCCCTCACTCTGTATAGGCATGGTCACTGTGTCACTGAGATGATTTAGGATTAGGTTTTTTTGGGTTTGATCTGTTAACGAAATTCAGGAAAAATGTTTTCTGCGCTTAAGGCCAAGCACTTACTTCACTTAGTTGGAACAGAAGCCAGATGGGATGGACAGCGTGTATCTGAAAGGCTTGAACTGTGTAAGCACAGTCTCAGCCAGAAGAGGGTTTGCCTGCATGTTTTTTAACACATCCATTTCAGATGTGCCACTTGAAAGCATTCGAGAACAAAAGAGGGAGAGGAACTTCTGGTGCTGTGTTGGTTCTCCCCCCACTTGCCTTTTAAACCTAAGCAAATTTATATGCAGGCTGGATATAAATGTCACCATGACTGTTGCAGTGAATTGCCTGCAGAATACCTAAATGGACACTTCTCCCACAAAATCTGAAATGTGGCTTAGTTTGGAGAAGAAAAACCCTCCTCACTGTGCAGAGCCACAGCTGCACACACTGTCCCTGGGGACACAGCACTGTGTTATCCCTGGTTTATGGGGAGGATTCTCAGATGAATCACCTGCACCTTCCCATGAAGAACTTGATCATATTTTTGGGCTCTCTTCCAAGAAAACTGTGTCTCAGTAGATGTGATCCAAGGAAAGTGTAATTCATACCCTGCAGTTTTGGGTTCACCACGTTCTGTGAGTTACTACAGTTCCCTCCTCCTGCAGCTCTGAGCACAACTTCTGTAGCCTGGTTCATTCAGGATCTCAGTTCCTCCAGGAATTGGAGGCTTGGGCTTGCTGCATTCATATAGAAAAAAACTGGGGCAGTCTAGCACAGTTTCTTTTTGAAATGACTTCAGAGAAGGTGAGGGGGGAGAAAAATGAAAGAAATAAATATTTCGAAAATAGGAAGTGGGGAAGGAGGGAAAACAGGCCAGTACAGAAGGTCGCTGATTTTCCTCAACCACTGCTCGATAGATGACATGCGATTGTATCAGTTACTTAAACATGGCTCTAGCCAAGGCATTTCTGATTCCATTGCCTGTGCCCACCTGGCAAGCTGCAGCTGTATAATTGGGTCTTGGGAGCTACTTGAGTCAACCAGAGCACTGCAAGTTTCCTTCAGTATCTGTTTTTAAGGATAATTAACTCCTCCAAGTGGCCAGCAAACTTCCTTGACCTCCTCAGGCTCTGGAGAGTGTTTTTTTCCCCTGGAAAGCACTCTTATTTTCATCTTTTCCTTTAGCTCTCATGTAGCTAACATGTAACACGCCAGAAAACAAACAAACAAAAAAAGGACTCCTAGGTTTGTCAATCCATGCTCATGTTTTTATCCAGTGAAATTAACAAGAAATGGATCACACCTTTGGAGGCTGAGGACCTCCTTCTGTTGAGAGTCCCCTCATACAGGGGATATCAAGACACCTGGGAAACAGGAACCAGCTAGTTGGCAAAATCTGACTCTTAAATCACATTAGAAACAGGAACTTCAGTGTAGTTAGTGCATTGTTCTGCAAAGATGTGTCAGTTATTTTGCTTTGTTAAAGCTGTACTGAATACTGCTTGGGCAAGAAACAAACAGCGGGAATAAAACCCGAGTGCCTCACTGTGGAAGAAAAACCTCTCAAAACCAAACCTCTCAAAACCTCTGGCTCACAGATGAACCACCAGTGTCATTTGCTTGAGATGATCATATTCATTAATCAAATTAAATTCTGAATGAATTAATACTTCATTAGTTTCTCAGAAATTATGTTAAAATAAATTAAAGCCAGGCCTTCTCTGCAGAGAGCAGCTGGCCCATTGCACAGAGATCAGGCTAATTTGAGGCTGTCTGTAAAAGCCATGTTCTGGCCAGGCTACACTGCAGCCTTGTTATAATCATCACTGGGAGTGGCTGCAGCACTTCCAAATACCACCCAGCTGGGGAAAAATCGTCCTTCTCCAGGAAAGGTTAAACAAACCAGGACTAATGTGGTAAGGGAAGTTATATTTATGGGCGTCGTGCAGTTAAGCTCACAGAAATCCCTTCCTATGTTTACACCATAAAGGAAGAAAGTAACAGGGAATGATGTGTGTGGAAATGCCAGGCTTAGGTCTGCAAGGGGGATGGGAGCAGGAGGCTCAGGGTTAGCAGGGAATTGCGGTGGAGCAGAGGCGCAGCAGCCCAGTGCTGTGCATCAGCTGCAATGACAAGAACAGCTGCAAAAGGCAGGAAAATCAGGGTCTGAGGGAGGGCCTGTGCACAGAGGAGTCACAGAGCTTCCACAGCTCTACCTGGCCTTCCCATCCCAGCAGCCCCTCCTCAGGCAGGGAACAGCTCTAAGGACAATCACGGAGGTGGCACAATGGGATCCTCTCCCGAGAACACGCACAAAGGTTTTGTGTGGCAGCCTTGGGCTTTGTCAGCGAGAGACAATGCGTGTTGTACCACAACGAATCACGGCTGCAGCGTCCAAACTTAGAGCTACATGTTGAATTCTTACATCTTATTCAACCGAGGAACCTGGATTTCAGAAGCTCAGAATATTCTGTTCTATGTGAAATTTGCCAGCAAATTCTGTTTGGATTTAGGTGGCCGTAACTAAACCCAGGATCCTAAACAAAGTAAGGGAGGGTCCCAGAAAGCTTTGGGGAAGAGCAGGCGGAAGATGAGGATGACATTCTGAAATTCAAATCCTGCCTGTATTTTCCTGTAAGTTAGCCTGTCTGCAGTGCTCAGTGTCACACTTTGTGGCATCGAGTGACAAGTCATACTCCTCACCCAGTCCAATTTAAAAACAAAGAAAACCCAGAATTACTGAAATACCATTTGCAGAGGGAAGTGAATAAATTCCCAGAGGGGCTGCAAGTCTGGTTTTTCAGACAAGACAGTTTGCCACATTCTGCTACTCTGTACAAAAGAGATAACCTTGTAGACCAGCTTTGCAGAGCACTGTGAGAGCTGCTGTTGAAAGAACTACAAAACTGATGATTAATGAGACCAGGGGACTTGCACCCCTGCAGACTGTTTGGGCCACATCTTTGAGCTGTCAATGGAATTTCTCATTTCACTCTGCACTGAGAGCAGGAACACTCTGTATTCAAAAATCAACAGATAACCTCAAGAGAAACTTGGGAAAAATTAATGGGAGTGCAGTAAAAAGCAGGATTCAGAGGCTGCTGTGGGCAAAGGCTGTGTGGCTCTGGCCAGCCAAGGTTAGTGACAGTGTGAGGCCAAGCTGTTGGTCTAACTCTGTCCTGGAAAATGCTGGGCCAACAACAGTGTACATGAGAGAAACAGAAAATAGTGCTCCAGATGGTGAAATGCTGTCTGAAGGCAGGGATATCCCATCATTTTGGAGAGGCTGTGTGGGTGAGTGACCGATGAGAACTAGAAAGTACTTGCCTTGCCAGGGGGAGCGTTCCCAGAGAGATTCCTGCAGGCTGGGAGCAGGTGTGCAGCCAGCACACGGTCCCAGCAGGAGCTGGCTATCCCAGCAGCATTTGCAACTTCAGAAATTGCTGTCATTTAGGTTTTTCCTTCAGGGATTACACAAAGTACTTGGAGAGTGCTGCATTTTCCTTGATTTACTTCAGTAATTAAGAAAGCTGCTCCTTGGCATCAAGCCTGACATTACAAGGAGTTTGCAAAGTGCCACAGCACGTCCACTCCTGCTTGGAGCTACTGGGTTAGGAGGTTCACAGCTCACACAGCTCGATACCCCCAGCCCTGGGGTAAACCCTCTCTGTTCTCACAGAGGGCCAAGACACCTCACAGAGGTTTATTCATCACCTCCCAGACTCTGCACATTGCCAAAGGGTCCGTGGCATACAACTCCAGGTGACAGGGAAGGATGTCCTCCAGAACTCACACTGCACGGGGAAATTCCAGCAGCTCATGTCCATGGCAAGAAGGGCCATTCTCAAATCATTTTGCATCAAGTGAGGGGGAGGAGGAGAAGTGACACACAGCTGACAGCCCACGCACACCAGTACTCTGTCTGCTCTGCAAATCCAGCTGTGGTTTCTTCCAGTGACCCAAATCCCACAGCTGCACATTGCAGTGGCGTCTGTCCTAGGGACATGGATTAAGTGCACAGTACTGCAGGGTCTTAGTGCAGCCCTGAGCATCCCAGCCGAGCCCAGGACATCCTGGGACACTTCCATCCATGGATAATATCTCTGTTTGATGCCCTCTGAAGCAGAGCTAGTGCTGCAGTCCAAACTGACACATCTCTCTGTCATCCTACCCCGTCCTCTCCGACTGCTGTGGTGGAAATTGCACTCCTGGCTGCCCAGGAAATTGAGTCACGAGCCTACAGACACTGCATTTCATACAGGGCACAAAGGTGGCTGACCAGCCAGCCTCAGCCTCCCTGGAGGAGACCAGGCACAAATGTTGTATTAGGGCTTGTTCATACAGTGAAGGTAAAACCTGGGTTTTTTCTTTTCTTACCTTTTTTCCCCCGCTTTTCCTTTTTTTAATCATTACCCAGCAAGCACCCAGGAATATGCAGTTGTCACTAGGACAGGAAAGTCTCAGGTCAGTGGCAGCCCCCACCACTGGGTGAGATTTGCCTCTGTCTGCTGGTTATTGCAGACTCCCTCCTGCTGCTCATGCAGTTGCTATCAGAGTTGATTTTAGTATCATTTCAGCAGTGGCAGATGTCTTTATTTAAAATGATATCATGGTAATAAACACATAATGAGATAGAACTAAAACCCTGGGATTTATATGATTGCTTTTGTTTGCCTGTCCTGAAGCATCAAAACCACCATGTTCTCGATTTGCCCAAATCTGAGATATGTAGCTTTGCTTCTTGCTTTTTCATTCTGCGGGAACACAGGGCTCCAGAGTTTTACTCCTGTTCCAGAGGGCAAAAAAAAGGAAAAAAAAATAATGGAAACCTATTACTTTACAATGAAATCTTCTTAACCATTTTCAGTGACCTGCACAGTGCGACCAGGTAACATCCAGCACATGGTTTCTGCTGCAAGACCCTTCCAACACCCATTTTATACCCAGCCTGAAGCTCTCCTCAACCTTCAGCAGAGGAGGTGCGCTGATATTTGAAGAGTGTGTTCTTTCAGCACTTGGCCTTGCTGAGCTATTTTTAGCTTGAAAGTATTCCCCAAACCAGCTCTTTGCCCAGCTGCAAGGCAAGGCAGAAGTGAGAACAAGCTGCTGTTCATGGGAACAGTGCTGCTCACGCTGACATTGCACCGAGCTACAGACAGGGAACATGTTTTTGGCTGAACAACAGTTGTGCTTTTGTCACCCTAATGACTAAATATTGTAATTCTGTTACAAACAGGACAGATCTAATACCCAGCAGCTCTGTTAAACCACAGAGTGGGGAAGCAGGTGGAAGGGAGAGGAGAAAGCTGCTCTTCTGAAGCGAGCAGTTATTACATTTAAACCCCATGTCAGCACATTAGCTCTTGCATATTAACTAATAACTCAGATGAAAATTGAAGCTGTTGTGTTATGTTGGTCCCACAACGGGCAACATCATCCTCCAAGAGTCCTTATCTGAGTGTGGAGAGAGGTATGAAAGCAAAAGCCTCCTGAAGGTGGTGGAGGGATGCTCAGCATCTGCAGCGAGCTTTGCAGCAGGTCTTTGAGCTGGGTCCTGATCTGCTCCCAGCTGTGCCTGGCCTTTCCTCCTCACACCTCGGGAAAACCAGGCACCCAAAGGTCAAACGCAGCAGGGCTTTCACAGGTGGTGAAAACAGTGACTGCCCTCAAGCCTTCTCCACCTGAATCCTCTGCTGTTGTGTCAGCCCACGCCGTGCTCACAGCCCTGTGCAGTAACAAACCTGTCACAGGGCAGGTCCTTCAGGGACAGTGGGTTATGATACAAGGGTCACGCTGGGCGAGTGTGTGGTTTCTATTTCAGCTGAAATCTGAACTCCTTGCAGGGCTCCTGTCACAGAAATGATAATGATGGACAACTGTAATTGCCTGGTAGATGAGTGACAACATAATTAACTGAACTCGTGCTGATTTGCAGCTTTGAAAATCCAGACAGAACTAAAGGCCAAACAAATAAATAACACATGCAATTAAGGCAACATTTATAGCCTCTGTGTTTATCTGCAGTTTTCTTATTTGTGTGCAAAAAATAGTTCATGATGGCACAGAGACACAAATATCAGGGGACTCTAAAGAATGCAACTCACAGCATTTACCATGCCAGCTCACCCTTTTCACACTGCTCTGAGCTCCCTACTGTCAGAGGTCAGCAACTGCTCTTAGGATGATACTCTTGGGTGCTCCAAGGGCTGGAGAACCTCTGCTATGGAGAGAGGCTGAGAGAGTTGGGGTTGTTCAGCTTGGGGACGAGCAGCTTCTAAGGAGATAATAGTGTGGCCTTCCAGCACCTAGAGGGGGTTATGAAAAAAGAGAGAGAACAACCTTTTACATGGGCAGACAGTGAATGGTTTTGAACTGAAGGAAGGTCAGGTTAGATTAGATAAGAGATTTTTACAGTGAGGGTGGTAAAACACTGGAACAGGTTACTCAGAGAGCTGGTGAATGTCCCATTCCTGGAAACATTCAGTGTCAGGTTGGATGAGGCTCTGGACAACCTGATCTACTCGAAGATGTCCCTGCTCATTGCAGGGGTGTTGGACAAGATGCCTTTAAAGGCTCTTTCCAACTCAAACTAGCCTGATTCTGTGATTTTGGTGTTATGGGAAATCCTGGCGCATTTTTTACATGATCCAGAATTACCCTGGGGTAAAAACAAGTTTGTGTCTCAGTGTCTGCCTTCTAATTTTGTGCAGACAGTAAAAGAGAAGTCCCTCCCACCACGGATTTACTACTACCCATAATTGTACATTGCAGGCAGGCACAGTGCAGTGCGTGGGTGACTCAAAGCCCTGGCACACAGCCTCTTCACAGCTACTTATAGGAAGGATGAAAATAAACTTCTTGTTGAATTGAACATGATGTTCTGGCAACAGAGATGCCAATTTAAGAGGCAGAGCCTCTGCCTCCTGATGGGCAGCAGACACAAGCAGCTTTATGAGAAGCAAAGCCAGGGCACTCCCATTTCTCCTCCCTTTGCCTGGGCTGTGAGAGGGATCCTTCCCACCACCTCCCTTCCCGACTCATCTGCAAAACCATCTGACCCGAGGCACAATCAATGCAATTACTGCTGGCTACGGCTCATTTACTGATGGCTGGATTGATTGCTCACTCCTCAGTCCAGGGTCCACAGGCACATGCACGTGTCCGAGTCTACCCAGCTCACTCCTCCCTTTGGAGGAGATCATCAGAATCACATGGATCTTACTAAGGCCAGCAACAGGATTCCAAAGTATAACTTCTGGCTTCAGCTAAAAGTCCAAAAGAAATTCAGTTTTGTGGCCCTCATACATACAGATACTGTGCAACGGATTCTATGAAAAAATAGGTTTGGGAAACAGGGACATATTTTGGGGACAGATAAGAAACCACACAAACCTGAGCTGGTTTTTGCTGGATTCTGCTTGAATGCTTGCTTGAGTCTGCCAGGCAGGTGAGATACAGACTAATAGGAGGAGAGAAAGGAAGGAGGGACTGCCTGGAAAGGAAGGACTGTCTGAGGTGTGTGAAGGCAGCATAGCCCCATATGCACACACAGGGCTGTACCTGCTCCAGACTGGTCTCTCATCAGCTATTCTGTGCCCACACCTGCAAGCCCTCAGCTTGCTGTGGCTTTGCTGGGATGCAGCTCCCACAAGGGACAAAGGAGACACTGCTGAGGGTAATTGTGAGGGCAGAGAACTTGGCAGCACCTCCTGCTCACAGGACACATTGATGCATTGCCCACCTGACAGCAGCCCCTGGGCCCTGGTGACACTCAGATCCTCAGCCTGCTGAGCACTCGGTCACCTGGAGCTGTCCAACATGATCAATCTTTGTGTAACAGTGGTCCCAAGACATTCATTCTCCTCGGTGTGAAGGAGACAGCCTGGCAGTGTGAAGCAAATATTGATCTCCTGATCAGCAGTCAGAGGCACATGTGCAAGCCCCTGAGCTCACAAACATGTGACCTTGCTACGGAGGGGACGAGCCATTTGTGCCTCTCCCCACACTCCAGACCCACCTCTGCGCTTGTGCTGGTGTCCAACACGATCGTGGCAGGGCTCTGATGGCAGAGGGCAGCCTGTTTTGCTACAATTATACACCACACATGGTCACCAAGGGAAAAAGCCACAGATCCCCTGCCCCTCTGAGAGCCAAGGGAGGGCTCACGGACGTCAGAGGAGTCCCATGTGCACATTGCATGGGGAAAACAAATACCTCGAGGCCACGTGCAAACTGTGAGCACCTGAGGTGCTGTGACACCAAGAGCACCTGGCTGTACCTGCAGGGTGTTCTGGGGAGAACCCCAGGTGACTGAGCTAACTTGCAATGACCTGTTCCTCTCACCCACAGGGGCAACACTGGGAGAACGTGGGAGCAAGCAAAGTCTTTGGCTTCTGTATATAACAATATACACATTATTGTCTCTCTGAGTCCTCTTTCTGAGCCCAAATTACTGGAGAAAACATTCTAAAGGTAGTCTGAAAATACACCCAGAACACTGCCCAAGCTTCAAACAACTGAAGAACACCTGCTGCTTGGAAGTTTATGCCCACTTTGCACAGAACAGCAGTAACACAAAACCTTCACAGTTTTTCTGCACATGAGAAATAGCTGCACACGAAGCATTGTGTGTCTGTCCCCTTTTACCCCCACACACTTGTGGTGACTACTTTAGTATGATGAGAAAATGTTGGTGTCTGTCCAAACTTGGAGCATCTCTGACACATGTCCAGCAACCTCTGAACTGTGTCCAGACTCCACTTTCAGGGAAGTGCCACTGCTGCCTCCAGTTGTGCTTGGTCACCTTTGAGGTGCTCCAAGTTATTGCTGCTCTTGGCACCCCTTGGTTTAAGCTACCAGGGAAGCAAATTCCTGGACTGAGTACTCTTAACATGAGACCATTGCAATTCCAGTGACACTGTGGGGGAAGCTGGACAGAGGTAGGACCCTGCCTGTGAATTACTGGAGCGTTTTCAAGAAAGGTTCAAGACCTTCCCAAGAACAACTGGCCCCACAGAGGTGCCCAGAGGGAGCACTCCTGCCTCACCAGGCAGTACTAAAATACCCAAACTTAGGTTTTCGTAACACCCAAGAACACAACAGCATTAATTGGCTGCTTTTCCCAGAAGCAAGAAACAGGTATCGAAATCAGCTGAAAGGAAATCATTACTGTCACACAACACAAGTGGTGGTGAGTGCTCCCTGTGGAGCTCACAGTCACCTTGCTGAGGTGAGTCCATGTGGGGCTCTGAGTCCCTAAGCAAAAAAAGAACAGAAATGGAAAGCACAGGAATCACCTAGCCACGACCACGCTGTGTTGCAGCAGTGCTGGAGCCTCCTGTCCACCCCAGACCTTCAAATGGCACCTCCAGCCAGAGCTGCTGAACAGCCACGCTGGCCCAGAGTGAGCCCTACAACCACCCTCCCTCAGGTACAGGGACTTCACTGGATCCACAGGAGAAGAGCCAGGACTCTGGTTCAAAATCACCTGCACCTGCCTCATACTCAATTCTCTTTGTGCAAAGCCTGTGGGGACCATCCATAGTCACTGAGGGGTCCGGTTTTAGCCTTCACAAAGGCTCCTTCATGGCAGGTGCCTGTTCCATCCTCCAGAATCACACATGCCCTGTCACTGTCAAGGCATCTGGAGCCCATCACCTTCACCAGCTCTCCTGGCCCAAGCCCAGCCACCCCACTGCAGCTCAGAAGGGAAGCAAAAGTTGTTTCTGGTCACAGAGAGATTTCTTCTGAACAGCAGAAATAACAAATAGACCCAGAATGTCCCCAGACCTTGACAGCAACAATGTCAGAGGTTTTTGCCACTTCTCATTTGATTGTGACTCTGCCTGCACTTGGTGTTTTCACTCCATCCCCACCTTCCTGAAACCCTGTTAGAAATTTATTTTTAACCAAAGTCCGTGTCTAGTTTTGTGACTGTGACACAAAGTTTGGAAGTGTGTCTCTGAAAAACTCAGGAAAAAACCCTGCAATGCTCTCATGTGCACACAGTCCTGTGTGTGTCTGCACCTTTTCCTTCTGCTGGGGAAAAAGCTGAGGGTGTGCATGGAAAAATGGGCACTTAACCACATATTTATCAAAGCCAAAAGGGAAACAGGGTTTAAATAATCAGCCATCATACATATTATATATAAATACAGAGCATTCACACAGAATCACAGAATATTCATATGCATTTGCATTCTCACAGTGCTTTACTCGTTCTCTTAGGCTTTTAATCCCCCAGTTTAAAAGGAGCCTTTGAAATCTAACGTACAGATTCTGGAGAATCCATCAACCTCACATGGCAGGGCTGTAATTAAGAATGGCTGAGAGAGAGGCATATGAGCAGCAGGTCGGGCAGACCTTTCATTTGCAGATGGGCTCTTGGAGTAAGTCATTCTTCCCTGATTTATATTATAAAACACACTTTATTCTGTTTCAGACAAAACCTAGCCAGAGTTGTGCAATTTCTGAGGCAGACAGGGAAATGAGCGAGGAGGGAGGAGTCCAAGGGTAACAGGAACTAAAAATACATGTTTCAAGCCTTTAGTTTCAGCATCATTCCTCTTTCAGTTGGAATTGTTGCAACTTCTGCTGCTGGAGTGTGTGCTTTATTACTCCAAAGAGAAGCCAGAGGTCAGGAGAAAAGCCTTAGGTGATACAAAGTGTTAGGCAGGAAGAGTGAGAGGCTGTAGGTGTTTCTACACAAGAGCTCGTCTAATCCAGGTTTTCTGTTGGCGTGAGTTTGGTGCAGTGGTTGTGGTTCCTTCCTGTTGCCAACGATGAGAGTTTTTCCAGAGAGTTTAATTAAGAAAGGGTAAGGAGTTTTTGGTCTGATAACATACAACCAGAGTTATGATAACATATAACCAGAGTTGATTTTGAAGGCATATTGGGTAAGGCTTACAAAACAAGGAGAAATTGGAATCAGGTACTTTTACGGGTTCTTTTGCAGCGTGTTAACAATCACTTCATTTTTCCGTCTGCTGTATATGTGATAAAATTACAGCACGACTTTATAATTATTCATTTATTCCCTATACCCAGCAGAGGAATAACTGCAGCAGTCTTGTGTGTGCCTGCTGCTCTGAGTGTTTCTTTGTCTCTGTAACTTCATCTCTGGCTTGGCAACATCTGCCGAGAGCAGGCGATGAGAATCCTCAGCGCTGCCGGAACGCAGGCCAGGAAGCGTCGGGAACTCTTTCCCATCTGCTGGCTGGATTATTACATGAAAGCCAGCAAATGCAGCCTCTGTGTGTGTGTGTGTGTGTGTGCCTGCCTAGGGGAGGGCTCCAGTTACCTGAGATCCTCTGCAGATATCACAGCGCCTCGTGGGGGAGTCTCATTTAGTATGCGGAATAAAATCGCTGTGGCACCGATCATATGATTTGAGGAGTCAATCCTGAGGCAGCACTACTGAAAAGGGGAGGTGGAACCAAGACACTCCGTTCAGACAGGCGAGGCTGGGAGCAGCACACAGATTGCATTCAGCAGGCAGGAGCAGAACTGGGGGATCGGGCTGGTAGATGAGGAGCCGGGAGAGCGCAGGGAAGCTTTATTTCTGGCCAGTCTGCTTTTTGTCAGGATGGTGTCAGCCGAGAAAAGGAAATGTGCTGCTGCGTGTGATTGAAAGGTAAAGGCAGTGATAGAGAGAGGGAAGATCGCTGTGGAACTCCTTTGATAACCACCTTGAGAGTGAATTTTACCTCTGGAGAGTGCTGGTTCCCACTGACTGACTGGAAAGTGTGATGAAAAGGATGCACATTCCGAGGAAGCGTTTCACTGACAGCAGAGCAAACTAGAGGAGAACTTTTACCTGCACCACTGGCATTTGGGAAAAATAATATAAGAAAGAATTCTCTGCCAGGATTCCTTTTTTTTTTCTGTCTTATTCACAAGTCCTGGAGAGAGATTTTGTAGTCCTCTCCTGAAGAAAACACCAACCAGAAGTCAGAGCACTGCAGACTTTCCAAAGAACAGGCATGGTACAAAATGTGATTTTGGTGTTTTTCCGCAGGCGACTCAGCCAAAGACCTGCTGTTGAGGAGCTAGAAAGAAGGAATATACTGAAACGTGAGTATTTCTTCTTCCTAAAATATTTTAGATGTGTTTGTTGAAATCAGTGATTGCATTTTTCAGAATGTAATATTTTTAAATAGACAAATTAATTCACTGGGATTATCTTCTGTGCCTAAAAGTTTTGTCTTTTCGCAAAGACTTGCAATTTTAGGACAGAAAAGAATTGTTCAGGTTCAGGCTTTCAAGTAATTTTCATTCTGATTACACTGTTACTGGTGTCCAAGAGGGGAACGCAATCCGAGTGTCACAGTGCCAGGAGAATTGGAGCAACATTTTTCACGACATGGATTTTCAAGGCAAACACTGAATAGCACTGGGAGTACAGTGGAAGGGGGGAGCATCCTTGCAGAGGTGTGATTCTCCCCAGGTCCATTTGCTCATGTCACTGGAGATCTTCCCACAGCCAAGTCAAAGATCAGTCTGAGATACCAGAATTATTAGTGGGACAGTCCCGGGCCTGTTACGGGCGATGCCCCAGGGGAGTGTTCTCAGCATCTCTCAAATTCACAAGGCAAAACTTGCAACTCCTTTCCTAAATGTTTCCAAGGGATCAAACAAGGGATGAACATAATCCCTTTCCTTAAAGCTGCTGAATTAGGGGAAGGTGAGAGAGAGCTTTGGAATTGTCTCCACCATGGATCTCAAAAGGGGGGATCCATCTGCTATTTAGTCTGTTTAGTGTTGGAAGACAAAACCCGGAGTGATGTGAACTGTAGTTTCTCATTAAACAAGCATAAAACACAAAGCCACAGAAATCTGTCACACAAACAGTGCTGCCTACACTGTTTAATTCATATTTAATCATGTGATTGTAATTCACTAGGAAAAAAGTTATCTACATTGTGTTAAAATTTCATGCATCAGGACTTTCTCAGTGGTTCCTGGGGAAAAACCTTATGCTCTTGCCATTGAAGTTATTTGGGATCTCATTTCAGTTTTAACGCAGAGGGATTCCACAGGCAACATACATTAAGGAGTATTTTCCCTGCTGTTCCAATGCACAGATCACACACAGTAAAATGAGCTGTATTTAGCATGTGCACAGCTCAAGGAGGAAAAGGAAACCCTCCTTGCAACATGTGTGGGTGAACTTGGCCAAACTTCACCTGTCATCTACCATGAGAGGCAGGAAAAAACAGTAACCCAAGATCCTGAACGATGTGGGGCCAGATTTTCAAGAGTCAGTAACCAAGACCTCTGAAAATCTGTTTCTTTGGGTTTTTTCCCTGGCTAAGGAAAAGCTGATCTCCGCTGAAAAAATCTGTTCCTTTATGTTTACTTTTTTGAAGTGTTCTGGTTACATCCTTAATCTGGGTTAAACTGACCGGTTTTAATACTAAAAAAGTTTGAATACATTCATATAATGAGCTTAGAGAGAGATAAAGCAGAAAGAAGATAAAGCAGAATTAAAGATACTTCCTGAATACCAGCTAAACATACTGGTCTAGATTTGTATCATTTAAAGAGCTCCCAGCATGGAGCAAATTTATTGACTTGTTTTGAGTTGCTCAGGCCTTATACAGGTTCAGCTGGGATCAGAACTACTTCCATTTTATTTACCTTTGCCATTATATAAAAGCTGAGTATCCTGTAAAGGTGTAGCAGTATAAAAGCCCTTCAGTGAGATCTCCACAACCTCCTCCAGGTGTAGTAAGGGTTTGTGCAGTTTTAAGGTGTGCATTTCCCAACATCTTTGATGCTCATAATTGGTACTGCTGACAGAAGTTCTTTTATGGGCTCAAGATTCACATTCGTACAACTCTGGTAAAAAGAGAAGCCTATTGCAAAGTACAACCACTGTTACTTTAAAGCAAATCTCAGCAAGATTTCAAAAAGTGATTTCTTATCTCCTTGAGGGAGTTGTTTCTGAGATAAAAGTAACACTTAAAAAGCGAACTTAAAGCCAGCACTTTCTTACAATTTTGTTGATCTTCCAAGTCCTTTAACCAAAGAAACACTGCTGGCTTCCCACCAAGCATGAACAGCAAATGAACTCAAATCACAGCCCAGGTGTCAGATTGTCCTTGCTGTACTCGACAGCAAGCTGAACTCCCAGCCAAGAGGGCATCTCTTGAACCCCACTGTACAACCCCTGCTCCTTCTGAACCCAGGAGTTGCCTCAGTGTCACGCAGAGCTGAGAGCTCCCTGAGGAACTGGCAGAGCACAGAATGGGTTCCAGCACTGCACAGCCCCCCTCAGAACCGGGAGCATCTCTGCTGGGATTTACAAAACCAGCCCTCAGAAATGAATGGATCTGTGTGGGCAGAACGATGGTGATGGGAAAAGCCTCTCTGGGTTGTCTGAGTAATAATGCCTGAGTTCCAGAATCCCTTGCCAGCATTTCAAATCAAACCTCAGGTTATTTTTTTTTGTAAAAGAACTATTTCTCTTATTTCTTGGAGCTGGAAATAAGCGCTGAACCCAAGTGAATAGAAATAACTCACTACACATTTAGTATATTTGGAAAAGTATTTTCTAATCAGAAATGTGTATTTTTGGCTTTTCTTCGAGAATAAGAATCATAGAATCACAGAAAGGTTTGGGTTGGAAGGGATCTTAAAAATCATCTNGACACAGCACTAATTTTAGCTGACCTGTTCTCTTTACATTTTGTGCCTTGCCACTGAACTGTAATGCAGCACATTATAGCACTTTAAATTCATTTGATTTACATTTCTCCCATAGCCAGGTGGAGCTACGCACTACAATGTTATTTTAAATAGATATGATTGCATTTCAATGTCATCTAATGAGTGCAAAAATCAGGGAGGAAAATGCTTCATTGTTAAAAATATCATGTTGGAAACCCATCTGCAGTGCTAGTGGGTTTTGGAGGCATAGTAGAAATCACGTGTGTGCTTTAACACTGGGAATATCTAATGGAAGCGGTATAATAAACCTCACAGTAGTACCCAGAGAATCCCAGAATGGTTAAACCTTTTCCTCTGGCTCCGCAGCTTTGTTCAGGTCACGGGCTCACGCCTTAATTTAGTAACAGATAGTACTGGAAATAGAAATGCCATTAACTCGTTTCCTAAGGCAGGGGATCTATTTCACACAGCGTTACAGCACTCCGGTCTATTTTTAGAGCCAGCGTGTAGGAGTTCTCACGGCTTGAATGTTAATAGGCACAACACACAAAGGCAAGCGGGCTGAGCTCGGGGCAGAGCTCTGCAAGGGCAGCCCCGGGAGGAGAAGGGGGTCTCACGTCAGGCAAAGCCGGGGTGCAGGGCAGAGCCAGCGAGTGATGCAGCCCGAGAGAACGGGGCAGGGGGCAGGACGGGCTCTCGCTGGAGCGGCCGCACTGAGGCTCCTCAGCACCTGACAGCGTGAATGGCTCCAGCAAGATGGAGAGTAAAAAAGGATGATTAATCAACCCTGGAGTGTTTTGGTTTCCCTTCTAAAGTTTATCCGAGTGGAGCGTTGGCGTGGCTGCTGTTGTTTCATTAAATCCCCGTGGAGCTGAGAGCGCAGGCAGAGCTGACACTGGCACGGGCGCGGTGTCCTCACAGAGAGGTGACTCCGTGCTCCAACACACACCAGAGATGCACTGAATTGCCAAAACGCACAGCTACGAGCTGCTCCTTTCGCTGTGCTCATTATTGCCTGGAACTCGGGAAAACACCAAACTTCCTCATGAGGAAAGTCATCTTTTTTTTTATATTCTCCGCAGAACGAAATGATCAAACGGAACAGGAAGAGAGAAGGGAAATCAAGCAGAGACTGACAAGAAAGGTAAAATCTTGCAATACCTGCTATTAGCTTTTAGAAATTTACTAAAATGACTATAATATCAACCAGCCATAGAGGTTGTTATTACACAGAACCTCCCTTAATATGCATCCTCCTCAGCAGTGTCTGATAGTAGTGTCTGGCAATATGAATTATACACATACTTCCCTTATCTCAGTCAGATGAGATTTAGTAGAATGTATACATATGAACACAGGCAGAAAATGGGTATTTGTTTGCACGCTGCATATCTGTCAGCCCCATTGCTAGAAAAGGACCTTTTCACTCTTTGTAGCAGAGCTGGCTCCCTGCTGAGCACCAGGTCTGCTCCCATAGTACATTTCTTTTTGCATTTAAAATATTCTCAGAATTAGAACAAGATCTTGTCGTTCCGTTCCTAAAAATCCCTAATGGAATTACAGGCCAAATATGCTGATAACTTGTTAAAGCCAGACTGAAATTCTTACAGTGGGTCTAGTGCTGAGAGGCTCACACAATCTGTCTGCCTGTAGTGGAACATCCTACAGCGTCCAGAATCATCCAGAGATCGTAACAAGTCCATCATGATTCCTTTTCATTTTGAAAATGTATTTTATCAGGACCTGGGTTAAAATATTTTCTTTTGTCCATTATAAAGGCACTGTGCTGTAGCCCACAACTCCATTTAAACCATTATTACTCTCCCAGAAGTCCTCCAAATGATTAAATATTTCCCTGGAGTTTCCAAGGGTTGGATGGTTTTCCATATGTGTAAAGGCACACTGAACCAAGATGAAGAGCAGCAAACATTGCATTTTTTTACTGATACATTTGTTAATAACCCTGGTTTTATTTCACAAAACTTCTGAATACAGCTTAACCAGAGACCTACAGTTGATGAACTGAGAGACAGAAAGATCCTGATTCGATTCAGTGATTATGTGGAAGTGGCAAAAGCACAGGACTACGACAGGAGAGCGGACAAACCATGGACACGACTGTCAGCAGCAGACAAGGTACTGACAGAACCCCAGAGTTCTGCTTTCTCCTTGCTTTGTCTCTAATGATACAGCACATTCTGAGCAGACATTTAACCTCTGGCACATTTAATCTCTGTAAACGTCACCATTATTTTTTATGCTGAAATCATACCAATGTCATAAAAAAGCCTAATTAGTACTGTAAAAGCTTTTACCCACCCACCCAAAAAGGTGGGTACAATCTTTTGGGCTCCAGCTCAAAACCATTTCCAGCCAATAGAGTAACAACCTTTATTCTCAGACTGGAAGTTTTGGCCCAAACATGCAAATATTTCCTCTCCTGTTTCCTGTGAATGCCCGAGAAGTCACTGGGTCCACATTCTCCTGAGCACAAACACTCATTTTGTCCCATCACACTCCTGCCACGTAGCTGATTCACATCCCAATTTAAGTGTCATATTTAGATGCTTGAATAGTAAGAATAGTTCACTGTGACTCCAGCCAGAACAGCTGGGAAGTTTCAGGGCTGCAGGAAGCAGAAGGAGCAGGATGCTGAGACAATTACTGGCAAAATGGCAAACACAGGACTGTTAACATGACTTTGTGCTGAGATGTGGAGATCAAACACTTTGGTTTCCATCCCACTGTCTCCCCAGTAAGTGACAAATGGGTTTAGAGGCCTCATAGAAAAGGAACAGAGCATTTCTACGCCAGTGGCTGTTCTCCCAAGCTCTCTAAAATGGTGAATAAGCTATTCCATAGCAATCAATGGAGTAATGATTTTATATTTTCCTTGTACGTGCTTTTATTAAAATCAGACTTTTCCCGGTTTTACTGTTTCAATGATCGTGTTTCAATTAACAAGGCAGGTTTACAAGCCAAAAGAAAGTGACAGTTCAACTGCACACACCAGTGGCACACATCAGGAAGTCAGGGTCAGAGCTGGACCTTTGCATTTGTGACTGAAAAATGGATCAATTTCTTGGCAACTTCTCTTAATCTTTAATAAATTTTGACTGGGATCTTATTAAATGTGAGACAACCAGCCCTGAGGTGTTATTCTGTCAGAATTGCTTCTAGACAGCAGTGACCCTGTCAGCAATCAATAACTAATGAGAAGTATTGTGTCACCAATCCATAAAGCCCAAATATTCCACATTTCTACCAGCACAGAGTGCTCTGCCATACCCAATACCTGGTTCCTCTCCCCCAGAAAACTGTTCTGCTCTGCAGGTCTGCAGCGCTCACAAACACAGAATTGTTTGTTCATGTTTGTCTCTTTTGAATTCCTAGGCAGCAATTCGGAAGGAGCTGAATGAATACAAAAGTAATGAAATGGAGGTCCATGCATCGAGCAAACATTTGACAAGGTCAGTTTTCCAGCTGTTTATTTCCACTGCCTGCTAAAAACTCTGCTTGAGTCCTGAACCTGTGGATTTTACACTCACATGCTGGATGTGGGAGGAGAATATGCAAAGGGAGCTTAATATTAAAAGAAAATTGAAGCATTTATCTTCCTGAAGAGAACTCAATTTTTGGATTTTTGGGGGGGCTTTTATTAGCACACACCAAGAAACTTGCAGGCATTCTCCAGGGCATCCCTCAGTCAGCATTCCTTGCACCAAAGATTCAAAGATAGGACAAAAAAGAAAGCATGAAACACAGAAAACAATTGGATTTTTAAAAGTAGAACAACTGAATACACTGTATAAAGAGCTCTGAATTAAATGTACTCGAGTCTGCAGCCTGATCACAAACACTGAGGCTTCCCTGCTAAGAAATACAAAACAGCACTGACCAGAACAGGCCACACCCAGTGGCCAGGGGTAATGCCTTTGTTCTAATTGGATTTGTTCTAAAGGATTCAGCCTGGGGATTTCAGTATTCCCTGTCAGCAAGCCCCAGGTAACTTAATGACACTTAACTCCGTGTCAGGAGGAGGTCAGGAGAGGGAACAGGTTTGGATTGTTGTCACTCTCCACGTGATGGGGCCGCTGTGAACCTGGTCAGGGCAGTGCCTGCTCCATGTGCCTGCACATGTGACAGGGACTGTGTTTAAACACACATGAAAACATTGAGTTCCTTTCTTTGAGTGGAGAAAAAATAAGAGGCTGAGTCCACAGCCACTGATACTTGCAAAAAGGCATCACTAAGGGGCAGAGCAGCATCGCTGCACTGATGGAATGAAACACGGGAAGGGAAGAGGGGATGGCTGCAGTTTCAGTCTGAAAGTGAGCTGCACACGCCCTCATTGAAGCTACCTGGGGAGTTTGAGTAGATCATAGTGAGAGAATTTGAAATTTGTTCAGGACGTGAGGAGTAAACAGGCTTACAATTTACAATTAGTGCTAAGGCATTACAAGTGATTGGGGCTTTAATTACGGATCTCAGCTAAAAAACCACGCCTACAGAGCAAGAGAAAATCTATTCCAGACTCACGAGGCTATCGTATCTCCTCATACTTTATGAAGCATTTCAGCATTGTTTAACTCTTCAAAAACCCGAGAGCACGGCACAATAAAGACTATTGCTACCAATGACAAACTGTGGCTTTGTTTACTAAGAGGAAAAAAACCCCAAACCAATTACATAGCTGTATTTGCAATTGCATTCCCAAATAAATGTAAACGAGGTACACTGGGCCCTGAGGACTGTACCTGCACTGCAGTCATGGCACAGGAGTGGGAATGTCCTGGAGAAAATTAAGAGTTGCTAATATTCTTCAGCACTGCCACTGTACCTTTAAACAGAATGAATACTTTAGTGGGCTTTTAAAAATTTTGCTAATCTAACATAAAAACAAAAATAGTTGAATTCTATTGCAAAGTGGTTTAAAAACCATCTCTCTTTTCTCCTAGATTTCACAGGCCATAGAAATTTTCTTCTGAGAAGAATCTGTCTTTACTTTTTGATATTGCTGCTGAACACGCATCAGGGAATGCTGGAGTCTTTCCCTAAGGTTCAGTGCAGGCTCCCTGGATGTTGATGTGACAGAAGGACTCTGCAGCTGAAGCCTCCGCAGCACTTGGGGACAGGACGCCAGCCCCGAGCTCTGGAGGCAGAAGAGTGCTGGCCTGTGGAGTGGGACAAGCTCTGAAAAGGACTGAAGTGAAGCTACTTGGAAGAGCCTCCTCCTCTCCTTTCCCACCTGTCTGGAACTGCTTTGCAGCCTGCCTTGGAAAAGGAGATGTTGTGCATGTACAGGCTTCACCATTCCAAGGCCTCTGACATAAACGGACATGACACTCTGTCATCCAGTATTATGTTGACAAGACATTTTGAACTTACCACAATTAGTTTGTAAAACACCTAAGTTCATGTTCTAAAAACAAATTTAATGTATTATAATTTCATTCTTTTTTATATACTGTCTAACAGAATCACAGCTGCAAGCATTTTTGATTCCTGTTACTTTTGTTCTTTAATTAAATGACTACTTATTGCAGGAAATGAACATGTTTCCCAAAGCTCTTTTTTCCCCAGGGATAGTTGGGAAGAGATTATAATTATTATGCATCAAACCATTTGAATTCTTCATCAACACAGAGTCTGCAAAAGGATGATCTCAGCTAAGGTTTTCCATTGAGGAATAGCACAGTGGTTGTCACTGTGCACCAGTTGAGGCTCTGGCCCTCTAAAGAATGACAGTTTGGTTCACTGTTATTCAGAAGCACTAAATTGGATAACCAGAGGCAGAAATGCACCAATGTACTTTGATGTTTAGCAAACAAATGGGTTTAATGCTTTCTCGGCAGTAAGAAGAAAAAAGTTACTAAATGCTAACAACAAAGCAAATAGAACTGGTTGAGAAAAATGTAAAGCCAGACATTTTAATAATGCCTGACATGGAGAAGCACCTGAGGATTTACTCAACACTGCTAAAAAAAATACTTGTGAGAAGAATAATACAGTGATAGCTGGAAACCACACCTGATAAAACAGAACAAAATGGTGAATCCACTCACAAGAGAAACATTTCTCTGCAAGTGCTGCCATTCTAGGGAGTCATTCAATGTTAAAGAGTTGAAAAAGGCATTCTTGGTCGTGTAGCTTCATTGGGATGATCTCCATGAAGTGTGAAAATAATAAAATGCAGTCTGTTGAAGCACTTGTATAGACTACTACTGAATTGCTGTGAGGTGGGGAACAGTCCCCACACACAGAGGGTCAGTTCTGGCCCAGGTGGGGATGGGATCACAGGAACTGGAGCTGCTCCTGCAGAAACTGTCGGGCAGGTAAGGAAAGCACACACAGTGCAGCACTTAAAGTCTGTGCCAGTGCAATGGGAGAAGGAACTAAGGCCTCCTGGGAGAGGTGGTGTCAATATTTTAATGTTTGGCTTACTTGGCTATCAGCTGAAGACTTGAATGACCCCATCACTTGATCCAAAAATGTGTTTTTTCCTCTTTATTGTAATTTTTTAACTTGCTGGCTTTTCACAGAAATATGTAACATCATAACTAGTCTTTTAACATACATATATTTATCATTTTATTATCAATAATACAGCATTAATTCTTAACAACAATATAATGATAGTCCAGGTGCAATATACAAAAAGGCTAAACAGAAAGGAGAGCAAAGTTTCTTCAGCAGAAGAAGCATTTTCAGCTTGAGCAGAGCAGATAAGCCACAGTTAACTACAAACTAAACTTGGCTAATAATCCATGCACAGGAACACTCCTGTTTAGCAGTGATGCACATTTCCACTGGTAATAAATATTATATATAACACATTCAAATGATATTGAAAAATATAATGAAAAGAAAAATGTTGTAAGGGTAATTTAAAGCAGCTTTTAAATGTCAAACAATGGCCCTGAGCTGTGTCAGTGCTGCACCTGAAGCCCGGAGCAGCTCTGGGTGGCTCTGTCCTTCCCACGCTCTCCGCTCCTTCCTCAGCCAGCCCGGCCTCTGCTCTGCTCCTGGGAGAGACAGAACCCGTGACAATCCCAGAGCCGCTGATCCCTGGCACTGAGCACGGCCTGCCTGCTGCTGGGCGAGTCTGTGGAGGTGTCTGGACACTCCCGGGGCCGTGGATTGTGCTCGGTTCCTGCTGCAACGTGGGATCACACCTCAGAGGGCTCAGGGAGGCTGCTCTTGGGCAGCTTCTTCCCGATGGAAAAGAGGAACAGGCCTGCAGTGCACAGCTCCCATCACTAACTAAAAACAAGGCTGCTGTATTATCTTTCCAACACGGCCTCGTTGTAAGAAAAGAACTTGGGCCTTGCAGTGCATTTTAAAAAACCTTGTACAGTTTAGAGAAAAGTCTCGTTTCATTCAGATAAAATTCAATCGGACCAGTGGAAAGTTTAACGTCTCACGGGGTCCATCTAGTGGAGATCACAGTGAGCACAGGCTCCAAAAAACCCCAAACCACACAAAAACCAGAGGCTCAGAAAACATTCATACACTTACGTAAATGGGATGAGTGGACCAAATTATTTACTGGAAGTTTCAGTATAATCATTTCCAGATACAACACAGCCTCGTGGTTTTAAAATTCTTACCCAAAGCATTTGAGCAGCAGCTTTATCTGACTTCTTACTGATTTAAAGCAAAACAGCAATGACATTGTGTAAAAAACCCAACAGACATCATCTGTTTTTCTTGACTTGTTTAATACAACTATTTGCAACACGGTTCAAACACAAGTGTTGAGAGTGTTCTCTCTTAGAAAATCCTACTGAAGTCTAACAAAGACAAACAGCACTGAGATCAATCCAGGTGGTTTGGTCCCTAAATAATTCCTGACCATATTTGGGATCAGACTCAAAACATAAGATTCAAAGTGAAATTCAAAGTGATTTCTCTGAAAGTCTTATACACACAGATTTTAATATTGTTAAGGAAAATATGCTTTCATTACAGTAAGCTTCCTTCAGTGTGACCCAAAAAAAAAGAAAAAAAAGAAAAAGCTGTCAAATTTTCCATTACAGAAGTGTTTATATTCACCTCGAATTTCAGGAAGGAATCTGAAAAATCAGTTCAGAATTCTGCCTTTGATTGAAACAAGGTCTGCAATCCCCTGCGAACGTTACACAGCTCCTCTTCTTGCTTTATCACTTTTATCACTTACCACATTTATCACACTACATTTATCACATGCTTTTGAAAACAGGCAGATTTTATTTAATATATTGCAATCCTGGTGCACTGTACATGCTGCTTAACATATCAAATAGGACACTTTTCAACATTAAGTCTCAGGACTAAATGAGTTCATTCACATAAATTAAAGAATAGAAATTAAAATTTTAGTACTTTAGTGTTCAAACAGCAAAAAATAAATAAAAATGAGGACAAGATAAATTTATTTACCATTTCTTTTAGAAATTTCTCTTGGAGTCCTTTTATGTCTTCTCTCATCAGATGCATCTACAAAAAGACACTGAGTGTATCTCCTCTGCTCACAACTGCCAACACACTTTCAAGCAAACAATTGCATCCCTAAATGTGTCATAACCAAGAGATACAGATGCACATGCAGACACCTGGCTATGGAAAGGGAGGTGTGTTTTAAATTTCTTGTTCTTTCTTGGAAGAGTAACACCAATAAAGCTGCGGAATGCAGAGTAAGTCCTGATAACTGCACACACCTTGCAATGGGTGAAGTCTAGGCATAAACACTGAATATTGTTAAATTAAGGGACATTTTATGAATATTAAAAACTACAAAAATACTTAGGTATCATTAATATAATGCTGAGGACAAAATATTCAGGAAAAAACGTCAGTACTGATATCTGTGAGTACAACTGAAGGAAGAATTATGAAAATGAGCAAAAAAAAGTTCACCATACCTCTGAAGTAAAAACATTTTCTTCATAGTCAACAGAATGGTAGATATTCTTTTCAAATGAAGCTTTGAGAATCTGAACTCTAAAGAAATAAAGGCAGTTCAAACAGCTTTGCTACACAAGAACTTCCTACACAGAGCACAAATACAGGCCATTGTTGGCAGTCTATTTGCATTTAAAGCATGGATAAATATCCCATCGTTGTTACTGCTGGAACAGTCCCCCAGGTATGTGGAGAACTTCAGCTGGAGAATAATTACATGAACATTTTAATCTCATTTTCTCATCTCATTGACCATCTCTCTCTATGGAAAAGAGAAGAGCAGTTGTGCTCACCTCCCCCTCAACTGAACACAACACAAACCTCACCCCAGGATTAACGAACCCTACTGACCTCTGCTGCTCGTTTTTCATGTACGTACTAAAGGTGTGGGAATGCTTCTTCCAAAAGGTCTGGAAAGAAAAATATTAATAGATGATAATCATCAGGAACTGATTTTCCTAAGTCATTAATATCTAACATGAACAAAATGACCACAACCACAGACTCAACACAAAAGGGACTGGAGTTACACAGCCCCCCCCAGAAGCTGGAAGAAACCAGCCCATTAAAGTACTTGTAGGAGTTCCTTGTAGGAGCAAAAACAATCAGGAATTCTTATAGTGGATACATGCAGGAAAACACAGAGTGACCTTGGAATTCTAACTCCTCAAGTGCATTATTTGAAATTTGACCCAACTAGAAGCAAAAAGATAAGGACTTTAAAAATCAAAATTAATGATCTTAAGTTAAAGATGATGTGAATAATCTACAGATTCCACAAGAATTCCCTTTTACCCATGACCAAACAACTAAAACACAAACCGAGAATTCTTTTTCCATGATTTTCAGGGACTGAGAATCCTTTTCAAATTTCTCAAGTTCCTCAGTAAGAGCAAAATGGAATTTGTCCAGCTGCCTGATCCTAGCAAAACAAACCAGGTTACTGGCAGAAGGTACTCACTGCATTTTAAGGATGTTTTAACAGAAATTTTCCATTACTGACCTGCATTCATGGAGCTGGTAACTCATTGTTGCCAGATGCTGATGGGCAGCTCTCAGTGTTTGCTTATTAAAATTATCCATTTTCCGGGAGCGGTTCTATGAGGATGTTTTAACACGAAATTCAGATTATTTTCACTTCAGGACAAAAACCTCTGTAGTATGTTCAGTACTGTAACTGCTTAATATCACAGCAAACCCCCTTTGTTAAAATGGAATTGTGTGGTGCAAGCCAAGCTGTCACCTGTGTGCTCATGTACCCCCCAAGTGATACTGCACATGAAAGGTCTTGCCTCAATTTTCTTGGTAAATTCTTTCTGGAGCTGCTGACAAATGCTGATGGTTGAGCAACCAGGCTCCCAGAATTCCCCATCCAAAGCAGACAGGTCATTTACAGATTGAGTGGAGACACTTTCAGACACTGAAGAGAACAAAACCATAATGTCAAATGCAGTATTATAAAGTGCCCAACCTGAAGTCAGCACAGGGCCTAGGAGACCTTTTGTTATATATAAATTAATGCTGCCCATCACATGGCTGAAACCAGTTTCTATTTTCATATCAATTTGCTGACTTTTTATATGGATCCAGTCTGCAAACATTTAGCATTTTTATTTCCCTGCTTTAACATGTAAAATGCCTTTTTTTTTTGATATTCTATTTCCTTGTTAAAACTTGAATTTGTCAACATGATTTTAAAACTTTGCACTTTCAGTCCGTGACCAACCTCTGTAAGTAGCAGCATCATCTGTTTTAAATAATTTTTTGGGCTTTAAACTTATTCTTCTCCTTCCTTTCTTTTCCTCCTCTTTGCTTGTTTCTGCCTCCTCAGAGTTGCTTTCTGTGTCACTGTGGTAAGTTCGTTTGAGGAATGTCTGTGCACTTGGTCCTTCAATAAACATGGAAACAAAGCTGCATTTTAGCATTATTTAGAACAGCCAGATGGGAGGATAAAGAAGATTTTATTGACCCGTTGGATGCAAACTCTAGGAAGATGTGTCTTGGCTTTAAAACATGAGAATTCTATAAAAATTAATAACCTTTGCATTTATAGGGGGGACATTCAGCTGAACTCTGATGAACAAATCTAGGATTTTTTCTGATAAAACCATTATCCCCATTTTCTTCCCTGTATCAGTGGGAATGCCTCTTTCTTTGGAAGACAACTAACTCTTGACTAAATCAGTATTTTGGAGCCTAATTTTCAGGTTTTTTAGGGATAATTAAAATAGCAGAGAAAATGAGAAAAAAAGTAAAAAAATGGAATCATACTGAAATTATACAACAAGATTTAATAACTTTGGCCATATTATTATGCCAAGTAAAACATTTTTCTTAACCTCTATGGAGATACATAGGAAGTATTTTGCTTTAAAATAAATGTCTGTACCTGACTCATTCATGGGGGCATAAGGCTCTTTAATCCAAGACTGTACTCTACTCCTGCTGGAAGCAGACAATGGAGATGGTGCTACACAATCCTAAAAGAAAAGTCACTGATTTATTTATTAGCTTCAAAATTAAATTGCTTTTAGAAGTCTCCATCAGAAACTCACATTTATGGTGTGAAAAATCATTTATTTTTTATTGGAAGTCACTAAGAAAATATTTACTCCCTGATTTTTTTTAAACTATGAATTGTAACTGATCTTGTTGGGATATAATTCTTTCATTGTATGCATATGATAAATAATTATCTAATTTATCTCCAATATTTAAAAATTAACTATTAGCAGGTCCCAAGAGGATCTGTGTTTAATATGGAGGTGCATTTCCCTTAAATCTCAGCACCTGGAAAGCAGATAGAACAGGTGCCAAGCTGCAGCTCTCTTCTGAGAGCAAGGAATGTACTAACTCACCTCTTTACTTTTAGTGAGAGGCTTGGTGGGATCCTGGAGATTGTCTTTAGCAGAGAGTGTGTCTGAAAAGCAAGACTGGAGACTGGAATCTTCGTTGTTATTCCCTGTTTCCAGCACAGCTCCCTTCACATGTTTTCCACTGTCAGTTTTATATGTTGTTAAGCTGAGCTACACATTAAGAAAAAAAATCATAATTGAAAGGAGATGTCCCTTAAACCTCCCCACCCTTAAATTGACAAAACAGACAAAGAGCTGCAGGTCTATTCTGAAGAGCAAAGCATTTAGGAACATACCTCTTCCTTATTTTTGGGGACAGGTTTAGTGATCTCCTGAAGCTTTCCTTTAACAGAAAAGGTCTCCGTAAAGCAATGCTGGAAACTTGAATCTTCATTATTGTTACAGGTTTCTAATGCAGCTCCCTTGGAATTTTTGCCACTGACAGTTTTGTATGTGGTTAAGCTGAGCTGCACATCAACAAAAACCCCAAACATTATTGAGAGGAGAAGCACAACACAGCTGGCAGCTGAATGGAAGGATTTCAGTTAAAACAGCTCTAGAGAAATGTCAATGCTCTTACCAAAGATGCTTCAGCTAGAACTGGTGAGAAGCTTTTCCTTCCAAATGTCAACTTTGTAACTGCTGCCTCAGGGGACTGATTTACAGCCAGACTTGGCATGCCCTTATTTGGGGGACAGAGATTACTGGGAGAGATTCCTTTCTCAGAGTTTAGCATTTCCCCATCTTCTAGTGTTGACTCCTGAAGACCAAGTGACCTCTCACTGGAACTGTGCTCTGGACTAACATCTCCTGACACTCTGTCAGCACCTAGGAAACAATTCCTGCACTGTCAGCACCAGGAATGGGAGTTACACAGGGGAAGCCAAAGCCCCACACTGCTCCCTGGTCCAGCCCTAGGAATTCCCAAGTCTCAGATAGGTGGAATTTGGCACAGGCCTTGCCACACTTCCCCTTTTCTCCCTCTCCCACTGTTTCAGCAGTACCAGATTTGTTCTAACACTGACACAATGTGCTTCTATATGACCCTGATGCCAAATAACTGCACCAACCTACAGAAGTGTTAGTGGCACACTAATACAATTCCTTGAATTACGAGGAACACCTGGAATTATGGGATATCTCTTGTTTTAGGAGCATGAAACAAATGTTAAATTGTACTGCTGTGGTAACCCTCAGTTAACCTCCACCTCTTGATTCAGTACTGCTAGAAATTAGGAGTGAAAATACCTACATCTCATCATCTCAAGGGAGGCAGGGCTCTCAGCTGAAGACATTTCCACGTCCTTCTGTTCTGCAGAACTCCTGGATTTGACCAGTGCTTTCTGCACATAGCTGTCCACTCTCTTTGGCTCCACAGGTACAATCTGCAGTACCTTTGGCTGATTGTAGTCCTTGTTTATCCCATTCATATGTTTCTATTAAAGTACAAAAGTTATATATAAACATCTTTGCAACCACAGTGTGCATAAAAGCTGCTAAAGTGAGATATAGATATATTATCTACATACCACTGATCAAGCAGGAGGACCATCATCAGAAGTACTTAAATCCATAAGCAGATCAGGTTTTCCAACATCAATAAACACTGAATTTAACTCAACACATACATTTCTATTCTTATGCAATACATAATTATTGGAGGCAATTACTGATGCTTCAGGATTTAAGGAATGAAGTTTATAAACCTTTCCCATATATATTGACACGTTATGCTAAAACAATGAAAATGTTTCAGCAACCAGTGTTCATTTACTAAAAATCCTATTTGGGTATTTAGATGTACTGACACAGCATTACCAGAATCACATCAACTCAACAAGATCTGGCTCACTAAACCCTCCCAATTTTAAAGACATTTTCAAAATATTGTCACATTTTTAACATACAGCTCACAGTAGTTCTTTGCAGCAGAACAAATTTCATAAATAGAAACTAAAACCTATTACGACTACAAAGATTATTAAGGACTGCTTTTCTCAGCAGCTCAACACCCATCATCGAAAAAAGAGCAATATTAAAAATAATAAAATTAGCTTCAATTTGCTCATGTTGGGCACTTAAAATTCTGGAGAGTTTACTCTGAAAAACATGGCAGGAATGGATTTTTAATAACCAAGTGGAACTGCACACCTGGATTTTGGATTTCTCCTTCTTAGAGGTGCATGTTGGAGTATTTTCTTCACTCTCAGACTCAGAACTGGAAGGCTCTTTGTAATTTTTTGATGCTGCTGCTGCTCTTCGAGGGAGTTTTTTCCTGGTGGATTTTACTATCATTTCATCCATTTTTGAATTCTGGGGTTCACATTTGTTTATCTTTGGAAGAATAAAACCATCTTCAGTTTACAAGAATGATTAATACATATATAAGATAAAATGTCAGGTAACATGGTTTAATTACTTGAAACAGCTAAAAAGGTTTTAACTTTAACAAAGCTCAGAGAGTCCCACCATCAGCCTACTAAAACCAGCACTCAATGTACAAAAATCATTCTAACTCACTTATGCCTGAAAAACCAGCTAAATACTACCTGAAAAGAATATAATACTTGAAAAGAACAAACTTTATTTAACAAATTATCTGGGAGAAACGTCACATATTTATGAAAAATTATTTTAAAACAGTTTCTGGGGGGAACTAAGATTTTGAATCTATATTAAAATTCTAGTTGCAAATT
Source organism: Oreocharis arfaki (assembly GCA_013398015.1). Taxonomy (NCBI): domain Eukaryota; kingdom Metazoa; phylum Chordata; class Aves; order Passeriformes; family Paramythiidae; genus Oreocharis; species Oreocharis arfaki. The sequence continues at coordinate 381,592 of VZRR01011905.1, forward strand.
TATATTTACCTTTTTCTTCTTTGTATTTTTGCTTTTAGGTTTATCCATGTGGCAAGCAGTATCAGAGAATTTATCTGCTGCTAAAATACAAGAAGGTTGAAAAATCAGGAAAATTTTTTATTCAAATATTTGACATTAGTTTTAGCTGTAAAATAACAGAATTACTTTCATGCCCACAAATTGATTCAGTAACCGCTTTCAGCCCATTACTTAAAAAAAGACATTTTTTTAATTGACAACAACTTCTACCTGTCCCATCCTCCAACAGTTTTCCACATTAAAGTACAGAATTTCTGTAAATTGAACTTTACAAATGATTAGAACTAATCTGAAAATTCTTTATGCTTGGGAACAAGACAACAAAATACATGGTACCTGCAACACAGCACATGCCATGGTGTGCACTTAATATGTAAGGACAAACTTACTGCAGCATTCTTCAGAAATATGAAAAAGGTTTCTTACTTTTGTCTGTGCTTATTGGTTTCCCTGATTTTTTGTTTCTACTGTAATCAATTATCCGGGCTTTAGGTTTTTTCTTGGATTCCTGCAGCCAACTGATCTCTGTCTTGCTGTCATCCCCCCGGTTTTCTGTGTCTGAGTCACTAAAGAGATGCTTCTTGTCTCGATTGTTCCTAGTCTACAAAACCCAACAAAGTTCTTAAGTTACTGATTTATTTTTATATATAGTCTGCTTACATAACTGGTATTGAAAGGCAGGAAGACAAGCTACACTGATCCATAAAAATCTGAGCCTTACCTTTTTTCCTCCTTTCACTTCTGTGCTGGATTTACTGATGTCTGTGTTCCTTAATTAGAGAAATAAAACCCGCCTTTAAACAACACATTTTAAAATAGCTGTTCTAAAACTTTCTACTGTTCCCACGATATGTGGATGAAGGATTCAAACAGAGGTACCTACTTTTGTTTCCACATTATTTTGGAATCACCTGTTCACCTTAAACCCTAAAGGTTGTGCTTGTTTCCCAGGTATCAGTAAGAGCACACAGTAACAACCCAGTTTCCAGGAGGATAATTAATCAAAACCCATCCCCCTCTATTCAGGAGTTTCTCTCCCTGTAGTATTCCACAAGGAGAACAGTTTCCTTCATGGAACACATTCCTTTTTATCACCTTCCCAAAGGACAATCATGGAACAGCCTAGGAGAACACAGCAGCGTTTATTGCTTAAAAAAACCAACACAGCCAAGATATTCTTGTCATGCAACATTCCCTGGAATGTTGTAACTGCCTGCTGGAGAGTGCAGGCTGTACCAGGATAATCAGCAGCCAAAACAGAACATCCTACCCTTTTTTGTTTGTCTCTGTACGAACACTCAGTTCAGTCACACGCAATTCTTGGATCTAAAAATGCAAATAGAGAGGAAACAAATGAAGGTTTTCATTTGTTATAGGCCACCAGACAGGCTATAGTAACTGCTACGGGCTTTTATCCTCAGTTATTACACTGAGCAATTAATGGTCATTAATTTCTACCTTAGAATTTATTTAACAGAGCTCACAGTTAAAACCAGCTGCAGCTGACTGAAGCTTTCAGTATCTCAAAGCAACACAAGAGCTCCCAACCACCTGCTTCACCACCTTCCCAATTCACCAGGCTCCTCTGAGCCATAAGAAGCAAATCCATCTTTTATCATCATTAGATTTTCTTTCTGCTCAAACATCTGGACAAAGGTGTCTTTAAAATGGGGATGAGAAGGATGGCAATAATGTTTTCAGGATAATTTAAAATAACAATACTCCTAACACACTGTTTAATTCTTAATTCAGGAAAAACACCATCATAGCTTGAAGTGGCCAGAATCCTAAGACAGAGTACATTGTTAAATAGCTGAGAATGCCGGAGGTATTTACATGGCAAACTTTTTCCCCCACTTAGTTCACTGATATAATTTGAATTTTCAGATCTTATTTATTCTTTCAGTAGACAACATTTGAGTGATTTCCTTTCCATCTTATTCATAACATATAAGTTGTAGTTATTTCTTACTCCAAGCTTTATTGTAGGCTCATCAAACCCACTGGTGTTAAAGTTGTAGACATCATCCCTGTGAAACAGACACAGAGATCAATTCTGTGAGTGAATTTATGAACATTTCAGAGTCAGGTGTGGGTAATCAGAAACTGTATTTGCAAATGTTGTAACTACTTACAGAACATGACCAGCAGTTACATTAAGAAAAGAAGTGGTTTTTAGGGTCCTGTCCTGAACTTCTTCCTATCCATAAATGAAAAGTTAGCTCCTCTGTCAAATTTGGACTGTGCATTCATAGACACTGTCATCTCAAAAAGCAAAATCTTCATCATGAAGATAATCAGGTTGATTAGCAAGAGTTCAATATGGCAAAACATACATGCAGTCAATGCATAATTAACATGAACATCTACAAATAATTAATATTCAATGGTATTTGAGAACTTTCCCTTTACACCTATTGACTATCACCATGTATGTACATATAACTCATACTAAAAAGAATTCCAACAAAAGCACCGTTACCTTGGAGATCCAGGATTTATTTAAATGTGCCCTAAAAATAAAGATACATTTTGTTAAATGCTAATTAGAATATATGCATTAGAATACTGCCTATATAAACACAAACCTTATCAAACCCAGCAAATTTATTCATGCATTTAAATACGACATCAGTTAAAAGATGGATTAAAAGAGCCCAGCCCCTTTCATTTATCAGCATTCATGGGTACATCACAGAGACAGCCAGAGGCACACAAAGACTCAGCACAAGAGGAAATGGTTCACATCATACCTGTTAAAGCCCAGGGAATCTCTCACTTTGCTCTTCTCATCACTCTTGTCTCTGTATCTGTCACTGATTTTACTGATCAGTGATTTGGCTGCATCTGCCATTTCTTTAGACTTTGATTTCTATAAAAACAGTTCAAGACTCAACATCCAATAGAAGAACAAAGCTGCAAACAGAACTTCAGGTTCCCAACAACCCCCTAAACCTCATTAAATGTCTCCTACATGGATTAAATCACATTCATTTGAAAACCATTTTCCCTTGCATGACAGTAAACCCACCAATTCTGAAACACTGAAAATTTGACAATTCTCTTAACTGCAAGCAGAAGAAACAAAGGTAAGAAACTCTCACCGTCTTTGACTGTTTTGGAGTTGCAGTCTCTTTTCTGAGGAGAACATCAGGGTCCTCTTGTGCAAGATGAGAATGCAAAGAGGTGTCAGACACTCTGGCTGCAAGAAATGTTTTAAACCATGGCTCAATAGTAGTTTCAATATTTTTCCCTTCTGTATTTAACAGTTTCTGTTCCAAATGACCAACACTCTGACTGCCACTAAGGATGGTATCAACTTAATTTTCTTGGTTCTGTTTTTAAAATTTCTTTATCTGGAGAGGTACTTCAAAAAGCTGAAAAAATGCTTTTTATTTCACAGCTCTTTCACTACCAATAGTAATAAAGGGGAAAAAAAAGCATAACTGCAAGTTAATTTCTCTGATCTATTTTTAAGAGTAACAGTTGACCAAGTGTGACCATCACCTGGATGGGATGCACGTGCCAGTGATGGAGTTGGCTTTTGATTGTCCCCAGTTGTTATATTCTTCTCAGGAAGAGGGAATGCTCTTTTTTTCCATGTTTCAGTTTTATCAAAGGAAGTCGCCAAGAGACCAGGCAGCCTAACAGAGACAACACCATCTTAGTGTCACAACTTGAGTCTTAATTACAATAAACATGCATCATAAAATAGGAAAGTGATGATATCTTAGAGATATCAAAGCATTTTAAATTGCAACAGAATATTAGTGCTGGTAATGGTCTAAAATTCTCCCTTCAAAGTGAATGACAACAGTGACCTGGAATTCTTTTCCAGTACTTACAAAGGTTTGCTGTTTCTCCCAACTGGCTGAGAATCAGGAACAATATCTAACACTTCATCTAAATGAGACATTAATTTGGTGTCAATTATTACGGCAAAAGAAATGAGAAAAATTAAAATAATTTAAAAAGTAAGGACTATCAATGCTTGTACAATTACTTACCTAAAGTTTGCTTTTCTGTGGCCTCTCGTAAAGTTTTTAAGACTTCTTCAGAACACAATTGCTACAGTGGAATGACACCCAAGAGGAAATATTAGTGTAGGACCATAAGCAGTATAACCTCACAAACTTGTGCCTCCTCTAATAAAACATGACATTCTTTTTCTCATTTCATGGAAGTGCTGTTCCAGTACCTTTTCATGTATTTTTGCCTCATTCCTGGTATCTGACTTCCTGATCTGTTCTGTTTCCCAAAATTCCTTGTCTACCGTGCATCTCTGCCCACTCTAAAAAGCACAGTAAGTAACAGTGCCAGTTACAGCCCATGAAAGCCAAAGAAATGCTCTAAACAAAACATTCTGTACATGAAAGCCTTTTTCAGAGCATGGCTGGATCAAAAAATGCTTCAGAGTCCCATAGTCTGGGGCTTGACCTGAATCTGAGCAAGGCAGACATTCACAACCAGAAACAGTATAAAAACGTTATTTTATAGTCATTGTTCAATTGGAAGAAAATACTCAAAAATATATTTAAACTGCAGGTCAGTGACACCTATTTAGTTTTTTTTAATAGTAGTGAATGCCTGATTAAAAATGCACTAAAACCAATGCTTTAAATGCTGCAAGCTGAAGACATGAATGTTTTATAACCACAGCTGAATGCATTCTACGTTTTATGACTATTTCACTACTGCATAATCTATTAGAGATTATTGCATGCACCCTTCTCCTATTATACACAAAGGAAGAACTGAGGTTCCAGAAATAGGAAGTTAATTCTGGGGTCAGAACTGATGAGTGAATGCAAATTGTGCCCAGTTTCCTTAGAGTTCAGTCTGACTTCAAACATGTTAAACCTGAAATCCAGAGGGCAAGAAAAGATCATGCAATGAAGTAACACCACTATTTTCTTAAAGTGACTTGCTGTCTGTAAAACTCCAGCTTTTTAAAATACGAATTAGGAACAAATGAGAATAGAAATTAATGTTATACTAAGAAAAAGACTTAGCTACAGAGGACATGCATACTCCAGGAGGTTCCTGATGGAAATTCTTTGTTCTGCTCTCATTTATTGCACCACTGTCAGACCTTATAGTAGAGCTGGTCATTTCCAAAGGCAATTTAAATCTCCCTTTAAAAGGAGTGGCTGAAACAAAACAGAGATGTGTTAGAATTCCACCAGTTCTCCCATTACAATTACAACAGGAAGAGTTTTGCCCACAATCACAGCTGTTCCATGAACTCCAACAAAAGCTGGTTAGTTTTGATACCAGCCCTTACAGACCTTTCATAATTCCATTGATTCCAACTACGTTACGTGGAGATTAAGAGCTCATGGACTGTGGATGTCTGGAGACAAAAGCAAAGCTTGTCACAGGCTGGCTCTGGTAGAAAATAGTTGGTTGCTATTTGAAGACAACACTGTAATATATTTTTACTGAGTACTCAGCTTGCTCCAGCACCAGCAGCTGCCTGACAGCTGCAGGAAAAGTGCCAGGTGACCCCCAGTTGTTGGGAATGCAGTGCAGCCCCTGTCCCACACCATGGCCATGGGCCAGGAGCAAGCAGCCCTCAAACATTTCGAGTTTAAAGCATCTGCTCAGGAGATTTTATAAGCTCTCCCTTTCATCTTCAGCTCTGCCAAGGATCACAGTTCATGCCTGAGTTTCAAAGATCATTTATAGCGTATTTTTACCCTGAAAGCACTTGCAAACTTACATGTGCTAACAAAACTCAGCGGACTCCTTGTGGAAACTCTTGCAGTTCCAGGAATAAGCACAGATGCTTCAGACACTTTCCTTTTACGGGATGGAGTTATCTTGAGGAACAGAAAGAACTTGACCATAATACACTGATTTAAGGATGGCAGCACAAGAATTCAGAAAATCTATTGCCAAGAGTCTCTTGACACTTTCCATTACTGGAGTATCAATTGTCTGCTGCTGCAGACCTCAAGGTAAATTGGTTTTTATGCAGTTATACTTCAACAAAATATTTTTAAACTGAGATTCATGATTTTTGCTTTCTAAATTAATTCAATGAAGTATGGGCAAATCCCATCCCTTGTTCACCAAGGGATTCCCTGGAGATTGTGCAAAGCTACAAATTAAGCAGAAATAGGTTTATTAACTCCTGCAAGACACCACAATGAAGACACGGTGACTGTTTCAGTTTTTACCCCCTCCCCAGCAGACTCTGAGGCCATACTTGACTTTTCCATTCTGAGCGTGTCTTCAAAAACTTCTCTTTAAAGAGAATTCTCAGAGCATCGGGGTCTAAAGAACACGAACAATTCGTTTTTATTTCTGTCACATGACTGTAATTTCAAAATACTAACACATTTTTTAGCAAAGGGATTTTTATAGTTTAGCGTCAAGTCACAAGAAAAACAATCAAACCCTGTATTAACTTTATTCCAACTGTCAAATAAGAAGGGGTTAAGACTATTAAATATTACAAATATTAAAACTGACATGCATTTTCTCTGTACTCCTTTTTGATTTGACAATCCTACTTACCTTGGAGGAATCACCTCTGAGTTTTTCCTGACTGTTATTTTTGCTCTGAGTCCTCGAACTTCCAGGAGGTTGCTGAGTTTTGGACTTACTGAGCTTCTCCTCTCCAGATTTTTCTTTCAAACCTGGTGACACCTGACTTTCTGGTACCAGAACCTATAGAGTATTTTAATTTCTTTTAATTTGTATATAAGATTAGAATTTTATAATGTTTTATTTTTGTATTTATACAAACACAACAGAGCAACTTCTTTACCCTAAGTAACACGTCCCCCACTGGAGATTCTGATAAACTTCAGAGGTTACAGACTTTTAGTTTAAAAAGCTTCCAACTTAATCGTTATTTTTGGTACAAGGATGGGTTTTCAAGTAACAATGCACATAAAAGAACTTCCCCTGTGCATATTTGTCTGATTTATTCTATGATTTGGATATCAGTATCTCCCAAAAAGCCATACATTCCTACTAGACACCACTTGCCTGCCTTTAGACTTATCTATACTTACTGATATTTTAAAGTTCTTGTTTTTACTATGGATGATTATAAATTATGAATAATCTGACTAACTATACAAACCCAAGAAACCCTCTCAGCACACTGAGGTAAAATACCTGGGATCCACTTTCGTCAAAGACAATATGGACAGTTGTTTTGGCTACTGATGCAGACTGCTTCTTACTAAAATCCTGCAAAGGGATACGTGAAAATAGAAACTTTGCACTTTTTTTTAAGCAGGAAACAAAATATTTAAGTGAAAGATCATAAATGTCTGAAATCAGATTACAGAGGAAACCAGATTCTACAAACTCACAGCAGTTCCACCCCTCATGAGTTCCTCAGTCAGTCAGACTTTAGGACAAAGTTTGTTACAAGCAGTAAGGAATAAGGTATGGTTTTACTAAATGAGTAAGTTCAGGAGTGTTAATTGCACTGCAAAATAAGATAGCTCATGAATCATTTCTGCAAGTATTTGTAAGCAACCAGGTCATGTGTTTCTGGAAAACCAAATATGCAAAATTTGACACCAAGAGATGGTGTTCTCTTTCCAGCCAGTTCATTTTTCTTGCAATTCATTTTCAATCTTAGAATGAAAGAACCATTTCAGGTGATTGAGTCCAGCACTGCCAAGCCCACCACTAACCCATGGCCCCAAGTGCCACATCCACTGTGTTGTGAATAACCCCAGTGACGGGGACTCTGCCCCTGCTCTGGCAGCCTGTGCCAGGGCCTCACAACCCTTTCAGTGGAAAAGTTTTCCTAAAATCCAACCTAAACCTCCCCTGGTGAAACCTGAGGACATTTCCTCTTGTCCTTATTAAGCACCTTTCCCAAAGCTTAATGTATTCTGCTGTTCTGTAGCAGTGGTGTTAATCAGAAACTCTTGGCATGGAGAGATACCAATAATCACAGCTGGAACACTCATATGGCAATGAGACATTGAGTTTGAATCAATTAAAAACTATTCTAAAAGGTGTTTAAATCTTACCTTACATTTATGGAATCCATAAATCTCTCTGGTCACGTCTTTGATTTCCAAGATAGAATCAAAATATAAAAGAAATTTCCCTCCTTCAAGAGTGCCCACATTCATTGGGCTTTTTAGATCTATTGTTAATAATTTCCTTGAATCTTTTTCTGGACAAAAACAAAATTTGAAAAGCAGCTTCATTTCAGTTTAACAGCATCTCATATAGCGTTTGTAAACACATGACACATTCTTCAGGTTCTGAGATTTATTTAATTCACTCTAATCTACAATAATTTTATTAGTGAAACAATTCAAGATTTAGTTTTTTTAGAAATACTTCTTCTGTATATTATTCCACAGAATTTTCTTTGAAGGTTACTTACTATAGCTGCAGACAAATTACAGATATTTACTGTTCTAACTAGTTCAAAAGAAACATTGTTACCTGTCATTGTCTTATACCTTAGTTTGTATTGAAATCTCTAAGACATTATTAAATTATTTTCACAAAATCACACCTGCCCACCCAAAGTGCAGATGTGGCTGATGTGACTGCAGGGCAATTTTGTCCCCGATAAAAACAATATTTTAAGTGGGAATTCTGCTTTGCTAGAATTAAGTCACCACTTTTAGATTAATCAGTTTGAAATTAGTTTGAAAATCCAAGTAAGAATACAACAAAAGGTTTCATTTTTGAGTTCAAATACCTTCCAGGCTGTACATGTTTACATCTTCTTCTCGTATAATGACTGTTTCCCACTGATGCTCCTTACACGAAAAATACATTTTGAAAGAAAGAAAAGTATTATATTACAATTAAATGAAATCCAGTGTCCAAGTCATTCAGTGAGGACAAATTTCCAACTTTTTAAACCTCTGTTACACAGACTGACACAGATTTGTGCTTCACTATTGCTCACTGTGCACATGTCCAACTATTTCCAAACAGCACTAGAAAGTCATTACTGTGAAATTATTTTACCTAAGTATCACCAAATCTGGATTTTTTTTAGCCTCATCGACACTGGAACACACACATTAAGTTCAACATGTTGAACATGGGGAACTAAAATCTGACACACTCCAAGGAATGTGAGACAAAGCTCAGCTTACTGCATCCTCTGCTGCCACATAGAAAGAAATACTTCTGCTGCCAATGTTGAAATCAACCCAAAATGCTTCCAAGTTTTCATCCAATGGTATCTGGAGCTAAGACAAAAAGAATAGGATAAAGCAGTAAGAGGAGAGAGCACTGATTTCTACCAGCCAAGAAGGTTCATGTTGGTCTGAACCCCTGACAAACCTTCAGTCCACGCCTAATTGTATACTTCTGCAAAAGAGTAATTTTCCTATTTCATCTTTATTTTTTCTTAACCAGAAGGCAGAGAACCTTACCTCATATTTATCAAGAGCTGCTGATAAACATGGATATGTAAAAACCCTGTAAGAAAAGGATATTTTTTATATTCTACAATGCTGTAAATAAATTTTGCAGATATGAACATAGCAAATGGATTGTGTTTTCACAAACTTTAGAGACTTTCTCTAAAGAGATCCCAGTAATCAAAGTAATTTTTTCCCCCAAGGAGGTGACATGAAATTTAATCACAACCTAAAATTAAAAAAAAAAAAAATTAGCATTAAAAGAATCAGTTTTACCTTCTTTTGTCTCCAAGCATGCCATTCACCTGGTTAAGAAATTTTCTGCAATCCTATTAAAACATAGAAATTTCTGAAACAATTGTAAAATGGAACTTTCCCTCCCTGGAAACATTCTTCATGTGACTTACTGTCTCAAACTCCAAATCTTTAATTCCTTTAAACGCAGTGGACACAAACTCCATGGGAAACCACTGGGAGGCCAGTTCTCCCCTTTGCTTCTCCGACACCATTCTGCACAGAGCTTCTGTGATGGCCACTTGTGTGTCATAGTCTGCAGCACAACACAGTTCACAGCAAGAGGGGATTTAAATAACTACTGAGGTGAAAAATATTATGATAAAACTGGTGTAAGCAGTGCTGAACATTAGATCCCATTAGATCCAAATATGTAACCCATAGAGGATAATCAGAAAAGGAAGTATGGTAGTAATGATGACTGAACAACTTATTTTTCAAAATGAACTCCACCCAAACTTCCAAGAACTCTCAGAGCCACACCAGGAGTTTGAACATGAGAGAGAAGTTTTCAACTTTCACCTCTCTGAGCTGGGAAATTGCTGGATACCAAAGTGACCCCTGAGAGAAGTGACAGTATTACTACCCATGGCCACAGCTCCCAGCCTCAAAGACTGACTTCCTTAGCACTTTTCCTATTTGAAGACTTTTACTCTAGAGAAGAATTGAAAACTTCAGTGAGCTTCCCCTACACTGAACACACAAAAACATTTCAGTTTGCAGCTTGTTTTCCTGCAGTATTTATTTTTCAGATAACTCTAATCACAACATTCTGCAGCCTCAAAATGCCTTCTCTGTTTTTTTAATGGGTCTGCATCTAATTTTTAAGAAGCTCAATGCTAAATTAAGTCCCATGCTCACCTCCAGCATCCAAAATTGTCCTCCCCATTTCACTCCTGCCAAACAAAGGAACATTTCATCAAAAAGTGACAGCAGCACAAGGCCCAGAGGAAAGGTTTATTATAACCTTATATTTAGGTTTCAGTGTATGAGACAAACCCCTGATTCCATGGAACTATAAGACTTCCAAGGGGTAAATACCTCTGGGAGCACTGCTTGGGGACCTGAATCACCTGATAAGATACAATTTTGGTTTTATTTGCTTTTTTGAATTGCTGTAGAACAATCTCCAGTGTGAGCAGCCCAACCTTCCAGTGACTGATTCACTGTGCTTTAAGCACATTCTTGCAAGAGTTTCATTATTTTATGACAACTGGGATAAGGAGAAGCCTGATCCAGTCTGGGAAAGAAGAAAATTCAGGATTCTAATGGAGAATAACCCATGAGAATACCTGTCCACAGCCACTACCACTGAGAACTCAACAGCAAGTGCAGAAGTTGAGTTAAACAGGGACCAATCTGCACAACAGCTTAGTAAAAACTGCCTCCCAGCTCTGCAAATGATGGAATGATACAAAAATTATACTGAAGATCATTTACATGACAAGTAACATCTCCTTTGTAGAAAGTATCTTTTTCCTGGCATCTCGAGGGATCTTGTCAAGCAATAAATTCAGTTTTTTTATTACCTAAGAAGAGTGGAAAAAAGGAGCAAGATTAAATATAAAGTTTGTTAAACTTCGAGGTATTCTTATTTTGGGCCCTTGTAATGTATTTCATACCACTGAAGAAAGCAACAGGCTTAAGTAACTGCAAAACAAGAAAAGACAACGAGTTCTACACGACTTTAAATGGTATTTATCTTAGTAAAGCAACCTCAGTTTCAATGAATTAATTAGTTTTAACGTAAACAATAGTTGTTACACAATAGGTTACATACAGAAAGAAAATCTTTCAAAGCCAGAGCTCTGTCTGCGGTTGACTGCTGAGCTAATGTGTACCTTAAATTAGCATTAAAAAGCCTTTCCTTTGGGAATGTAGCCTTTACAGAAGACTTTTTTGTAACTTTCCCTTTCTTTAGAGAGGAAAAAAACCCTGACAACCTGAGGTTACTAAAATAAACAGGAGAAATTTGGAGTGTACTAGAAGAAATGCAAATTTCCTGCAAGTGACTAAAGAATTTACAACCAACAATCTTAATCCTATTTCTGGCAGTTGTAGAGTACATTGTTTCCTGTGCTTTTATACAGCTTTCTTACAGGAACTTGAATATCACTATTTTGTAATTTACTCTCAAAAAAAAAAATCCTAAATCAGTAATCTGAAACAACCCCAACATATAAATAAACCCAAACATTCCCAGAGAAACATTAAACGATCCTTCTGATCCCAGAGCACTACAATATTCTCTTTTTCGTAGCACCTGCTCAGTTAAATAACTGTCTCCACAAAGTCTGTTAGCACACTAACCAGAAAACTGCTGCTTAGAAAGAAGGATGTTTACCTCCTGCTGAACATAAATATTAATTCTTGGATCAGTGATGAGGGAACATGTTCTCAGAACAAAGTTTTCTAGTATTTGCATTTTACCTAAAAAGCAGGAAAGAAATAAATCAAAGAGTTGTCAAGAGTGTATTATTAGGGTGCCCCCTCATAAACATTTGGTAAAGGATTCATTTTCATTTAGAAATAAAATACAGCATGTCTGTCTTTTTATGTAGGATTAGTGATACGTAAAACAGAATAGTTACTTCAATTTAAAGTAAATATGTTTCTATTCCTGAGCATCACTGTGTAAGTCCCCCGGGTAGGAGATTATCTATTTTAAAATGTGATTGGTCAATCCTATAACTCAGCTCTCTGGGATACAATTCAAGTGGTGGAATTTACCTCCCCAGGGCCAAGGAAATGAACCTTTCACTTTGCTCATGACACCAAACAGTCTGTAGGGACCTTCTCCCCAGTGCCACACTGAAAGGTAAGGGCAGGGTGACACTCACAAGAACAAGGTCAGGAAGGAAGGATGGCTGTGCTGAGCTGTGACAGGATCTTAAAACCAACTTTTTTTAGGAAAAACTCATCTTTTCATTTGCCATCTCTGGGACTTATTGTGCTTTTTTATTACTGACAAGAGCAAGTTACAAGGAAATCTGCCCATAGAGGAACCTCAAACTAAAGCTGACATGTCACAGGAATGAGAAATGTGGTCCTTTGTGTGTTCTGAGACATTCTAAACTATCATCTGGTTTTTAAGCTCACCTTCAGGTCTGCTATCACACACAGTCTGCAACAGAAAAACCAAAACACATCATTTTGACAAAGAAAATATTACAACATAAAAAAATCAGGCAACATGTATCTGAAGGAAGTAATCAAAAAGCATTTAAGATTTTCAAATTATTTTGTCCTTAACAAAGAATCTAAGAGATGTTCTCTACTAACAAGTGTGTTTTCCCAAAATCATATTTCAGTTAAATTTACTGAAATTATTTCACCAATGACAAAAATTTTTATGAACAGAAGAAAACTCACAGATCTAGCTGGACTAGCACACCAATAATGTATGTAATCAAAATCTGATCAAGATGAAAATTTTTTGTTCATTGAGCATTTACTGTTATTGGCTTTTTAACCTTTATTTCATGATGCCAACCATGAACAGGAATTAGTATGAATACAGCAACTGTTTATCCCAAATGACTTATAATCTATTTCAGAAGTCACTGTAATGTTAACTTTAGAAAGATATCAAATAGAAACACATTTTAAAGTCCTTTTATTGCTAAACTGGTAATAATTACTGTGACAAATTTTATTATCAGTGTATTTTTACCAGCAACATGATGAAGAAATCTTCAGCCAGACTTGTAAGCATTTCATTCTTTTCATCTCCTCTGAGGACCAAAATTCCTTTTAACTTTTCAAACCAATTGACCATGTAAAGGGAAAACAAAGGTAAATCTATTTTAATAGACTGAGAAAGGACAATGGTTTGTAAAATCTATAGAAACTCTACAATCATTAAAACAACAGCAGCATCACCACTCTGCTGAGATGATGTTGGCCCCAGACTGAAATTTTTCACTCAGGCTAAACAAAATTAGGGTATTTTAAGGACTTTTTAACACAAAAGCTGTAGATCTGGCCCCACAGACAGAACAGCTGAAAATTGATAATGGCTGAATAAAAGAATGTTGTTTCTAGGTGTGAATACAAGGATAAAGTTACCATCGCCCTGGTTTTGTTGTTTATTATTAAAGCAGCTGAGAAGGCAATTGAGTAACTCTCATCTGACATTGCCATCAATTCTCACCAGTGAAATCTCTGGTGAAAGCAGTAAGGAAGTGGTATTTGCTGAGTTACAAATGATTATTGTTTCTAACACGCAGGTTAAAATAACACCAAATAATCAGAATAGCACTAAAATCTGTTGAAAGAGCAGGTACAAAATCGCTGCTGTGGGAATTAACAAAAAAGAAATTAAACCAGGCACCAGGAAATTCTAATTCCTGAGACCATAGCAATATAACAAACCACAGAAAATACATCATCTTGCTTTAATTGCTGTAAGCATATCTAAATTCTTTATTGCATGATCTGCAAAACTCTCACTGGGATAGAGCAGCATCCCTTTATAAGGGGTCCCTTGAAAAAGAACATTTAAATATGAACAGCGTTTGTTGCAAAGTTATGGGAAATCCCTAATTCTGACCCAATAAAGAACCAAATCAAACACTGAGCTGCTCAGCACTGAAGCACTCAAGCTCAGCTTATGCACTTCATTGATGTTCGTGTATTTATTTAGAAGTTCACAAACGCTTTATGGTTTTACTTATCCTTCCAACAAGACCGTGTCTTATCATTGCTGTGAGCCCATCTTCTCCTGCTATGCTGATTTTTTTCACACATTTCTGAAGAGCATTTAGTAAAGTAGAAATGCTTTTGACGTCTTGTTTGTCAAGTGCCTGAAATAGAAAGGACAACATAAACTTCAGTGTAAAGTCTGACAAGAACCCGTATTTAATTAACCAGATGCCTTTTTTGTTCTCAAAAGCCACCTTAACTGCAGCTTGAAGGAGAGATTTCATTCTTAAATTGTTTTGGGTTCTTAAGTCAAGTGCTGGTATCGACCAAGCCAAATGAAAAAATCTTTTTCAGCCTCTTCCAAAGATGGAGTAGATGTTTTTGATGCAATGATTACATTACCCAACACAGAAGCTTGTCCAATTTGTTGGCAAACTGTTTGCTGCATCTGTGAGAGACATTTTCACATTCATCTGTGGCCAGAAATTGTTCTAAGGATTGGAAATCCTTTTTTCTTGTAGCTTCATCAATTAACTTTTCAAACTGTAAGCAATAAACCAAAGCAACTGTATTACTGTGTGCTTAACACTGATATAACACATCTAATTAACACAGATTTGATGCAGGTTTTACACAATCACCTGTTGCATTTGAAGCAAATACTCTGAATCACAAAATAATGAAGTGTAAAACCTTAAGTACAGAGCACCTTATCTAATACATTACTCCTGCAAATATTTATGCACTGAGATTTTAATTATTTGCCTTAACTAGCTTTTGTTGCCTCATATTACAATTAAATTCCTAGAGAAGTGTTTGTTGTATCAATGCCCCTTGCTTAGCATATTTAGTATTCACACTTCTAAGCTACCTTAGGCATTTTGCCCCTTTATTCTCCCTAAATCAATTTAAACTGGATTTCAACATTTTCACCTCAAGCTTCACCTCAGCTGATTAACCTCTGCCAAATGCACATGATTTATTTTCATCAATAACAATTTCCAATTCCTCTTGCTTTCCACCCAGCTACTTTGCACTAAGCTATGTCAAAGGAAAACTTGTTCCTACCACACTGCACTGCCACACTGAAGACTTATAATTGCATGCTAGTAATTAAAACAATCAATACTCATATTCTGCTCCATCAGCACATACCTGCATCTCATTCTTGGCTGGCATTTTTGCAATTCACCAACTCAGCTGCATAAAAGGGAACAATCATCACTTACACTTTAAAGAGGTTTTGCAAACATACTGGGAATCAGTCAAAACACATTACAAACTCCAAAGTCTGTCAGTAGTATAAATGCTATATAAATGCTATTTGATGGGGATCTAAGGAAGCTTTCTTGCATTGATAAACAATTGCTTAAAGCAAAAGAGAGGAAGGAATGATCAGTTTCATGGCCGGAGGCACAGAGGGGCCTGAGAGGACCCTCAGTCAGGATTTCCCAGCAAGGAAAGAGCACAGATGGTCAACACCACGTTATTCAGGACAGGCGAGTCAACAGCAAAACTCCATAAAGGACTCGCCATAAAACGGTAAATTGAATCATTCAACATAATTATCATAAATGATGCAGGGAAAAAGACTTCTTGTTTATAGATACAGTGACGGTAAAGTCACTGTCACCAGCTAAAAGCAAGATCTGGGTAAGAGGTTTCAGAATAGTGTCTTAATACTCAAGGAACGGCAAAGTACTTGCGTTGTTGAACATTTAAGAAAAGCAATGAACCAGTTCATGCCTTGTTTAAATTATTTTATACCAACCAAACCATGTACAGTCAACAACGTGCAGCTTTGGTCTCCCCATCCCAGACATTACATGGACCAAGCAAACAGTGACAAAAGAATGACTTCTGTAGAATAGCAACTGGGAACACAGCCTAGCTAATTCTGTAGTAATAGCCTAGCTATTCCTGTACTAAGTAATACAGAAATAACAAATACAGGGTGATTTTTAATTACTTTTTCCAACACAAGAACGCAAGCGCCTCCGCTGAGGCCTGTGCTGGCACCTCACAGCTCTCCTGTCTCCGGCCCGGTCAGACAGCCCTGAGGAGGACACAGAACCCCCTTTCGACACACGAGACCTCCAAGCACCACCGGAGCTCCGGCACCGAGCGGCCGGCCCACCCCCGCCCTCAGACACGCGCCCTCAGCGCGGCGGCCGCTGCTTGTGCGCCGCCGATTGTCTTTGTGTACGGCCGGTGTTCGGAACCGATGCCGCGCACACACAGAAATTACCGGGCGTGAGCTTGCTAAACCGCTGTAATGCATAAACGCTCTCGCTGCCCGAGTAGGTGCAAAGACACGCTCGGTTACGGACCTGCTGTGGGTAAAGGGCTTCGACTGACGTCTTTATTATGCAGAGGGAACTGGATAATGTGCTTAAATGGAATCCAGCAGTGCACTGGATAATGCGCTTAAATGGAATCTGACAGTGCCAAAGGGGGACTTTACCTGTAGTGGTGTATCTATTGTCATATCACAAATAGAGATGATAAAATCTATCATGAATCTCACATACTGCAATAGAGTATCGAGAAGCGTCTCCGTTCATACCTAGAATAAGCAGCAATAGTGGAGCATCTAGGGGAGAAATCACCTTTCACAGCAGGTAAACCTGCAGCAATTGCAAATAAAATAGCACTTCTGTATCCTTGAAATGAGAAAGATAAAAACTCAATACTATAAAAGGAAAAAAGAAAAAAAAAAGCTGTACAGGAAGTATAAAATACCACGAGATGTCACTGTAATGCAAGAAAATGACAAGTGCTGTGAGAAGCGGAGTATCTGCACCGAGGAGCTGGGAGTGAGCAGTGCTGAAGCAGATTTGTAAAACAGCTTTACTGAGAAACCTCCTAAGGACAAAACTTTGCAGGAGGAACTTGGAGGATCAGAAGTTTTCTATGAAAACTGAACCCTGAATTGTCCTTTCATCATATGAAGCAGAAATAATCAAAGCCAGTTTGGAGCTGACGCTTTCCCTTACGAGTCACATGAGCAAACACAGAGGCTGAGCCTGTCCAGCCTTACCCATTCTATAGCAGAAGAGAAGTGAGACAGTCCAGAAGTGGATCACACACTTGCCTTCCTGCAACCTACACTGACATTACTTCAGCTCATTTCTCATTCTCTAACATTAGTCCATTTTGTTTGGTTTAGCAGAAGAGAAGTCAGAGAGCAGAAGTTTCATTGAGTTATGCATTAAACAGATGAGAACCAACGGTGAAATTATTTGGCCATAGTCATTTCAAGAACACATGAAAACGCCAGAGAAAATGAAACCAAAACTCTTTAGGGTAGGACAGCACTATTTACAGGGACCCTTATTCACTACAGTAGTATAAATATTTATCCTTATTACAGTTAGTGGACAACATTGTGCTGGCCGAGGTATTTTCAATTTTTGGCACAGCTGCTGTTGTGTGTGAAACTGAGAAGGATCAGAAGTGTTGATACTAACAGTTTGAATACCAAGTGTCAGCTGAAATACTTGCAGATCTGAGATCACAGGGAGAAAGAAGTTGGGAAAGAAGGCAGTACTAACGTTACACTCCCGCTGCCAAATGAATAATCACTTAGACTTGCAGTTTTAAGTCTTTACCAGCTGTAAAGTACAACTGAGTGCTGATGATACACTGCATTAAGTGCTGTAGTTACTGACTGTAGGTGTATATTACTGTCATTACAAGTTGCAATTTTTTTCTTTGTAAAATAAGTACAAATAAACTATGAATTTGAAACTAAATGTAAAAATACCACCTATATTAAAAATAACACTAACAACCTCTTAGATAAACCTGACAATTGGACGTTTGCAGAAAAAACCCAATCCTTTTCTTAAATAATCTTGCATTTTTGAACAACTTAATATAGACATGCCCATGTATTTAAACTGATTTGCAATAATCATCTCTCCCCCAAGCAACTCTGACAATGCAGTGTTGAAGTTACTAGCACTGATTAAACAGTAACTGGTAATATAGATCTTTATTAATTCTGTCTGCTAGTTAAATGGCCCCATTTTGCTTTAGGAGAAACATGGCAACAGGTAATTCCAGTCTTGAGCTGTATCAAGTAAATGCCTGACCCCAGAGGAGATGCATTTCATATGGAGGACAGGTCAGGCACTGCATATGGACACTCCTAACATAGCTCAGGTAGATACTTGTGAAACCTGTCAGGGAAGAGAACCGGGTTTGAGAGGAAAGGCTACAGCAAGGAGACCTGAAAGGTAAAAATAGAACAAGTAATAACACAATTGTGAGGCCCAGAAATGAATGTCTTAAGCACAGTCTAGCACAGATTTGGGAAGTGCAATTTGAGGAAAACCCTTCTCTCTTCTCTTCCATGAAGCTGTATTAGAATCAAGCAAGCCTTTTTCCAAAACTGGATCTCAATCCTGCAGGTGCTGCATGCACAGAACTCTGAGGTGAAAGGACAGCAGATCCCATGTAGGAAGTGGCAGCTTGATCATCTTTGCAGATCCATACACTAATCACTGTATCTTTATCAGGTGCTGTTCATTGTTTGCCAACTCAAACCCACCTTACTTTCCTGAGTATGTGCTCTCTAAGTGGCAACTCAACACTGGGTTTCTTCAGGAGCTTTCTTAACAGGAGTACCACTGACAAAAACAACAGAAAATTGTGAAAAGCTTTTATTTTAATCTTCTGAATTACAATAGCCATAGTTTTATTATTGCTTTTTAAAATTAATTAAGCACGTTGCAATTTTACAACTGCTAGACCTTTTGTCCAGCATATGTGCTTTATTGATATACCGTGTAATGTACTTTATTCTGGACAAGACATTTAATCAGAAAAGACAACCTCTTTTCATATACATGGATTTCACGTTTCTTTAAAAAACATACTTGAAAGAACCTTGAAACTGTGGACTACTAGACATTCATTTACTGTATGACAATAATAAACACATGTTTTTAAAAGTGCATTATATGGTGATAACCCTTGTGAAGAATTCACTTTTACAAAATCCTCATTATAAGGGAAGTGCTCAATTTGAACACAGTGCAAGCAGTCAAGTTGTCCTGAGAAGATATAAACGTGGTGTAAGTTTACCTTCATGACAGGTGCATATTAGCACTAAATGGCTTAATCCCATTTTTGTCAACCAGAAGCCATTTGACATTCATTACTGAGTGTGGCGGGAAAACCCAAGTGCAAATATCAGCTCTGCTGTGACAGGTGCCAGTACTGGTGTGAACGTTTAGCAGCTTAACCTGGAGATGGCTCTCAGTTGCACTGCTCCACTGAGCCAGCAGAGCCAGAGAACTGCACTGGCAGGAACTGAACTGTCAGTCCTTCTCCAGCAGTGCAGACCAGCAGAGAGAGCAAAAGGAAACTTGGGATAATGCTTCTGTATTTAGTATTCAAGACCTTGCACATGCCAATACCCTGAGAGGTTGTGGAAGGAAGACAATAGAAGCCCAGCTCAGACTGCTGAGACATTCATTTCTCACCCCTCTCACAGTGTGCTACATCTGGCATGAACCTTTCTCCTGACAGCCTCAGCTTTACAGAACCTGACCTGGCCAAGGGAACACTCAGGTCTGACATTTGCTAGCACATGACGATCTCTCCCAGAAGACAGCAATATCCTTCTGCCAGGAAAACAAGTATTGCTCTGCGCTCCAGCAACACCCACTGTGAACTGGTGTCTAGTAAGAGAGGGGTTTTTATGGTGTGCTGTGTTTGCTGGTGGAAGAAATACAGTAATGTGGGCGGGGAGGAGGGGAGAACAATACATGAAAATAGTGCCTTTTATTCAGCACAAGGCCTTCTGTGCGTGTGTGTGCACATTCAGATAGGATTGAGCTTTCTGAGCACTCTGCAAAAGGTGCTCAGCAGCTCACAGAATCCTCATTCCTGGCTTTGGTTTCTCTAAAGCCGAAGACCAATGGAATGAGGCAGCTTCCTCACTTGAAAGCCCAGCTCTGTTAAACGGGTATCACAACAAAGAAGCAGCATTAAGTTGCCAGACAAATTAATTTTCTTGGTGTTTCTGCACTTCCAGGATTACTCAGTGGACTTTTAAGACTAATATAAAATTGGCCACGGGTTGCTTACAACTGTGATTTTACAAACAACTTGTGATTTCGATAAATAAGCACCAATCCAAAATAAAATGCCCAAGTAAGTGGCCTGATTTTCATAGCACAGTCCTAAAACACAGCTCTTCTAATATTTCCAGCCAGCTCTGAAAGTCTATGCTACACACCTAAAGCTAAACCTTCCATGCAGTAATGAATATGTATGGAAACAATTATGGACAAGCTTTTACTTAATGGAGTTAAGCCTGCTGCAAATCTTAAACCACACCAAAACCACAGAATGAAAATAATAGAGCAAGAAGCACGGGGAGGTGGTCTAACAGTGTTCCTGTGCTCTCCCTGCAGCAGAAGGGATTCTGCTTATGGGTCTGTGTAAGGAGCAGACCAATTTACCAAATTAAGTGCTTTGAAGTTCCAGCTTGCGTTTTAAAGGCTGCAGTCTTGAGAGTTCAACTATTTTATATTGGCAAGTAGTTATACAAAGAAGTCAAAGTTACTTCCGCAGTTGTACTGGAGCACTGGGGAACAGCCAGGATTCAGGGTTCTGGAATGCTGTTCCAAGCCTCTGTACCTCACTCCTTGTACTATTTTTTTTTCCTTATATATATTTATATCCATTTCTTGATTTAAAATTTTATCAGTAACAGTGATAAAATCATGAGCATTCATACAGTGCTTTGAGATCTTCAACTGCAATTGCAACTCAAGTCCAAAATTGCTCATTTCCCTTAGTAAAAACAGGTGCACCAAGAGAAGGCAATTCCTGTACCACTACCTGGAGAAAACCCTACTTGGGCATCACTCAACAAGAGAATTTCTCCAGGCAGATCTGCCTTACACACACTTTGGTAACAATCACTCCTGCTGCAAGGAGGAGATAAAAAAAGGCACCTTTTATTTTCTTCCCAAGGGAAACAGAGTGGCTGATGGCACATTTTCATGTATGCTTTGCTCATAGTAGCATTTAATTTCCAACCCAAATATTAATGGAAATATTTAATGTGGTTACAGCCTTAATAACATATATATATATATATAAAAATACAAGTTCTCCCTACAGTGTCTGCCATCCAAATTATGCATAAATAGAGTAGTGCCCTGACTTGGTGAGGTCCTATGAACAAAATAAGAAACAAAACCTGTAAAGCCACACTGTCTACTTAGAAAACAAACAGTAGAAAATGGTAAGAGAGATCAGTTAGAAACATTCTATGCAACCAAGAGTATCACTAGCAACAAGAGATGTCTTGTTTTGCTCTCTGGTAGCCTCACAGCATTCCCTGGAACCATTCTGCAACGACTCATACACTCAAAAAAACCACATGGCCTTTCTATGATTGTATCTTGCAACACATTTTGGCAGGTTTCAAAAACAAGACTGTTGCCATGGGAGCAGAGAGCCATGCCAAGGGACAGAGTGCCACCGAGACCACTGACACGCTGCTCGGCACCACTCTCTTTGTTCAGATGAAGTGGATCCAGCTCTCCTCACATTCCCTCGGCAGCTTCAGGGGGTGAGTCCGGCAGGTGAGGGTGTAGTTCTTGCCTCTGTTGTTATCCCAGTACTCCTGGCCGTTGACTTGGTACCTTGCTGCAAACTGGACGAGAGTGCTCAGCTGAAGGAGGAAAGGAGGCACAGGAAGAAAGAAAGTGAACACATCAACCTGATCCTGCCCGTTTTTCTCTGGGATGCTCCGGTGCCAACGAGCACACACCTCATGGAGGCTTTCCCACTGGTTGAAGGTGTACCGCACGGACACCTGCTTCTCAAAAGCAATATTGCGAACTTGGATGGTGCCACTGAGCCCCAGATCTGAGCTGGTCACCCGTTCCAGACACACCTGCTGCTCCTGGAGTCGGGACGAGAAATCCAGACAGTCTGCAGGCTGCTGGAAGTCAGGGACCAAGCATTGCATAGTAAACTCCAAGTTCAAGCGGCTGTACCAGAGGTCTGAGTTTATGGAGAGCCTGGAAAGGACATGCAAAGGGATAGATGGATCCTCCCCAGCCTGGAAGACTTTAACTTTAGTGAGCTCCAAGCCTAAAGCATCAGCAAATTTGACCCGGTTCATGCGGCTCTGGCAGCCGGGCTCCTGACACTGCACTGCTGCTCTCTTCCTCCTCTCGGGTGATGTAGGCAGGGACCTCGCCCGGCGGCGGATGATGGGCCGCAGGGCTGGGTCACAGCTGGAGCAGGTGCTGCTCGGAGGATGGTTTGGCTGGCGGCTCTCCTTGGCTGGGGCACTGGTCAAAAAAGTCCTGCTGCTACTTGTATGGACTGCTGGGGGCTGCTGCTGTCCTCGTCCCACTGCTCCTTCAGCCCTTAACATGTTCTCGTAGAGATCTGAGAGGTAGCTGGGATTCCTCCGAGGACCACGCACTTCCATTCTTAACTGGTGACAAAAAATCAGCGTTAACTCTGCAGGTAATAATGAGCACTGCCCCTCTGAAGCACTGGATTTGGGAATGGCTCCACAGTAAGGTCTGAGGTTATTGCACTGAATGCAGCAAGGATCACCTGGAACAACGTCACATTCGAACGAAGGGAAGCCCGGCAGCTCTCACGGCAGCTGGCAGAGAGCAAGCAGTGAGGCGTTGTGTGAGAAGCTGAAGGCAGACTCAGTGGCCGATGAACTCGAGATCGCTGTGCTGGCTGGTGGCCCCGAGGCTCAGGCTGGAAAGCGATTCAAGGCTATCACCGCTGATACTGGAGGAGCTCAAACACAGGCTGGAGAGCGACTGGAGGCTGTCGTGTTGGATGAAGGACTCCAGGCTGTCGGAGAGGTCGCTGGAGGCGCGGTGCGCGCCGAAGCACCGGGTGCCGCAGCCCCGGGCGAGAGGGGCCTGCAGGCTGTCCTCGCTGGCTGCGGCCGAGCCCGCGCTCCGGCGGCAGCGGCAGCAGCAGCAGCAGCAGCAGCAGCAGCAGGAGCAGGGGGGACACTCCAGGCTGTCACACTGGATGCTGGGCGAGTCGAGGCCGGGGAAGGCCTGGAGGCTGTCGGGCGGGAGGGAGCCGGGGCTGCTGCAGAGGCTGGAGGGCGGGCCAGGGCTGTCCGGCGCGGCCGCGGCGCCCGGCTCGGTGTCACGGCTGGCGGGGGACGGATCCACGTTCGGGGCCGCCACAGCGCCCATGGAGCAGCCCCGGGGCCCCGGCCGACACAACAGCCGCTCCGCTCCGCACCGGCGGCGCAGGCGCGGGGCCGATTCCCCCACCCCGCCGCGCCTCGGCCCGGCCCCCACGCTCTGCGCTCGGGCGGCGCTGCTGCCACCGCCCCCACTGCCGCTGGCACGGACGCGGAGGAAGGGCAGGTACCGGGCTGGGGGCGAGAATCGGCGGGGAATGCGGGGGCGGCCCCTGAGTGAAGGAGCGGCCCTTGCGGAGCGCGGTGACAGCGGCGGCGGGAG
>VZRR01011906.1:876-31447 GCA_013398015.1 Oreocharis arfaki
AGCTGCTGTCAGGCAGCACCCCCAGATCCTGCCCCCAGATCCTTTTCTGACAGGCAGCTTTCCAGCACTCTTCCCCCAGCCTGTAGTGATGCCAGGAGTTGTTGTGATGCAAATGCAGGACCTGGCACTTGACCTTGTTGAACTTCATGCAATTGGCCTCAGCCCATCAATGCAGCCTGTCCAGACCCCTCTGCAGAGCCTTCCTGCCCTCAAGTAGAGCAACACTCCCATCCAGCTTGGTGTTATCAAAGATGTCCCTGCTCATGGCAGGGAGGCTGGACTAGATGACCTGTAAAGGTCCCTTTCAATCCAAACTCTGAAGAGTAAGGTGTCTTGTTGCTATGCGTAAAACTCAACACACAAAACTTGCTGTTGAGCAGTGCTGCAGGTGTTTTGGGCAAGTACTACAAGAGATTTACCCCAAAGCATCGTGTCCTGCACCTACCACCACCTGACATCAAAGAAAAGGAATTCTAGGGCGAGGTTCCCTTTGTTTTGCTTCCTTGGGCACACCCATGCTCTCACCTTCAGCCTGCTTCTTGTGGCACGTAGGAGTGTGCATCTGCTTCCTCCAGCAGCATCCTGGGCCTCTGGCAGCAGCACAGGCAGAAGGAGGTCAGAAACATGGACTGTCTGGGGCACAGGTGTTACTCGTGAAAACACAGTGACACGTCAGGACCATTAACATTTCAGAGAGATGAATGTGGCACAGGAAGTCTCTCAGCCTGGCTGTGACAAAAAGCTGGTATCAAATTTCATAGTTGCTGGTTGCTGGGCACTAGCTCAGCAAGTCTCCATCCAGCCGCCAGGGGCTGGGTGTTTCCTTTCTCTCTGTGTTCTCCAGCCTCTGTGTTTGTCACTAATTGCCAAATGAGTGTTTACTGCTTAATGACTTCTAACTCCAGTTTGTGCAATCAAGCAGTTGTAGAAATTCATTTCAAAAGAAACCTATTCCTTAAAACAGCCATGCTGTTTTGTGTTACATTCCCATTGATATTTGCTCTCTGGAGGAGAAATGTGGATATAGGAAGTGTAAAAATTAATATACTTAGAAATGTTTTTCTTTCTTTAATTTAAAGAAAGTGGACCGAGTCTCTGAGTATGCTCTCTCTGAAGCTTTTTCCTTTCAAAAGTCAAGGTATCCACAGAGGCCTTGGGGTCCTGTGACAAGTTTGGAAACGGCAGAAGAGCTGCAAGATCATCGTGAGGCCCGTGAGGAAGGTGAGCTAAAATTCTGCTTGCCACAGGCTGCCTGAAATGAACTGTTCTTGATCCAGCTTTGTGGTTCTGATCTGAACAGGCTCTTGCAAAGCTTGAGTTCACAAGAAACAGTTCATAGTAAGATGTCTTTCATCTAATGGAGAAAGGCATAAGAAGGATCACTTGCTGGAGTTCAAGGTCAATCTTAAATGGCATACCTAAGAGAAGGATAAACTCTCTGTCTCCTGGAGATACCAGGTCAAGACAAGGATAAGAACTGCCCTTGAAGACACACTGTATGGTCAAAGCCAAGGTAGTGGGCTGTAGGAAACCAGGTGAAATTACCTGACATATTTCTGATAGCAGACTAGATGTGGAAATGGAGTTGCTCTGTGAAAAATTTCACATCTACAGATAATGATGCAGTTCTGTTTCGATTCCCATGCAAAATTTTCCTCACTAATTAGCAAACTGCATATTTCTTTAGTAAAGCCTGCAGCCAAAAGTGCTTGCTGAAGTTTGAAAGTAAAGCTGTGGTAGATGTAAAAAACAAAAAGGGGGGAAATTATCACCCATCAGTGCTAGAAATATTGCTGCAGTGTAAACAGCTGATAGGAGACAGGATTTTAAAAGCTGAGTTAACTGCTCTTTTAAGAGTCAGCATTACAGAATGGGATGATGACACATCTTAAGAGCATCCACTTCAATACAGGAAGCCAGCTTTTTCACTTGTCATCATCAGGGGTTCAGCTGACATCATGGAATACACTTTCCTGCTTACAGTGCACTGTCTGAATGCATTATACAGCCCAGTGGCTCCAAAGGAGCTGTCTTGGCTGTGGTGAAAAGCTTTGTCTTTTCCTTTGGTGGAAAGGTTGCTTGCTTTCCTCATGTTTCTTTATTGTTTTCGTTCGCCCTTCTCTGCTAGGGTTTTCCTTTTTATAGCTAGCAATCCCTCAGAATTGTTCCTAGCTCAACTGAACTTCTTTTACCTGGAATCCATTATGGCAATACTTAATGGTATTAACTACACATAGGCCACTTTGCAGAGAAAGGTAGCGATAAGAGAAGTGCCAGAACGGTTTTACTCCAGTTATGAGAAGATCAGAAATCACAGTCAAAAAAGTAACCCTTCCCCAAGTGGCAAGTTGTTTTCCGCTCTTCTTTCTGTTCCCAGATATATTTCTCTGTTCCTGATCTGGCCTGAGAGATTATGAAAGAGAATTAAAGTGATTTGAAGGACAACAAATGTTAGATTTATGTTTCCTTCAAAAAAACCACCATTTTTAAAGGAAGTTTGAAAAGGCTTTATTGCCTTAGAAATACGAAGGAGCATCTACACTTGGTGTTGGGAGTAGATATTTGGAGCATCTGCTTGCTCCTGTCCATTGACTGTGTGCCTTGCACTGTGTAATGACTCCCACTGGAGTGGCTGCTGAGATCCCAGCTCTTTGTCCATCCTCACCGCACGGATGGCTGAGGATGGCTCTGCTTCTCGTGGGGCTGCTCCTTGTGTCCTGCTTCAGGAGCAGCTTGGCCACCCATGCAGCAAGGCCAGCTGGTTGGTTGAGGCAGCAGACACATGAGCTGACCTCGCTTTTGAGAAGGAGCTCTGAAAAAGGAATTTTTTTCGTTTTCCCACGGAAGAATGGAGATGCGAACAGTCCATTGAAGGACTTCATGCCCAGTTTTCTTTAGGCATTTGAGCTCACTGAGGAGTACCACATCCATCACGAGTGCATTGCTGCAGTCTTAACCCTGAGTTCCAGGTGAAGTTTGCCACCTGACAGATTTGTGATTAGACTCACCAGTTGCCCATGTGGTACTTGCAAAGGGTTAACCCGTGCACATGAAGCAAAAGTTTGTCCAAACAGCAGTTCTTTTGGATTTAGCATATGACAACCTTGGCTGTAGATGTGGAAACCATCTAAGTGTCTGCAAGTGCAGTGGTAAAACATATGAAAGCTATCTGAGTTATGAATTATCTCATGTGAATTCCATCTCCTCAATAAATGCTGTAAAATAATCACGAGTGATCTAGATGCCCACAGAATCACAGTAGGAAGAATGAGGTGGAGAAGAATTGATTTGTGCCACAAGTGACGGGACAAAACTTGCCACCTTCTCTTCTTGTTCTTTTATAGATGGAGAAGACGAGAACAGAACTATTAGCTTTATTCCATTTTCTGTTGCTGATCAGCTTTCAGTCATTCCCAGCATATGATATAACTATCCCAGGCTATTGCTAGTTTATACTTAGCCATATCTTTTTTTTACGTGAGTGAAGTCATCAGTCTCTTTCTTCATGATAGCCCAGGAGCTGCTCAGTAAGTGGATGAAGTCCAAACTGCAACTGGAGCTGAGTGATGGAGAAGAGGAAGTTGACTCTGTCCTTCAGGAAGAGTCTCCTGCAGCCCCTCCGAAGTATGAGCACTTTGATGGTGAGAGCACTGCAAAGCAAGTCCTGGTTTCCTCTCTGAGGCTGTGCTGGGGAAGGAGGTCAGGCCCTATGGTTTGTCAGACTGAGAGGTAATACTTCTTTTGAGGCCAGGACAGTGGACTCAGTAGAAACAAGATTAAATGTGATGATTTTTGTCCCTCAGCTCTTACAGCATTTTGCTGTATGACTGCATAAATGCACCTCATAAACATTCAGTGTCTCCCTTAGTAAAAGAGAAATTTTTTTTTCTTTTGTGAACAGGTATTTTTGAGGCCTGTCAAGTTTATACAGCTTTTTGAGATGCTCAGAGGCAGGACAGTAAAAAATGGATGAAACATTGTTATTGCTCTAGCGTGTTCGGTGGGAGACTGATTTAGACTCTGGGGATAAATGGAATGCAGTCAGTGTGTCCACATTCATCAGAAATGCATTCACAGTCTGGGGAAGTGATCCCTTTAATTACATTAGGCTTTGTCATCTGAGACAGAAGGGTTTATTCATTTCAGACTAGCCTGAGATAATCTGAATTTCTCATTTCAGACTTGTGCAGCTATCTGGAATGTGAAATGGAAAGGTCCTCTGTCCAGAAATACCTTCAGCATCTTT
Source organism: Oreocharis arfaki (assembly GCA_013398015.1). NCBI lineage: Eukaryota > Metazoa > Chordata > Aves > Passeriformes > Paramythiidae > Oreocharis > Oreocharis arfaki. The sequence goes on from VZRR01011906.1 coordinate 5,123, forward strand.
TGCAGAGTGAAGTTGTGAACTGTGGGATAGCAAAACACCTTAGACTTGAAGAGATCAAGGAAAAAAAAAAACTTGCAGATCCACGAATAATCATGGAGCTCAGACACAAGCAGGTGAGCAGGCAAGGCACCTCAGTTAAAAGGAATAAGATGGAGGATTATAGGATTAGAGCAAATGCTCGGTGATACCTCCCCAGTATTCTGAGAGCCTTCAATAATCTCTAACTTGGAAGCAACTACCAAATGATACTCTTCCACAGTTCAGCAGAAACCTTACTGCATTTCCATGTGCACATTAGCCATTCAGCAGTAGCTGAATGCACAGTCAGCTTTCACTAAACTGTTCAGGTTTTCCTCCTTTTTCTGAAGACTGCTAGGAAGAGCTGCCACGGCAGTCAGTTCCAAATTTGCTCCCATTAAGGAATATTGATTTAATTTCACGCTCTCACATGGAGTGTTTTGCTGGTCAAGAGCAGAATGTCTCCAGTCAGTGCCAGCTATGGATAGGGTTTCTTGCTTAATGTGAAAAGTGAATTGTGACCCACCCTGGCAGTGTACAGAGAACTTCAAATTCTTCAGCCTTTGGTGCTTGCTTTGACTTTTGCCGGTATCCTCCTTCCCAGGTGAAAGAAAACCGAATTAGGCATCAGAAGGCTTTAGAGCTTCAGAGACAAAAAGAGTCCCTGAGAAAAGCAATTCTGTCTGAGGCCAGGCTCCAAGCACAGGAGGAGGATAGAAGGAAGGCCCTGCAGGCTAAGAAGGAGGAGGAGGAGATCCAGAGGGAAATGGTGAAGCTGCGAAAGGAAATGGCTGAGAAGAAGCACACCGTGGCAAAAGTTTGGAGAACGTAAGGAAGAGTGGGTGTGGGTGTGTAGAGATATGGAAACCAATTACCAGCTCCTTTTGTTAAATATAAGAGCAGTGGTGATCCCAAACAGAAGAGCTGTTGTTGTCCCTGAACTCTCCCAAAACCTTTTAGTCCTTTGTTAACAACATCAGTGGCAGAGTTTTTCATGAGTGGGAAGGTGGGCTAAGAATAATGTTATCCTCCCCTCAGCCATTATGGTATGTGCACTGAAACACAAAGTAGGAGTGTGTTTGCACCACTGTGCTGCATTCTCTCCATCAGCTCTGTGGCTACATCCAGTCTCCTTAGCATCTAATGCCACAGGAAAGCCAGTACACAGAAAAAAATAAAAGAAAAAAATAGTCTGCATTGAAAGTCTAGCACTTGCAATACTTTCCCTACTCTGAAAGATAAAGAGCATTCTTGGCTGAGGATTCTGCAGAGACATATTTTTTTTCTTTTGCTGAGCTTGGATTGTCACAGAGATGTCACTTTTAGGGATGCCATTTATTTACTTAGGCAGCTCTGAGATCCTAAGTCTTCTCATCCAAGTGCTTTAAGAAATATTTACTGAAATGATTTACTATTTTCTTCTGCCTTCTATATTTAGGAAATGCACCAGACTCTTTAATCTCTGGGACCCCAGACCATTACAGAGATGGTTTTTAAGAAGGCCAAGTTAAAACAATCAGCAACTTTCTAAGCTGTAGAGGTGGCTCTCTTAGAATTGGCCAAAAAGAGAAGGTATTAGATTATAGATCAGATATTAGAGCTGTATGTTTGTTCACTTTGCAGGGAGGGGAAGAGACAAAAAACCCCTCAGAAGCTGTCAGTGCAGGAGGTGCCTGTTACTGTGTCACCACCCCTGGCCCTGAAGAGAGAAGAACAAGGAGAGGAGAAACAGAGAAAGACTCAGGAGCTGCTGCGCAGGATTCACACCAGTAAGCAGAGAGTGAGCATCGCCTTTCTTTATCTGAGGCTCTGAGCTGCCTGCCCTTGGCTACCATTTGCAAAACTGAAGTAAAAAGTCCTGGTTATGCAGAAGTTTCTAAGTTTTCCAAGACCTCCCAATACCAGGAAAGTAGGAGAGTGGGGCAAAAAGTGTCTTACAAGACTAGGAGCAAGAAATCCTGAGGTGCCAACCCCAGGGGGCCTGTGCCTCAGGCACTGAGTGTACTCAGTGGGACATTTCACTTAGAATTGTGGAAAAGACATGGCTCTAAAGACAGATGAGACCATAAAGGCTTCTGCAAGCAAGAAATAGGGAGATGTACAGAGGAGGAAGTGGAGTGAGATTTGTTTTCCTTCAAGGAAGGAAATAAAAGGGCAAAGTGGCAGAAAAAAAGGCCTGAGAAGCCCTTATTGTGTGTGGGGGAAGGCATTTTAAAGATTACCTTGCAGACTCTAGTTCAGGAACAGGGGGAAGAAAGAAATTCTTCAGCCAGGGATGAATTTTGAGCTGTGTGTCAGAGTTGATGCACGCCAGCACATCCACAGTAATAGGTTCCTGAAGGACCCCCTTCCACTGGGTGCAATAGGATATTCTGTGTTACTGCAACAGCTCTTTTGAGGCAAACAAATTTTAATAATTCCTAGTAGGAGCCTCTTTCTTCTCCCTTCATCATTCTGGTACCATGGTCAGCTCTGGGTTAAACATGTATCAAGTACTTGCAACTAAAGAGTGATCTTTCAGAACTGAGTAATTTTATATGGGCAGTCTCAGCGAAGGGAATAACTTTCCTGAGTGCAAGTATGAATGCCATCCATCACATAATGTTTTTAATTAATAGAGCAGTCATCATCATTGATGTCCATAAATCTGCATCTAGGGTTTTTTTCAGCAGAAGAATCCCACAGTTTTTATGGTGATTCTCCTCACAGCTCAACCCATCTGCCCATCTGCTGGATTTGAGCTTGGCTGCTGTTTAGGAGTACACAACCTCTCTGCAGCACAGTCTAAGCAGTGAAGATAAGCCTGAATGAAAACACAGAACAATTCAGGACTGCCATAATGTGAGAAGCCACAGCTTGGCTGAGCTAAGCAATAGTGACATTTTGATTACTTTCCTAAAGCAGAAAGAAACAGCTAATGCATTGACTTTTTGTAAGTCTCCATTTGAAGATTTCAAGTGAGAGAGGAATGCAATTAACACAAGACACTATGACAAAAGTGGAACAGCACAGTCCTGTGAGTTGACCCACTTGGAGGATCAAAATGAACAGTGTCTGCAGTGACAGGGCTAGAATTATGGGGTAGATTAGATAGCAAATTGCTGCTCTGTACAATGTAAATTACTCCCAAAGGCAGTGAGTCTAATTACACAATAGGGGAAAGGTTTGGTTTCCTACTGGAACAAGGATGACCTGAGGCCGTGTCATAAATTCACCCTAGGAAGTGTCTTGATTTTTTTCTAAATTTAATTTTTTTTTTTTAAAAAAAGCAGCACTGCTTCACAGATGTGTTCTTACCTGTAGCATCTTAGACATTTTCTAGATTTTGAAATATTTTCCCTGCCTCTAGAAATTCTATGTTTCTCACACATTTCATTTATTTACACTTGGTGAACTAAGTGCATTTCACTCCAAAGCGTGGAGCCCCATGATAGGTTGTCTCTTTCTAGACCCTTTCTGCTTTTTGTAGAAGACCTGCACATGCTCTGCATTACTTTTTTTTTGTCCTCAAGGGAATTGTTGAAAATGAGGATTCTAAAAAGAACCTCAAAAAGGAAAGTTAGAATAGGCGAAGGGCGGAGAGGATCGGTGTTTGTGTGGCAGGCTGTGTCTTGCTCACTGGTTTTCTGAAACTCTCCCATGCAGTGCTTGCAACGACATTTCTCTGCTTGGCTGAAAGTCATTCTGGAGCACAGAATTAAAATGGCAAAAGCCAAAGCCCTTGCTGACTGGAGGTGCCAACTGAAGGCCCTGCGAGCTTGGAGAAACTATACTTGGGCCCAGAAAGTAGAGCAGGAGACACAGCAATTGGAAGTTCATCTCCAAGATCAAAACAGGTAATGACCTTTTACTGTGGTATTCCTCCTACTTGGGCAGAGCAGGGATCAGGGACTGTAAAAGGAGCCTGTCAGTTATCCAGCAGGAGGGGAACAGCAGCTTTTTGAGAAAATTGCTACACTGCCTGCAGTCTGCCAGAGGCGTTGTGGCACAGATGAAAAGGAGGACAGATATAAACAAGAGCTTTAGTGCTTTCCAACAAGCCTGTGTCTCAGTCTCTCTGTAGGTATCTTTCCTAGAAATCTCACCCTGGCTCGCTCTGGACTCCAGAGAACATGAGTTGCCAAATTTATTCCTGATTAATATATTTGCTGTTTCAGTAGCAGTGTAGCAGAGATCATTTTGGCCAGTGCCTTTCATTAAGGAGGCTGTTGGATGAATTCTCTGTCATCCAGAGAAAATGCTTCCCTTTGCAGGTGTCTGGCAGGCTGCAGTGGTGAGACACTGTCACTTCCCCATATGCAGCTGGCCAGGGAACACGATACCTCTTTCGCAGCTATCCTGCATCCCGGAGATGACACAGGAAATTGCAAAGTGTGAACTAGTGAAACTTAATTCAGAATAGCAGGCATCATTCCTGCCCTCCCACTCCTCCTTGGACGAGCTCTGTACAACTCCAGAGGGCCTTCAGAGTTAAGCAACAAAAGGACTCGGGAAGTGATGTGGCTTTGTGCCTTGGCAGAAGCCTCACTCCTGCCATGACACAAATGTTTTGTCATTCAGGAAAACCCAACTGGCTGTGGAGCACAACCAGCGGCGGCTCCTGCGCTGCTGCTTTCTGGCCTGGCAGCGCTGGAGCCGAGCGGAGACGGAAAAGCGAGAGCTGCAGATCGAGAGGGTGCAGACAAAGAGAAGGATGGAACAGCTGCTGGAGGCTGTGTCACTGGGGAAAGGTGGGGACAGGCCACTGGAGGTTAACAAGCCTGGGACAGCAGAAGTTAACAATCATCAAGATTTACAGCAAGACAAGGTAAATCCTTCCCGTGTAGTTTTGCCTATTGGCATGACTGTGCTCTTAGAAAGTACTTATTTTATGCAGTCTGAAATAAAAGAGTACATTGTCCCAGGGGAAAGCTTCTTTCCCAGGGTGACCCCCAAATACCTGCCTTCAGCTGTTCAGGAGAGAAGTCTAAAAATCAGAGGTAAGTGTGAAGGACAATGGATGAGTTTTAAAAATAATTTCTAGTGCTGCCAAAGAACAACCCTTCATGTACTCTGAGTTGCAATGAGCATCCCACCCCCAGATCACTTTTACTGAGAGATTAGTTACATCTTTGATGCCAGCTTAGACTTAAAAAGAATAATTTGACTGCATGACAAGAGATATTTTTCATACCAATGCAGCTTTCCAGCTTTTAAGTACGGAGAAAAAAAAGAGGTTGTCACTGGCTGTTTCAGGATAATGTGTATCACAGGGAGGTAAGAGAGGAAAATCAGAGGTTGCTTCCTTAAATTGTCATTTGTCAGGTTGGATCCCCACCTCCCCTTCTGTCTATAAAACCTGTACCACAGCAGTAACCTGATGTCAGTATTAGAGCTCACACACAGATATTACAGGTCAAGCTTTCTGTTTGCTTAAGTGCAAGCAAAAGCTGATTTCTTCCAGTGCTTATACTATCCTAGTAGGCCCCTATTTTTCTTCTGCTGCACTGCTGAAATATGTGCTGAAGGAATGGGAGTAGGAATCAGAAAGCAGACCTTACAGCTGATGCCTCTTCGGAGAATGACCATGTGTCAGAAAGGTGCAGCCTCATTCCCCACTGTGCACCTGTTTCATGGTAACATTTATCAAAGCTGGAAGAAAGGCATGAGGAAGCAGCACCCTGTAGACTTCTCTTCCATCTGAAAGAGGGCTGTTCAGTAGATCAGCTGTGTAGATCACTTCAACAACTGTTTTTAATTTTATTTTATTCTTATTATTAATTTTATTCTCCATCTGAGTGCTGAGCAACACAGTCCAAAATGGAGTGTGCTGATCCCTGAGAAATGAGCTGTCCTAAGATGTGCTCCCTAACAAAATAGTCAGGATGTATTCCTGCCAAAGCTCTTGCCTGATCAGGATTTTTTCCTCCTGGTGAAATGGCACTCAGCTCCTTAAGAGTTCTTTCTAGCAGCCTCTGTTTTGTGCATAATGGGGCCCCTCTGGCCTGACTGGATAAAGATTGCATAGCTGAGATTACCCTACTTCTCAGGCATCTCACTTAATTTGCATTAAAAAAACCACTATTAAAAAAGGGCAGAGGAGTGCTTAGTTTTAATCAATGCCAAATTTTCCTAATTTATTTTTTTTTCCCTTAGCCAACTGAAACTTGCCTCATACAGAAACGGCCTGATCAGACCAGAGACCAGTCTAGTTGGGATGTTGTTCACACATCTCATTTCTGCAGAAACCCCCAATTTGCCTGGGAGATTACCATAAGACATGCAGCCCTGAGTGCCCAGGACCAGGCTATGTACAAGAATCAAATAGCCACTGTCCTCCAGCAGTTCCAGGCACTCAGTCCAAAGACATCTGCTTATGGTAGCCGTTTTGAGCACCGTCACGCCTTCCAGCAACGTGTGATTGAGGAGCAGAGGCAGCAGCTTCAGAAACAGCAACAGCTGATCCTTAAACTGCAGGAAAATCAGAAGCTGAGCAGCGATAAAGAAGAGGCAGCACAAGCCACGGCTGTAACCCAGACGTTTAACAATTCTGTTTCTCAAACCAGGGAGGAAAAACAATCCAGATGCAAGAATACAGCCCCTTTGAGGTATATGCCCTCAGTAAAGCAGGGCCAGTTTGTCATCCTGTCTCATTCCCACTCAAGTTGAGCCAGAATTTGCCAGGCACATTTCAGTCATGCTAGTGCTGTCTGCTGTTCCTCTCAGCTGTGACTTAGCCTCAAGGGAAGTATCAGACTGGCTGCAGTTCTCTGTCCTTCTCCCTTTCTGCACTGGCTCAACACCAGGTGATCCATATAGGATCCACTTAGAAACAACAACACCAGTGTCACCCATAGTAGCAGCAGGGATCTATTTAGTTATGAAAAAAAAGAGTATCATCCTCCATATTTCAGACCATGAGGCAGCCCTGGAACTCAGTTCCTTTGCAAGGATGCATCATCAGTCCCATTTCAAGCAGAAGAAAGGTGTGTCAGGGATAATGCAGCACAATGAAAAACAGAAACTGCAAGGCCATAGGTGGTAGGTGTGAGACATAGTTTGACCACACTCACTGAAGAATTTCCTTGCTCTTTTCTTTTATAGCCCACCTGATTCTCATGGGCCAGAAAACACGAGGGGAGCAATGCAAGGCAGGAAGCCCTCCAGCTCGCTGACTTCACCTCATCCCATACTGAAAGGTATTATTCTAGATAGCAAAGACCATTCCAGACCACTTTTCTCAACAGCTTATCTGGAAGTCTCACTCTTTGCCTCAGTTTTGTTGGTTGAAGATGTTACGCAAGTAAAAGTCTGCATTCTCTTTCCCAGTCTGGCGAGTGCTGTGAGAGAGGGTGAGCTGTTTTCCTGTCTGTGACAGGCATCTGTAAAACCTGGGACACTGCAAGCCCCTCGTGTCCACACTGTTGTGGCAATTACTCCTGACACTTGTGGTTGTCTCTGCTGTGACAAGACCCAGAGAGAGAAGCTGTACACGGTTTTTTGCCATCAGTCTCATTCCCTTTGTCATGCATCCAACTGGCCAGTCATTTTCATCCAACTTTGACAGAGGCATTGAGATTTCAAAGGGAATTAAGTGCCTAGCCAAGGTTTTGTGAGACAGCAGTAGCCAGGCTGGGGAAGGAACTCCACATCCTTGCCTTCTGTGAGATACCTCCCCTTCTCTGGCCACAATGGGACAGTATATACACAATAAATGTGCAACACAGCCTTTTCATCAGTAAATTTGGATCGGATTCTGTTATATCCCATGGTCAAGTTCTCCTGTATCGATGCAGGGTAGTGACAGTCTGCATGAAAGGCTGTCTGGAATATAATCATTGTGATGTTTCAATAGTTTTGGGATCATGAGACCTTTTTGGCCACAGCAGTTGGGCAATAATAGTTGCCTTTCATTGCCTGTGTTCAGCTCCAATGCTGCCTAGTCCAAGCCATCATTCACCCTGATTTGCCTGAACTCTGTACACCTTAGAGACAGCAAGCGTATTTTTCAGAGTATTCAAGTGCTTGTGTTTAAAGATCCCCAAAAAATTCAGTGACGAAGTTATCACTGAATGGTTTTCCCTTGCCAGAGAACCCTGGGACAGCTGAGAGGAGAAAAGAATCTGAGGGAACCTACTGTGTTCAAAGCACTTCAATGCCTCCCAGTTATTGATTGCTCCAACCTGGGCTTTGTCTGCAGCTGCAGAGGAAGCAAGCACAGGTTCCCAACTCTTCTGCATGTTCTGTGTGTAACACCTTTGCTGAGGGCCAGCAAGTTCACTGCATTGCAATTTATCTTCCAAAAGAAGCATTATGCAGTAGTTTCTTACTAGTGGGACCAAGTACCTGTATGTCACTGGGAGAGTGATGTTTTCTGTCACTAAATTGCTTTTAAATAAGCAGTTAGAGCTTACTGGACACCTTATAGCAATTGCTGCTAAATGATGTGCCCTGAGCCTCAGCCCTCAGTCAGGAAAGGCAGGGACAAACCCTCTGAGCACAGCTTCTTTCACAACTGAGCTTCATGGCTGTGACTGTCAACCAAGGAGGGTGAAGAGAATGTCATTGCTGTGGTCCTGAGTCATCTCAAAAATGTTTGTTCCTTGTTCATGACACTGCTGGCTGCACAAGGCAGCAGAAAGTGAGTCCCCTTGTGCTGGCATTGCCTGGGCAGTGGGGGCCTGGCACAGAGTGATGCATCCTTGTTCACCAAACTTCTGCCATAACACCCTAGCTCATTTCCACTAAGCCTCGTGTCCTCTGTTTCTGTAGGGATGGAGGAGAGAGCGATTCAGCGGGCAGAACAGAAGAGGAAACTAGAAGAAGCCAAACAACGAAAAACAGAGGAAAAATTGGTAAGGAAAGTGGAAAATGAAATAAAATGTCTTTCACATCATTCCAGTTACAAGAAATGCTGATTTAACCCCAGAGTCAGGGACCAAGAAAAGGCCCTTTATCCAAAGCAGGAGTTTTATGACTTGTGAGAGAGCAAATGTCCATCACACATCAAAAGAAGTAGTTACTGCTGCTTTTGCAGCACCAGCCCTGCTATATCATAGGCAGACACTTCATCTTGAAGTTGCAGTTCTAGAAGCAGCCTCCCTTACCACCTTTAAACTTTTTTCACACCTACCCCATGACTGTAGCTTGTCTTTGCTGGGAATGGTAAGGGTAGAAGTGCACATGGAGATCCACTTGATGGGACCTGGCAGTGGTGGGCTTCCCCTCCCTGCCTTTCCTCTCTGGTCACGTGCAGCTTGAGGACATGCAGTCTTGCCTAGTAAAAATCTGCATCTTTCTAGCAAATCTCTGCTGAAGAGGGAAGATACTGACAATGTATAGTTAATGCACAAATTCTGTGATACACATCCAACAGAGGAGCCTTCTTCAAGTTAGGGTGTTAAACTGTTAACATTGCTAGTAAGTCACATTAGAATTAGAAAGTGTGATCTTCAGTGTTTGGGGAAAGAAATGTTTGTGTACCTGTAATGCTGCTTTGCATGTGGAAATTAAACTTGAGAGCAGGGCCCAGGGATTCAGAGCTTACTTCAGTAATCAAACTCTCAATAAGTGACTTGGTTTGTGGTTTACATTTTTTTTTAGAGGAAGAGTGGACAAATACTATAACTTAGGGCAAAGAAAGATAAACATCTACATACACATTAAAATAAATAGATAGATATATATAGGTAGTAAAAAGGACAGTCCCTCATTCCTGTCCCTTCCCCGGTTCACTGTTGAGCACAGATCATGTCTAGTACGTGAAAAAGTCTGCTTCCTTCTGAAGTCTCAGGTGCTGGTCAATACCAGAGGAAAACTAAGAAAAAGTTAAAAGATCTGTGTTCATGGAAAAGGTCACATGAAACAAACTGAATTTCACCTTTCTCCATTTCAAGGCCCAGCTGAAGGCTGAACAGGAAGCACGACAGAGGAAGGAAGCCGAGGAAAAGGAAGCACAGCGGGAAAAACGCCGGGAGGAGAGAAGGCAGCAGAAGCTGGTGACCAAATGCTTCACCTGTTTCTTCCCCTTTAGCAGGGATAGGGAAGAAGATCCATTACCCACTGGTACTCAGTCAGCAGCCAGAGTAATATGAACTGAAGGTTTTCACTGGTAGAGCAGAGTTCCACGGCACAGCACCCTCAGTCTTCCACAGACTCACAATCTTCCTCCTTTTCTGGCAGTGTTAGGGGAAGGGCTGTGTCCCAAACGTGCTATGAAGTATAATCTGTCTGTCTCCTCAGACAGAGGTCCCAGCTGCTGGGCATTCTCTGTTGAGATACAGCCACATAAGCCCCCCACAGTGGCAGCATGTTCAGTCTACTCTCAGACTCCTTCCACTCTTGTCACCCCTCCAATGTACACAGTGATACCAGTCACAAGCACATGATTCAAAAGTAAACAGGCCTGACAGTTATATCAAGGGCAGCTTTCTACCTGAAGACTAGAAGCATCCTCTCCTTGGTGATAACCTAGGAATATCTGCACTTCATTACTGTTACTTGGAAATGAGTTGTCCTAATAACCCAAATAGCACATTTGAAATCCTACAGGAATTCAACTTAAAACTACTGTTCTACTTGGATTGAGTGTTTTAGAACGTTTGACCTTCATCCCTGAGTATCAGTCAAAAGTAGTATTATGCAGTTATGAAATGCCCACATCCCTCCCCTTCTCTTCAGGCTAGATTAAGTGGTAGGGTCCATGCACAAACTCAGAATCATCTTTGGACATGTTTTGGACATCAAAGGAGGTTCCTGCTACATCAGCACTCGTGGTAGCCACAGGTGACGTCTGCTACAGTAACTCCAAACTGCAGTGCTGATACACTGCCCAAGGGAGTGTCCAGGAATTCCATCATCTCCCAGGAGAAGACAGTTTGCTTTAGGACACAGGTTCTACTACAGTGGGGTCATGTCTGGTGTGCAGTGCTAAAGATGATGCAGATCCCTATTCCCTGTCAGGTCAGAACCTCCAGCTCCAGTATGATAATCTGTTGTCATTGCTTAATATCCTCTTCATCCTGAGGGAATTAAAACTACTGCTTTTTGTATTGCAGAAAGAATTGGAGAAGCAGAGGAGGCTGGAGAAAGAGCAGCAGCTCCAGAAAAAGGCTAGAGATCACTATGAGAAGGTCCTTCTCAGAAAGCTGGGAATGCTGCCATGGAAAAGGCTGAGGGAGCAAGCCAAGGAAAACCTAGTGGTAAGTGCTGAGGGCAAAGGAAATGCCTGGTGCCATAGGAGGAAGGGAAAAAGAGTAGATGCAGCACTTGGCAGAGGCCTTAATAGGCTTTTAGGCCAGGTAGAGATGGAAAAAGCAAAAATTCTCCCTGCATACCTTGCCCTATATCAGTTCTTTAAATCAGCCCATCTGACGATAATCACGAAAAGCCACTAAAAACCTGCAGGGATTGCATCCTCATCTATAGCTGATTAAACAGGATTAAACAGAAAAAAACCCTGAAGTTATATGACATGCACCTGCCAGTTCTCTTGCTCCACAGCAAAGCTCATCAGTGAGATACCACCAAACAACTTTAGCTGCAGGAGTTAACCCCAGCCTGTCATCAGGGCTTTCCCTGTCTCTGAAGTTGCTGGTACAGAGTTGGCCACTGCTGGTGGCAGGACACTACAGGTGATAATCCAACAATCTATTCTATCCTGGCCCTACCCTCAGTGCGGAACAGCAAGCGGCAGCTTCCCAGACCTCCATGCAGGAGTATTGCTAATGAAACATTTCCACACGTGCCTGAGTGGGCATCCCGTATCAGGGAGAGACTGATAACACTCAGCCATAGCCTGAAGATCGAGCCAGAGCCCAGGGCTAAGTTGGAAAGCTTCCATTAAGTCACCGGAACTGGAGCTATTCACAGTGCTTCACCAAATGCACAGAGGCCTCCAGCTGGGAAGAAGTAGATGGATACAAGCTGTTCTGTATGTCCACCCTGCTGGTCAGCATTATGGACAGGGTTGGACTCAGCTGTTACAGGCCATGCCTCTGCCCCACTCACATTTAGTTAAACTGAGCACCTCATTCAAAAGGGCATTCCCTAGAAGTGATGCAGACCAGAGACACTGGTGGTGTTCCTTATGCTGACCCCTCTTTGTGGGATCCTCTAAGTTATTCCAGCTGTCAGAAATCTGGATTTGGAGGTGGGGGGCAAAAAGCTGAGATGATTTTCTAGTGCACTCAGTTTTCTGTGGCTTTATACTTAGATGGTCACGAGTTCAGGTAACCAGCTGCTGCCTCTGCTGTCTTCACTCAGGTGGCACAAAGGCACCACAGCTTGAGCCTGCAGAGGAAATGCCTGATGACTTGGCTGCAGAACGCCCAGCAGAGTCTCAGGGAGAAGATGTCTCGGGCTGAGGACTTCCATTCCCATATGTTACTGAGATGGGGCTTCAGGAACTGGCTAAAGGTTGGCCTGCACCACAGTGGAGAAATGACACCAAGAGAGCTGGCTGCTGCCACGCCTTCCCCTCACCACAGTGCAAATTCACTCACCTGTAGCACAGCCTTTGCAGAGTTGTGCTATCCCCATTCCAGCAACTTTACTCCCTTCTTCAGGGACCTCCTCTCAGCTCCTCGCTCTCCATCACTCTCTTCCACCCAGAATTTTCTCCTACACACTGCTCCTCCACCGTCCACTCTCTCACCCCCCTCCCTGCTGATTTTCCTCTACTCCTGTGCCCACTACCCTTCACTGCCACAATGTCAGCACTGCTCTATTTATTGGGCCAGAGGTTGGGAGAGAAAAGAAGAAAAAAAGCTATTCTCACCTGTTTCTTTGTCCTCCTCCCCAGTACAAGGATTATCTCTCCACTCAGGAGGAGAGAGCAGATACCTTCCACACAGTCTGCCTCATGAGGAAGTACTTCTGGGCATGGTTTGATCATATCCTGGAGGAAAAAAGGGCCTTATGGGAGAGGCTGAACATTGCTACTGAACACAGTAACAAGTAAGTGTATGCCCTGACCAGCAGTTCTTTTTACTTCAGTTTAATATACCCTGTAGATTATTTTAGGGACTACTTTTGACAGGTCAGCTGCTCCCCAGGAACACAAGAAAAACAGGTTCTATACTGCTGGTGTTTTGCTTCTGTGATATGCACAGACAGCATCAGCAGAGGTTTATGCTAAGTTTCCATGCAGCCTGGAAAAGAAAGTGTAATTGCACCCTTCACGGGACTCCTAAATCTAAAAAAAAAGAGAATACAGTGAAAGCCTAAGTAAGGATGAGTAGCTGAAACTTTCTAAGCTGATTAGCAGATCTGGCCATGCAGCTTCTGCTAAAAGCTGCCTTAGGAAAATCTTTAAGTACAATTATAGCAAGCAAAATGATTGTGTAGGAATTACATCGTACTTTTTTGTCCACAGCAGATGATTTAGTTCATAAATCCAAAGCTGACCAACTAGAAATCCTGCTTAAGGAGTCTTTCCATTTATGCCATCACCAGCCTGACTTGGAAGCAAAAACTAGAGCAGTCAGTTCTACCAACCATGACTGGAGCTGGACACACCCAGTCCACTCCTTGTCCCATAAAAAGCATTCTAGCAGGAAGAAAAAACGAATGTCAAAGTTCAGCAGAAAACAGAAGTCTGTTCACCTGCCTCACCATGAAAGAGCATGGTAGCTGCATGCAGTCATGAACAGGCTGTGCCTGTGCACAGCCCCAAGGGGATCTGCAGCCCCTTGGAGGAAGAATTAAGTTAAATTCAGCTCTCACGTGGTAGAGCAAACCTGTTCTAGCTGCTGCATCAGTAAGGTCTGGAATAGTGCACAGTTTAACATTAACAAGCCAGCAAACTGGAGGAACCAGGGGAAAGTCAGACCCAGGAAGAGCCTGGATTCATTCTACATATGACCTCCTATTAGGAGTATAATCACCTGTCATTCCTCATGTCTTCCCCCACTGGTAAAAGGCAGTTCAGACCTTGCCATAACAAACTCTTCTTTAGGCAGGACTGTTGGTCCCTATTGCCTGTGTGGGAACCCAGGGCAGGGCACCTGTGATAGGGTGATTAAAATCAGGTAAGAGTAGGAGCCCAACTGCCTGCACTCCCAAGGGGTTAGTCTGGACCAAATGAGCCTGCATTTTTCCTAAACTTCTTTCAGAGGCCCTATTTATTCTTCACAAAGCCTCTTTCATCTTTAGAGTGCTAAGCAAACACCAGCTCATGAATCCTGTCAGAGAGAAGAGCAAAACTCTTGGTGGAAAGGAATAGAAAAGGGCAATATGTTATTTTTCCCCAGCATGATTGACATATCAATGAAATGGTCTGCATGTAGATGCTTAACATGTGACAGCCTTGACTAACAGCAGAAAGGACAAATCCTCGAGATTTGAATTCTCCCCTCAAATAGAAGTTCTCTTTTGACTGCCTGTTATGTTATGTACACATCTGCACGTTGTCACTTTGTTCCTTGTGTCCTTAATTTCTTTAAGGAGACTTAGACTGAACGCATTCAAGGCGTGGAGGCAGTACCCATTACTGATGAAAAAGGAGAGGGAAAGAGAAGAAAGAAGAAACCAGCTACGCAGGAGAGTAGCTGAAATTCTCCCCAACTTCCAAACATGACAGAAGAGAGTCACATGAGATGGGAAGGAGACAACAAGACTGATTCTGCTCAGTGCTATCTCCCTGCTGACTGAAACAAGTCTTAAGGGGAAGGCTGACCAAGTGCAGAGGGTCTTACATCCAAAGGGAGCTCCCTGTGGTCACTGTTGTAAACAAAGCATAGATGGGAGCTTATCTAACAGAGTTTCACTTTGCACTTCATGGAGTCATTCCCCTCAAACTCCTTCTTGGGGAGGATCCCACAAGCCTCCATAGGGGTGTCTTGGCTGGTGGCTATGAAGCCCAGGTAACCAAAGCCTAGCACAGGGTGTGTTTGAGGCTAAGGCCATTTCCACATGCAGAGCTGCAGCACTGACATGAATCCTCCTCCATCCAAGGAAGCACAGAACTGAACTGCACCTCTTTTTACCTAAGCAGTAACCTGGTGCTTTTCTGTTGGCAGTACTGTGTAGGGTGACAGCTTGTCCAGAGGGCAGACAGACCTGACTGTCAGCTGACCCCTAACCACTGCTGTGAACTTGGCCACCCAGAGCACAGTTCCTAGCTAACTGTGCCGGGAAAGTTTGGATGGGAGGAGGTGAGGGAAGAGCTGTTTATGCAAACCGTATTTACTAATGATCCAGATCACAGCATTGCATATGGACAATCTAAAACCTGGCCTCTTTTGCAAGGGACTGCCTTGTTTGCAGCACTGGCCAGCTCACAAGCACAGTGCTTTGATCTTGGTATCAAGCGGTGATTCCCAAGTTTATGAGCCTCAATAGTCTTGTCATTTAAACACTTCCCAAGCTGTTTAATATTTCAGGGTGTATTGTGCAAGTCTGTCTGGGCTGTTTCACTTGATCTGGTACTTCAAAGAAAAAAAGACAAAACTCCAAGGAAAAGGCAGATCGTAGCTTTTTACATAAGCTAGAGCTGACATGATTAAAATGAAAGTTTCATACCACTGTTTAACCTTAACCTGCAGCATAATGCAGACAGGGTAATGCCGTTCAGGTACAGTATGTCTTGGCAACAACATAAGGCAGGAAGCTAGAATCACTTCCCTCTCACAGCCAGATAGGCAGAGCTCTCCAAAAGCATTTGGCAGTACAGGAAGTACTTGAGTAACAGCAGGAAGACAACAGTTGACTGTTATCTTGTAACAGATCATTTGTAAAACCCATATCTGCACTGAAGGTTTTCAATAAACTCAAATCTGAAACGAATAGAACTGAGCTCTTGGTGCAGATTGTGTCAGAAGCCACCCGAATGGCACTGGACAGAAGGCCAGAGCCAGGGACCCAGACCTGCACTAAATGCTGCAGACAAAGTGCCATAGGAGAGGGTGGGTGCCCAAGCACAGCAGCACACTCCAGAGCTTTAGCCTTGGGAATTTGTCCATGTGGACAAAGCGATGTGGTCAGAGACTCCCTGCCCACAAAGCCAGGCTGTCAAGCAGGCTGTTTGGTGCAGGTCTGAAGACAGCTGTCACTCCCAGGTACCTCCCACGGCCATCCTCTGCAACACCTGAACATTCCCCATCTCCCAAAGGCGCGGTGCAGACCTGACCAGCAGTGGGTCAGACAAGCCTGTTCTCTGAATGCAGGGAGCTGAAGGTGCCTGTGTGGAGTGTGGGCGAGCTCAGACCATCTGGTTGCAGTAAGAGGCAGATTGTGAGAGGAAGCACAAGCTGGGAGAGGCTGGATAACTCGTCTTGGGGGGAGGAGCGGGCACTGCAGAAGGGGAGCGTTTTTTGCAGAGGACTGAGCCACACAGGCAGGGAGGAGCAGAGCCGGGGCCGAGCTCCCGAAGTCACACCCCGAGTGCAGCCAGCAGCCACACCTGGTGCTAACAGCAATCCACTTGCTCTTAGTACATTGTTCCCCATTGCAAGTCTCTGCCATGCAGTGCCCAACGAGCTCCTGGAACTCCTGAACCAGCCTGTATTGCTCCCATGCTTCTGCTGGACTTTTCCTCCCTACTGGGGCTTGACAACAAACACAGCAAGGAAAGTCTCCGGCCCACCCTCCACCTGGATTTACAGGGTAAGGAGAATAGCGACCCAGAGGAGAAAAGGTGAGGGCACATCCTTCCTCATCTAGAGAGAAGGCAGCATTCCAGCCAGCCAGAGCCAGGACATGCTGCAGCTGTAGGGGGAGGAGCAGGAGTTTGGAGCAGTAGAGTGGATGCGCCCACATGCAGCCTGGAACTGACGCTAGTAACAGGCTGAGTATGCATTGAATTTACAGCTTGCACAGCCAAAAAGGTGCCCCAAACCACTGGCTACTCAAGGGTGTATCCAGTTTACTAAACTGCAGATCCTTTCCCCAGCAATGCACATTTTGTCCTCAAAGCCCACAGCTCCCACTCATCTCAGTGCCCACTCACCATCCATTAAAATAATGCTGCTTATGTGGAGCATAGTTCCCTCCAAAGAACTTGAAGTAGTCAGCATTTTGAAAACTCCAACACTCCAATACTTTGCCTCCAATACTCTCACCTTCCAGGGTTTCCTTCTATTCCTAGTAGCTTTGAAAGATTCTCCTGACAAGATGCTCTTTGGCTGGACAGTTCCAGCAGCAAGAAGCTAAAAGATCCAGGAGCTGTGCTTTGAGAGCCCTCGCCTACTGCCAGTGCAAGCATGGAGCTGAAGCCTCAGCTAGATCCAGCTGAGGGACAGGGAAGATGTTCAGGGATCAGGCACATTCATACTGAACGTGGTCTGAATCAAAAGGGAGATGAGAAGCCTCTTGACTTCCCTACTGATCCACACTTGGCTGAAACTTCTCATACCTCCTTGGCAGAAGCAAGGGTGTGCCAGATGATGTACCGGATACCCCTAAAATCCCTGGCACAACGTTGGTGTTTTGCAGATTGAGGCTCCCACAGGAGGGTGACATGTGAGAGAGCTTGTCAGACCAAGGAAACAGCTCCAGCCTGCAGCTGTTGCCAGAGCATCCCTCCTGCTCCAACACTTGGTTAGATGCAGATGTCAATGCCTTAATGCTGGTCATCAGCCCACACTCTCACAGCTCAGGCACACTCCTGCCTGTCAGCTCCTTGCTTTTCTTAGCAAAAGAGGGAGGTGGCTGCACAGCCAGGCTTTCGTTCTCCTGCACAGGGATGAGGGGAGGACTTTCACTGCGGTACAACAGCAAA
The DNA here is from genome assembly GCA_013398015.1 of Oreocharis arfaki. Lineage (NCBI taxonomy): Eukaryota > Metazoa > Chordata > Aves > Passeriformes > Paramythiidae > Oreocharis > Oreocharis arfaki. The sequence continues at coordinate 22,839 of VZRR01011906.1, forward strand.
TACAGAACATTGAAGTGATTGCAAACTCCCCATTCTCTACTGACACCTGCCCTCCAGAGTTCTTACACTGTTTCCCAAACACCTTAACCACAGAAATACCATCTTCTCATTAAATCTGCACACCAGTCCCTTCCAAGTCCCCCAGGCCCTGCACAAACTGGATCTGAAAGAGTGCCTGAAGTATTAAACAATTTCCTCTGCTCCTCCTAGGCAGGGAGGGACACTAGTCAGCCTGGGAGGGGTCCATGGACCACTGCAGTGTGATCCACAGCTCACATCTTTGCAGACCCAGCAGTGTACCTTGGCCGCCCCAGCACAGGAGCTGCCACTCCAGACATGGCCCTGCTCTGCAGGGACAACACAGCAAGCCACAACAGGGAAAAAATTAAAGCTGGGGAGAGACAGAAGTGTCTTGTGTCCCCATCAACAACACTGGAGTTAACAAAGCTGGTCATGCTTGGGTATCAAAGTCTGACACCCTTCTGCAAACACTGGTCTCATCTGACTAAAACCCTGGTGGAAGGTCCTTGTTGTCAGCAGTGCAAAGTTATCCTCAAACAGAAACAGATGAACAGCAGACAGAAGTACCACCCAGGCAAATCAAAGCAGAGATCTGGAACAATCAAAGGCATCTGTGATTCTACTCATTAAAAGTCATCTTGCCTCTCAGCAGCTGTCCCAAGATACCAGCAGAATTAAAGGCTACATCTCTTCCCTCTATCTACAAGGAGAATATCCATGTCATTTCCAAACATGGCTTAGAAAAGGGTTTAAAATAAGAGATTGTTCCCTTTTTGTGGTTCTGGGTGCATTATGTGGGCAGGTGTCAGAGAGAAAGCAAGACACCTGGCAAACAGGCTAGGAACCTGCTCAGATACCAATAATGGATTGATAGGATGCAAGATCCCCATTCAAATTGCTACCACGAGGGAATATCCCTGGTTTCTAGGATGCTGAGAACTGCCAGCAGGTCTCTGTTTCATCTCAATACCAACAAACCCAAAGGTCAACTTTTGCAGAACTGGAAGAACATTTGTTTCCCAGCTTTTCCTTAGCCTGTTGCTTCCTTATTCCCAAGTCCAGCTGACAGCTGAACAGCCATGAGATGGTGGCAGCTTTTGGTCATCTGGCTTGCCTGCTGTGTGTTGGCATAAATCAATAGGCCACTCCACAGATCATTTCCATGAATTTATTTTGATTCAGTCGATACCCATTTGGAAACACTGAATATGATGCAAAATGGACACAAACATACACACATCGGTCTCTTCCAAAAGGCTCACAAATGTTCCACAAAGTTTCTTCCTTAAGCTCAGGCTTAAAAAAAAAACACAAACAGACTAAAAAAAACTTTCCAAGGTAGACAGTTCGTCCAGAGCCCATCACTCTTCACATTATTATTAGAGGAATTCTATAAAGACAAGATCTTGGGAGGCTGAATTCCCACATTTCAGCGAGAACTTCACCTGTCTGCAGAAAGATTTTTGCTGCACAAACATCATGGTAATAGCAAAAAAAAAAAAAAAAGTCCTAGGTAACTGTAGAATTTTTCACTGAAAGGAATACAGGAAAACACATCCATAATCACACACGCTTCCTGCCCTAATGAGGCAATATACATTCATATAAGAGGAAAAAACCAAGCACATTATTAAGACATTAGGCAGTGAGGCAGTATCCATTTTATCTTCAGAAGAAATTTTACAGCAAATGGTTTCATTAAGACACTTGAAAGCAACCTACTTTGAAGGGGAAAAAAAAGCACCATCATAGCATGAAGGCTGAAATGTGATTAGGAGTCACAAGCAGCACCAGCTCAGGCTCACCAGTGACTTTTGTCATCTGAGGACAAGTTAAATGGAGAAACAGTCGATGTGGGGACCTGTGACTCGCCTACAAAAAAAGCACAATGCAGGAAGACACAGTCAAGGAGTGCCAAGCCACCACTTACAGGGTGTATCTAATGGTGCACTGTTCCTACTACAGACACCAAACAGAGGGCTGCTGGCATTTGGACACAGAGGGTGTAACACTACAACACCAGATGCCTGGCCTCCTAAGAGCTGTCTGGTCTGCAGAAGTCCACATGATTTGTAAAACAACAAATGCCTCTTAAAAGGTCATGGGTAAAGCAAGATAAACTAACTTCCAAGTCTGGGTGGAAAAACATCAGGGCTGGTTATTACCAAAATCCTTCCCTGCTCTTGATCAGCTTTAAGTCCTCTCTTTATACACAGGGAAAACTTTTAAAGAGCCGGCAGGGTACTGTTTTCTGCACTGCCAGGCATACAGTTTTACAGGTGAGACACTGGTCCTTTCCTAAAGGCCACACACAACCCACAAGTTGCCTGTCACATGCCGGCTGCTCCCGCTGCTCCAACCCCCAGGCAGCAGGGATCTAGGCAGCTACTAACACAGTGAGCCCGAGGACTGACTCTTTATGCCTAGATTTTAACATTTTTCTACCAGCATGGTCAGTACCAAGCTCAGCAGGAAATCACTCAGCAGAGAAACTGTTCCTGAGCACACCAGAGCACAACAGTTTGCCTTTGCAATAACTGCAAAGGGAGCATTATCCTCCAAGGGTTTCCAGCTTATTCTTAGGGATGTTAAAAGGAGAGTTCCCAAGTATGCATCTGAAGGGATTGAAACTCTTCCGCCCATTTAGATGCCTCTTAAGTATCCTTTTACTTTATGCTTCTCATCTCCCAAGGCATTCACAAAGCAAATCCTCTCAGGAAGAAGAGGTAAACAAATACAGTTAAAGAAATAGTCACCATTGCTGTGCAGATTACAGCCACCTGAACTTCCTATTCACTGAGGAATCAGCACTGCATTTTCCTCCTAGAAAAACCCCATCCTTGCAACCCTTTAGAGTGTCCTTAATGGTTTCAGTTCCCCCTGGAGGCAGTGCAAAAAATGAAATTTACTTTAGCACTTCGCCCCCACTATACTGGAGCACGTTTGACCAAGGTATGAAGTGGTTACATTAGTCTTAGGTCCTTTGTTCCTACCCTACACTCCAAATTCCACGGTGCCTGGGAGAACAACCCCCAGAGTCTCGGTGTAAGCAGCTCAGATGAAACCCCCCAGTCACTAAGAGCTCATTGAGAGACGTGGGACAAGGCTACACTGACAGGCTGCAAAGCAGAAACCATTCTCTGCATGTGGGTGCAAGTGAGCACCACAGGGTCAGCACTGCCACGGAAATGCCCTGCAATCTGCTCTGCTTTCTCCCGGCCAGGACTAGCAGGACTCTGAGAAACCACTTATCTCAAACCTGCAAAAGCTCCCAGAGCTCGTTCAGCCCGTGGGTGCATGATTGATTCCTGTGCATGCAGCGCACAGGGACAGACAAATTTGGCTGTCTCCACTGCAGGGGTTCGTTTAGCCCAGGAGGTCCTTCTGCCTTAATCTTCCTCAGCGCCAGCAGGGTAAGACCTAAGAAGATACTGTAGCCCAAAAAATCCTTATCTGCAGGGTTCCCAAGCTCCAGTTCATCTCAGCAAGCATCACAAAATACATATGTGCCTTGGAAACATTTAAGGCAAATCAAGGGGAAGCAACTTTGTCTCAATTTGAACTCCTGGGATAAGGCTTCAAGCTCCAAACAGAAGGTAATTAAGGAACACTCTGCACAGTCCAGCTAGGTGCCTTTTTATTCACATTAAGGTCAAGGAAGTGGTTGGAACCTCTTAGCGTGCTTGATTAGAGGTAAGAAGCAAGAGAGCTGTCCCTTTACCTCCTTAGAAAGAACGGCTCACAGGATGAAAAGGGGCAAGAGGAAATAAGGGAAATTCAGTAACTCTGTACAGCCACATTCCAGATGCAGCTGCTCCTCAGTTATCTGCTGGTTATAAAAAGTGCCACTTGAGGAAACCAAACAGTACAAAGAGGGACACAGTCTTTACCTTAAACTGGGACATGTAATGAGGAGCACTCACGACAAACCTGGCAGGGATCTCAAGGGACTCCCCTGACCCTGTTTTCTTTTGGCACCATGCACCATCCATCCATTCTTCAAAGCTAATGCACAGCAGGCACAGTGAAGGTGCATCCCTTGCCCAACATCCCCCAGCTGCCCGTGCAGCCAGGGGCAGACCTGACCCGTGCATGCTGTACATGTCTGAAATCACCATAGCTAGGACAAAGCTCTGACCTCTGCTTTGGCACCTTAGGCCCAGCCTGTAATTCTTGTGCCAAGGTCCCCAGCTCTTCCAGCCAGACCCTTCCTATTACTGCAGAGCCAACAGTATACGTAAAGGGTTTAAAACAAAGAGCAACAAAAAATCCCACCCACGAAATCCAGAAACCACTGCCACCGAAAGCTTGTTATTCTGGCTGAAGCTCAAGTCCAGGCCATAATATAGTTGCAGGCTGATGAGGAACAAATTGCATTCTTGCAGAGCACGTTTTAACAGGTTCATTCACCTGCCAGTACGGGTCATCTATCCCAAAAACAGACACCTCCAACACATCCTCTACCTCTCCCGACGTACCCCTAAGGCTGATCTGTTTCCTCGGCTTCAGAAAACAGACCTACAGTCAGGCAGCTCCACAGTAATGGGGTTGAGAGGAGACAAAATCACTGCGTTAAGAGCAACATAACCAACCAAGATGCTACCTACCAAACACGCTGCTAGCAGAATTGCCTACTCTCCCACAGACTCCCTTTTCCCATAGACAGAAGAGGAAGGTAATTTCCATAAAGCTACAGTAATACCAGATGGACAGCGCTCTTGTTTTGCCCTCAGAGTTCACTATCACCTGTTGCTTCAAAACATTGCCCTACTTAGTGTATTTACCTGCTGTCACATGTCACAACCCATAATCAGAGCAGAAACACTTGGAGGGAGATGAGCAAAGCCTTCAAACCAATACAGACCCAGCTTACAGAAAGAACGATGGGATCTCTTTTCACTCATTTAGACAGACAAGGATGGAATAACAACTTCAGGGGTCAAAGAGGTGAAGGGATCTTACAAAGCCCTACAGGAATGTAGCTCACAAAGGCACTTAATAGAAGCATGTACACAGCTGGATGGAATAAGAGGCAGTAAAAATAAATAAATAAATGCACCAGAGAGGAGTGTGCTGCTCAGAGACTGCCTAGACAGTCTCTTTTAGCCAAAGAGCCTGGTTTCTGCAGGGGTCCATCTGTTATCTGTATCCAAAGTTCACTGTTCCGGCATCTCTAAAATGCCACACGTAGGTACGAGTCAGGGATTCTTTAGCCTTTGCAGGAACCAGAGCACTCTCTGAAGCCCAGCAGCAGCTTCCTCCTGATGCCAGCATTCCCATTTAAGGAAAACTCAAGTTCCCAAAACCTTGTGCTCTTCTTGCTGCTTCCCACAGTGGAAAAAGGCAGCAGGCTCCTCCTTTCCCCATCTGCACATATGGCTTACTGCTTTCTGCAGCCTATTGCTGGCTGACAGCACGTGAAGAACCATTCCACCTGGGAAAACCTGTGGTGTTGTGGGCGAGGGGACAGGCAGCCCACGCACCGACCGAGGGAAGGCTGTGCGAGGAAGGAGTCCTGGAGGGAGGGGCTGCTCCCCTGCCAAACCCAGTCAGTGACCCACGACACAAGGCCAGCTGCAGAAAGAGGGGTGTCACACGATGTCCTCGGCAGAGCGCTGTGGAGGAGAAGAGCCCAGGCTCAGGAAGTGGCCCCAGTTGCACAGGAGGCCCCGGTTGTACTGGCCAGTGTCTATCACTAACCCGCCCAGCAGTCTGCGCCCGGTGTTGTCCCGCAGAGCCAGCCGAGCTTCCCTCTCAGTCACGTTGTAGCTGATGTTCAACAGCTGGATAAGGAGGATGTACCCCATGCCAGCTGTTACAATGGCACAGTACCATACACAGGTGAACGACAGAGCAGAGCTGGCAGCAGGGAAAAAGATGGGAAGGAAGCCATTTAGTACTGGAGCAGCTGCTTTAAAGTGACTTTCCCTGGTAATCACTATCCTTTCAAATCCCTGTCTACATCTGCCACAGTGATCTCACTTTGCTGCTTTCATCAGATAATCCTTAAAGGCTTTCTCAAAATTAAAGCTTCAGGGCTTACTTAATGAGAGCTTTTACTGCTACCAGAGCTACTCTTGCACATTGCTGTCACACAACCTAGCTCTTTACTCTTCCTTTTGTAAACATGCTCGGGCCTTATTTAAGGACCCCAGGATGCTCACGCTTCACATGAGATAGAGGAAGGAAGAGTCACTTGTGTACTAGCAGTACTCTGCCCGTCTGTGGTAGTGCTGGTCTCTGAACTCATGTCCAACAGCTCCCACCAGCCTCCCTGCCAGACAGGGCATGTTCTAGGCAGATGACCTGGAGGACAGCCACTAGAAAAATAATGAGGAATGAGAGAGAGAGAGAGTACATGTGGATTCCAGGCTGTCAGACTGTTACCTGCATCTGGGGGCAAACATTTCAAAGTACATCTACATATAACACAATAAACACTTCAAATCCCAGCTCCGTCAACTTTTTCCAAATAAATGGCAAGCCCTCTCCAAGTCTCAGGCTGCCCACCTTGGCAAAAGCAGAGACAGGTCTTTGCTTTCCAGGGTTTTTTTAGGAAGCACTTTGCGTTCAGGTTTGACAGCCAGCAGAACAAGGAGCAGGAGCTAAGCTGCCTGGAGCAAGCCTGCTCCCACCCCAGCTCAGAGATCTCACCTGTAGTCAGAATAGGCCCCGGGGCAGTAGAACAATGCCACAAACGGAGTTCGGCCCCAACAGATGGTGTGCAGGGTCAAGGTAATCCCATACACAGAGGTGAGCATGAAGAAGGAGAGTGCAAGGATGAAAGCTTGATGGTTGTGCTCCCCTACACAGCTGTTAATCCTCCAAAAGGAAAGAAGAGATTACTTGCTTAAAAAAAGAAAAGAAACTGTCTTCTGTCTCTTCTCCCTCCCCCAGCTGTCAGAGAACCTCATTTCCAAGGTGCTTCCATTCAACACAGGCTAAGAACTTTGAAACTTATTTAAAGAAACATTATAACTTTATATAGAAAAGTTACAAACACAAGACAATAGACCTGTAGGGTAACTATTTTGTTTGCCTCAAATTTTTAGCAAGGGTAGTATCCTTTGCTGAGACACATGATACCCAAAAGGCAGCTTTGGGTTCCCTTACCCCAACAGAGCGCTAAAGCAACTTAACTGCAGGGTTGCTAGTGCTCCACAGACCAAGTCTAAAGAAAAAAAAACCAAAACCAAACCAAATCCAAAACCCACACAACCGCCCCCCCCCCCAAAAAAAAACCAAAAAAAACAAAAAAACCCAAACCCCAAACTGATGAAAAACAGGAGAGAAGTAAAGGCAAGTCTGAAGTATGCTGTAGAAGCTTTCAGCTCTCAGGTCAACCCCCTTAGCATAAACAGCTATTCTAACTGCTCTCTTAAAGGGTAAATACAAAGCTTTTCGTATTTAAAGAGTGTCACAATGTCTTGCAGGTAGCAAAAACAACTCTGTTTGCCAGCGGCTGTAAAAAAAGAAGCTAGCTTAAAAAAGGAGGGAACTTAAGAGAGAGAGAGAACACAAGGAGCCTCAGCAGTGCAAAACCTACCAGACACAGTGATGGTCCAGCCTCCTCACACACCTGCCACAAAGCCGGCAGTGTCCTGCTCGGGCTGGCCTGACCAGCTGGCATTTAGTGCACCAGTCCTTTTTCACACCTTCTGGCTGCTCAGCTGACATCCTGCAATAACCTTTAGCCTCCCCATTCACAGCACGATTGCTGGCAGCACCTGAGATGCCATGGAGCCCGCCGGAGCTCCCTCTAACACTCTTGTTGAGCGAACCCTGGTGCGATGGCTTCTCGTTGCCTGCTGGGATGGGAAGGTAGCCAGGGTCCTTCTTGGCTCGAGACAGGGCTGCAAGCATAAGAATTAACCCGCACGTGAGAGCGACCACTTGGGAATATTCCACGTGGCCGCGGGGAACCACCTCCCGGAGAAACACATAGTACATATATCCCAAGGAGAAGAGCCCCAGGCTCAAGAAGAAGAGAGTGCGTTCCTTCCTCCGGTGGGTGAGGTAGTAATACCACAGCACCACGACGGGCAGGGACGTGAGGATGATGAGCCCCAGCAGGAAGTGCAGGGCGGCAACGTGGAGGAAGACGGGCAGCAGGACGAGCGGCGGCACGAGGCTCACGTTGATCTTCACGGCCCCCGAGAACCACGGGACCCGCAGCCGGTCCGCGACGGTGTCGGCGATCCTCTCCAGCGCTCCCGGGGGCAGGGATTTGCACGTCAGCCACCTGTAAGCGCAGGGAGCACAGCGCCGGCTGGCACCGGGGCGGCCGCGCTCCCGCCGCCCTAACCCTGCCCCGTCCCGCTCCCGCCGCCTCCCCTTTCCCTCTCTCCCGACAAGTTTCCCGGGAAGCGGGGCGCGGTTCCCCCGCCCTCAGAGCGGCAGCCCCACAGGGGACGCCGCCGCCGGGAGGGTGTCCCGCAGTCGGGCGGCCCCCGGGGCGGCCCGGGTCGCAGCGCCGGTACCTGTCGCAGCCGTCGTCCAGCTCCTCGCAGTCGCAGCAGCACGCCGCCAGGTGGTTGCGCTGGCCGCGCCGGTCCACGTACTCGCAGCAGCAGAGCGGCTCCTCCATC
>VZRR01011906.1:31567-55541 GCA_013398015.1 Oreocharis arfaki
GAGCCCCCCACCCACCGCCGCTGCTCCCCGGGGCTGGGCACGCAGGGGCCCGGGCTCCCCGCCCCCCCTCCCTGGGGCTGGGCACGCGGCCGGGGAAAGTTTCCCACCGCACACCTTTATCCCGACTCCCTGCACCCCGTCCCTGCCCCACACCCGGTGTTTGCACCGCTGCCTGACGGGCTGAGCACCGCTCCAGCCGGCGCTGCCCTCCAACCACGGCCCAGCCTCGAGGGAGGGAGCCCTTCCATTTTCCTGGATTTTTTTTTCCCCCCCCTATATTCATCTTCTTTCACTCAAGCTGCTTAGAAAACGCTCGAAGCACATGAAAAGGTGTTTCATCATCAGTGGGCACACCACGCTGAGGCACTGAAGCACAGCCCTTGATGGAGGGAAAACACCGAGGGCTGAAATTTCTCTGGGAGAGCTAGAAACATATGGCAGAAGGCAGCCTGCCAAAGCTTGCAGGATGCAAGAGATACCAAACCCTTTCCTGTTAATTAATCTTCGGCATATTCATCTTAAGATGGTGACTTGTTTCACAAGGTCCCCAACTGCTAAAAAAAGCCTGTGAAGATCCTGTGGCTGTGAATCCACTAATGTTGTTTTTTCTCCAAAACACTCTTCACTGATGGTCATTTTGGACATTGACATAAAAAGCTGTGATTTCATAGATACAAGCCCAGGTCTCTCTGCTGAGGGTGTTTTTCGCCATCCAAAAGGCTCAGATCCGTTCACAAGCAGTACAACGGCCCTCGCTCACTCGCCATGGGAGGGATCCAAGAGCTCTGCACTGCTTGGAAGCGAGACTCCCCAGGGTAGAGGGCTGGCAGGAGAGACAGGACTGCCAAGCTATGGCAATGCAGAACCCGACTTACTTCTTCCACAAACCTTTATTCTGTGCAGCTTTGGAGCTAAACAGTAAAGAGTCCAGAGGAGACAGTTACAAGCCCTACCCCACAAGTCCTCACACACACATGTTCTTCAGACGTCTTGAACAAAAAGCTGGTGTGGCTATGAACTCTCGGTCTTGCTGCTCTGTGTCCTGTTCAAGTGGTCAAAGCTTCTTTGGAGCATGGAAAGGGAAATCTTCAGCTGTGAAGATACAATCATTCCCCCCCACACCCAATTACTTAAGTCAGTCTCTTGCATGGGTGAGTGATATCAAGAAAATAAAGTCTCCCTTTAAAAGTCTCTTTTAAAGATTTCATGTACCTTCCTCCTCCCTGTTTCCATAAACAGTTGGCTCACTGTGCTCTCCTAACAGCTACACTCTGTGGAGTTTATAAATACTAACAAGTCCAGGACGATAAAGTCTTAACACCTCACCAGACAACATCACAGAAGATAAACCACCCCACTCATTTTTAGTCACAGATAATGTTCAGTGCAAATACTCCAAGGAACATGGCAGCACAACATGAGTTTTCTTTTAAAACCTGGCTCTCATGGTGGATTTTGGTGCACAAAACATGTTTAGATTATTGACAACCCTCAGAAAACACAAGGTAGCAAGGACTAAGATGTGTCAGGACTTCCAGACAAAAAGTGTTATTCTGGATGAAAAAGGTGGCTGAATTCTCACTTTTCTTTTCTACACTGTGTGTTCAAAAAGCACTTAACACTTCAGAATTAGGAATTGTTTGGATAGTAAGCAGAGAAAATAAAAAGGGCATGGAAACCAGAAAAAACTGTCTCTGAAATGAAACTTCCAGCACTCAGGCTTTTTCAAGCTGTGATCAAAGGGGTTAATTAATAGATTAAGAGCAGTTGTGTGTGCAGAAACACCTCTAAACAAGGAGTACAAAAAATGGCTTCTTTTTCTAGCCTCCTTTAATGCATGGAAGAACAAAGAGCAAATGATAGACAAAAGTACATGTGAACTCCCCCTTCAGCTTTCCTAAACTAATAATTTATTCCATCGCATTTTAAGATGCAAAAAAAGAAGTTAAAATCAGAACATTCGTGAGTGGTAAGTAAAAACTAAAGCATCCATTTAGTGTCCTTCAGTCACTGAGTTGAAATTTCAGCCTAGGGATTTTAGGGGTTTAACAGTCATGGACTTCAGGATCAGAGACACAACAGTATTCAACAACTTTTTGTGTGTGTGTCTGTAGTATATGAGAGCCTGAAATTTTAAGTTGCTGTGAAGGAAGATTAACTTCTATGGAGCCTCTCACAAAAATATGAGTCTGCAGAATTTATTTATTTTTCACTGGAGATTAGGTGGCCCCTTGATACCAATGCTGAGTGAAACTTGAGCCAATATCTGGAAGAGTAGCAAGGAGCAAAAGCCAGGATAAACCCAGATAAAGAAACCCCATAATAAGATGGGAAAACACTTAACACATCTTAATATGAGTCTTCTTAGAAAAGAGAATCTGTTTTGAAATACTCCAGTCTTTGCTTTGTCATGATTCAGACCTGCACCAACACATCTCTTAAGCACTTGACAAGTTTAAGAAAATGGACATGGATACTTACATCTTAGTCAAATAAAAAAACCCCAAACCAAATGAAAACAAAACAAACCAACCAAAACCCCCCAAAAACCCCAAACAAACAAATAAAACCCAACAAAAACAAGAAAAAAGCCCAAACCAAAAAACTCGCAAACAGAAAACCCCAACAACAGCAAAAAACCCAAACAAACAAACAAAAAATCCCAAACCAAACCAACAACAACAAAAAAAACCTCCCCCAAAAACAACCAACAAAAAAACCCCCAACCAAAACAAAAAACCAAACATCAAAAAAAGCTAAACCAACAAACCCCCCAAGAAAACCATAAGCACTTCCTAGGGCAAAACAGATGAAGAAAACTTTATCTAGCACCAGACCACATCAAACAAAAACCATGATAACACAAGTGAGAAAACTTGAGTTGTTGAGAAAACAAGAAAATCACCACGAAACAGAGTCAGACCTACCTGCTCAAGCATTTCAATTGAGTCTCTTAAAACTCCCTTCACATGTTTAACCTGTTCCTTATCATACTGAGGGATCTCCTCTTTTGATACCATTTCTGGGGATATGCTGAAAAAGATTGAGGTTACACCAGAAACATGAAACAAGCACCTCGATGCCTTTTTAAAAGCAACTGCTCCCTGCCACCATTGCTCTGCCTTTGCTAAAAGCATCCTCTTTCAAAAGCATCACAAAAAGCTGCCTGCAGTTGAATCTCAACCCCTGTTTTCTTGAAGCTGGTACCTCACACCTTTGTAGACAACAGCCATCAAGAAAAAAAGTGTGCTGACATTACATTCACGATGTAAGGTTCACACTTTAGGGAGCAAGATCCTTCTTGTGAAGAAAGTTGCTCTAACCAGTTCTGGAGATGGTCACTATGGGAGGTCTCTACACCCCCTTCCAGTCTCTTTTTAACTTATCTGTTGATACTGCACTCAAGAGGAAGTACCATCTTTCTGTGTCTGAGGCACATAACATAGAAGTTTTTGAAGGAGAAGAGATCTAGCAGGAGATTCACAGAAAGAAGCTAAAAAGCTAAATGAATCTTTAACATTCCGTTTGAGAACATGCTGGTTCACACAGGATGAACACTTCGGTTCTGTGATCAGCACTATATTCACAGAAGATGAGTCACAGCAGGCTGATAAATGCAAACTAAGGTTAACATTTCTCCCAAAACAGCTTGTCAAAGGAGAAATTTATTACTGCAAGATGCAGTCAGACATGTCACTGGATCTCAGCACAGACCACAGAAGTACACAGAAGTCCCAGCCACTACTGAAAAACTTGCCACTGAATTTCATTATTTATAATTTTTTTCTTTTAGATCAGATTTTCACATAAGCTGGAGAAGAAAGCAAGCAAAGACTGTGAATTCAACTTACTTCAAAGAGCTTTCCTCCTGAAGCTGGACATGATAGAGGGACTGAGCTGCATGCTCTATCTTTGACAGTTTGAGGAACAGTGTTATATTCAGCAAGACCAAGAGCAGCAAACTGCAGAGAGAACAAAAAGCAGGTTTTGTAACAATTGCAGTTGCAATGCTACAAACACAAGATCACGGCTGAAGACAGCTAAGGAAACAGAATCCTTCCACAATCCTGGGAGAAAAAAGGTGTGGGGCAGCACTACACTGGAAATTAATATCTATCTGAACAATTCTTAGCAGTTACCATTAAGCTGGGTAATAGCAAATAGAAATAGCAACAGTATCTCTTTTTGGAACTTTTAAAATTAGGAATTAGTAAATTCTAGACTTTATTTTTTTTAATGGAATCAGACCTAAGAAAACCTGTAAGGTAGACTAAGTTTGGCAAGTCAGCATTTTCATTCTGCATGTCATTTCCAAGTCAATCCGTTCCCCTTTTATACCCACGTGTTCCACTCAAATTAGGTTAAGATTTATCATGCTACATGCAATGTTAACATGCAAATGAGGAACAAACACAGATAAAGATCAAGATGAGCTTGAGTCAAGCAACATTTTAATGCAAGCGAGTACTTACAAGACACTCATGACTACAATGATGGTGGTGGTCCTACTTACTGCATCTCTTTTCCTTCCTATAGGGCATGGGAGAGAAGGAGGTTAAAAAGTACTGAAGAACATTCCTAAAGGATGTCTGCAGATAGATCTTTGTCAGTATATTCACAGAATAGCTCAACAACTTCTGATGGAAAAAAACAACAAGTCATGCAGGTGCACAGGATCACCTCCACCATTCACCAAGCCATTTTTGTAGCCATCTCGGAGAAGCTGGCTGAACTGTCAGGCTCTTCCATAAGAATTCCCCCTAGCCCACAGTGCTGGGGAGAACAGAGTGCTGGGGCATGGTCACATTAAACCTGAATGGCCTGAGAAGGCTGCAGTGCATCCATTCCTAGCATGCATTCAGCACATGTGCTGCTAGCCACACACAGCAGAGACAGGCTGCAAAGTGGCTCTCCCTTGCTTGGTCTCCTGCTTACATTCATCTTGCTGACAACCAGTGTCAGTCACATTTTCCTGTAACTTGTCCCATCCTTACTGGCTTGGTTTATCTATTGTCCTGAAAACAGCCTTTCCAGAGGCCATCTGCTACTCATCAGGCAACAGGGGTCAGACACTATTGAGGGACAGAGTGTGCATGCTCTCTCCAAACTGAGCACCTATCATTGTTGGCAGGCTGATCTTTAAACATAATTCTGGTTTTGCACACCCTGCCCCGGACAAGGGACACACATAAAAGTTGTAGTGTACACTGAGAGACACGCTCATCTGAAAAGGTGGAGCAGCAGTAGCAAAATTAAGTAATTAGGAAGCAATTTCAGACAGTTAAAGAGTCCTTTACACATGCTGCTGATCCAAATATTCTCTCAGGGCTGTACTCAGTGTTGTCTCCCCCTTTAGGGAACTCCTACTTGCTCCTGCCTCACTGTTTGCAATTCAATTTCTGTCATGGAATCCACCACTCCCTAGTGCAAACTCGTGCACAGATGTTCCTCATCTCTCTCGGTGGAGCTCATATTGTATATGCTGGTGGCCAAGTCTGTCATGCCTAAGGGCAGTGGAACTGAAAGAAATGCTTCTTCAGTGACCCAGAAATTACAAAAGCATATGGGAAAGAGACTTCCTAACATTAGAAATAAATAACCAAAACTGAGATGACAGGGCCAAGAGGTAAGTGGCAAAGTTTAATTAACTCATGACCTGTGTGCAGTTATTTGGAGAAAAATAAGCAGTTTTTCAGAACCTTTACAAGAATCAGGTTAATTTTTTTTTCCTAATCCAATCTCATTTTCAATCCTTTGCAGATATAGAACAGCATTTCAGATTTCGGTTGATTTTTGTTTGTTTTAAAACTGATATTAGGCTTGATTTCATGAGATACTCATGATAAAAGTGACCATGCATGCTCCAAATCTACTTTATGCAAGCTTGAAGAAGCTTGAACTTACTAAAGCATTTGCTATCACCCCAACTACATCAAAACAGAAATACATACACTAGTGCTACTCTTGCACTATTTTAAGAGTTATACTTTCTTGAACACACTTTTTGGAAAACACTCCATATAAAAATTCCTACCTATTAAGCTGCCCTGGGACTCTACTCCCATGTCACCAGAGGAATGTTGGGAAGAGCGTTTGGGAAGTGATTCTGCCAAACCCCGGTGTAAAGTGCGTCGCCTTCGTCTCAGAGCAAGTAATTTCCCAGAGTCTTCTATGGACTGATTAATTGCATATTCCTCCATTAGGAGATCTGATTCTGCAGTGGAAAAAATAAGGTTACTGACCTGGCAAAAAGAAAGCTGGAAAGCTGAAAAGCTTAGCACTGAAGGTAAATTGTGAGATATGCAGGGTGGCAGCAAGAGGAACAAGCACATCTTCCAGCACATGAAATTAAAAAGCAGGTAACTGGCAAACTACACCCTGACCTGCACCCCTGTTCTATTTGCTAGAGGGCACTTGGAACACTCTGCAGAGGTGGTGCACACTCAGCCCAGGCAGGATTTTTCAACGCTGTGCCAGACAGCAGTTGGAAGAGCACTGCAAGACACTGTTAGACTGAGACTAGGAATTGTGTTAGACTGTGAGCCTGCAGCCATGGCTGGCCAGGCTGTGAACAGACACTCATGGAGCCTGCCAGGTGCCACTGCTTCTCTTCTCAAATGCACAGTCAAGGAAATTCTTAGAGATAAGCACACGCAGTTGAGAATAACAGCTTTCCTGCTGCTCCTCATGTTTCCTTCTGAAAGCAATTATGGCCAGGTATACAAGAACTCCTTGTTAGCCACAAGGCTTCTTTCATACCCTTGAGCCAGCAGATATACTGATGACAGCAAGTTCTGTCTTCAAGACTGCTTAGGTGCTGCCTTTTCTCCAAGCCGTTCAAGGAGCCAGGTTTGACAGACACAAAAACATACACAGCAAAAGTAGCCTCCTTACTCCAGCACAAAGAAGAAAACGTCTCACCAAGTTGTTTGAAGTTTTCCTGTATTCCTCCCCAGGTATTCTTCTCAATTACAGACTTGACAAGGCCCCAGGGCTGTTTTTTGTACTTCACTTCTGCAGAAACCCTAGCAAACAGAATGAAATAATGAAAGAGTGCTCTTCTAGGCGGCACCGTGATAGCAGAAATCTCTTATTGGAAGCAGGCCTCCAGCTTATATCTAAAATCTGAAATACCAACTGGAACTGCTGTCACTCTCCAGCTGGGCAGCACTTTCACTGAAGAAAGGCAAGAGATAGACAGTAGCAAAGACAACATCTCTAGTTAAAGCCTCAAAATCTAAATGTCCAAATGATAGGAAACGTTCTGGAATGTTTTCCTTCAGACTCAGACCAGAAGATGATCTCTACCCTCTGAAGCATTCTCATTTTAACGCACATTTAAAATAGGATTCAGGCTTCCAGATAATAAAGTTGTGATTTTTACTTTGTATGTGTACACATGATGTATTACATGGGCACTACAATAGCAGAAGGTGAAATTCTTTATCACTACTCATACATCAAGTGCCCACATCCTACCCTCAGTAGACAGAAATTAAAATCTGTTTCTCTGTGAGCATGATAGAGGGGAAAATTACATTCCTACCTTGCATTCCTCAGGTCAAGCTAATCAATAATGCTTCCAGAATAAAAATGAATTAGACTAGAATCCTTCAGAGGAAAGCTTCTAACAACTGAGTGAATCCCAAAGCTCTTCATAAAGGACAAAAGGACAGCCTTTATTGTGATTTCAGTCAAGAACACTGATCATCCTAGAATATACTTTTTTCAACTTTTTAAGTAATCTTCCAAATCAATACAAGCCCGCTGTGTTTCTAGGCTAACAAAATAACTCATTTCAAACAGAGTTTCTGAGCCATTTTAAGCACAGTTTAGTAAGGCCAGCAGTAACATCACCATGTGCCTTCTGTTCTACACATGCATGCTCTGTGCACCATGTTAATACCCAGGTTTTTACTCTTATCCTAGGGCTGTCGTGTGTCTCAGAACAAACAAGTCTAGGTCTCAAAGAAGAACAGTGATTCATTAAAAAAAAAAATCCAAAGCAGTCTTTCAAGGATCTTTCTTCCCTTCTCCTCCCCGCAGAGAGAGAGTTTTCAGTAGTCTTATAGCCTGAGATATGCCAGAATAGAATCCAGGCTTGCTAACCTTTCCTGAGTACTGAATAAGTTTGAGATAAAAGCTCTTATTAAAGACAGCACCACTCACAGTGTTTTCAACAAATGGGAGAGGAACTTCCACATCTAGGCAGAGCTCACTTGAGTACCCTCCTTGTAAAACTAAGTACATTCTATCTCCCCTGCACATTCCTGTGGAACCATTCTGCTCTGCAAGGCCTTGACAAGGATGTCTGGGAAATCTTGTAATAAAACATCTCAATTTTTTCCAACTTATCCCACTCACACAGCTGCACTTGAGAACACAAGGCTGGTCAGGACCCAAATCGGTATTGGAGAGGAGTTCTACACCTCAGAGTCAACATCTCAGTTAATTTCTCACTGCATTAATGAGATCCAAGCACAGCAGACATGTGACAAGAAATAAACCAAGCTTATTTCCCAGAAGAGAACCCAACGCTCTCTATGCTGCTGGCAGGTCTTTTACTAATCATCAACTCAGAACATCCCAGCCTTGGCTTCTGCCCTCCCCCGTGCAGCAGCCAGGCTCACCGTAACCGGCACTTGTGGCTGGATGTGCGGCTGATGCAGTATCTGTTCACAGTGTAGAAATAATCGTGGTAGGGGACGTCATGGGTCAGGACCTCAGCATCCACCTGGTAAGACTGACCTTTCTGGCTCTGCTTATGCAGGATCTATCATAAAAGAAAATAAAAAGAAGGAGGTATATTCGTGGCACACAAATTCCCTCCACCCCCTTTCAGCCTGAGCTCCTCAGGCTGGATCAATCGACTCCAAGTGAACTCAAGGAGAGAGAAAGCCTGAAGAACCACTATAAAAACCAGCTAAGAATGTCAAGTATAGGTGGAAAAGAGAAGATGCCTCCTGCTAGAGCCAACATTGGCAGCAGCAGAACTTCCCCACTGCCACTTCAAGTACCAGACACAAGGCTGGTCACTGCCTCATGACCACAGCTCTTCTTTGAGACCTTTCCCAAAGCAGAACTACAAAAGGGTTGAGATTGGAAGGCACCTCTGGTGCTTGTCTTGTCCAACAACTCTAGTCAGGCAGGACTATCTAGAGCTGGCTGCTCAGGACCACATCCAGGTGGCTTTCCAACACCTGCAAGGAAGGAGGTGCCACAACCTCTATGGACAACCTGTTCTGCTGCTCAGTCACCCTCACAGTGAAACAGTGTTTCCTGATGTTCAGAAGGAATCATCTGTGTTTCAGATTGTGCCCATCACCTCTGGTCCCATCACTGGGCACCACTGAAATCCGTGGCCTTTGATGGTGAAGGCCTAACTCGAAATTTTTTGCACCCTCTCTTCAGCTACTTCTATAAATTTTAAGATGCCCCTGAGCCTTCTCTTCTCCAGGATGAAGATTCCCAGATCTCAGCAATTTCTCACATGAGATGCTCCAGTCCCTTCATCATCTTAGTGGCCTTTTGTTAGGCTCTTCACATCTCATACTGGGGAGCCTAGAAGTGGACACTGAAAGCCTTTAATTGCACCTTTTCACCCCCAAATTCCTAAGAGATATTAATACTTTTCCCCACAAGTTTTGTGGGAGTTTACAGCCATCTGTAAAGGTAGAAAGCCTCTCTCATTCAATAAGCATTGGTTCAGTAATGGTGAGAGAGACAGCAAGCCACCCCCAGAGGTGCTCTGTTTAAACTGCAGACCCACAGTCAGCTCACTGAACTTTAATCCCCAGTCAGAACTCTGACAGACCACAGAGGTGACCTCTCCCTTGCTTTAAAGGGCACCAGACAGACACACACACATGCACACAGTACCTGCTTTTCAGTTGCAGTTGTGAACTTCCCACAGAGTGGATTGTTAATCGTGACAGTGTACGTCAAAGTCCTCAACTGATTGCCACTGGAGTCTCTATTCCAAGGGGTTGATACAGCATCTAGATGACAAGGGATGCAAAGTCTCACATGAAAATTACCTGAAGGGCATTATCTCTGCCCTATTTTTGTCTCAACAGTTTGAGAACAGCAATAGGGGGAGAGACAGAAAATTGATTCCCAAATAGTTGTGGGGGTTTTCCAGGAAAGGGAAAACTGTAGTGTGCTAATGAACAACGGTGAGGCTCTGAATAGCTGAGCCTGAATCTATTGAAAGAGATTTGAGGGTAGAGAAAAGAAGAAGCAATTAAATGAAAATATGTCATTTCCCATTTGCTGAAAGGTGAATAGATTCACTTAGTATTATCAAAAGCTTTTGCCACTTTGCCTTCCAAGCTGACAGTGAATAAATATCACCCTTTTTGACTTAATTTTCTGTTCTTATGGTCTCAGTGAATAAAATTTACTCATCCAGAAAATTAAAGCTTGTGAGTATCGTTTGGGAGGATGCAATGATTTTTGCCTGTGTGCCAGCCACACAAATTTCACTACTTCTGGGACACAATGTAATCAGAAATACACCACAGAATGCATCAACTTAATAACCTACTCAAAATTCAGGCATTAAGGTGCAGGTTTATGGTGCACTGAAACGAGGCTTTTATTCCAAAATGTACTTATCTAGGGAAACAACAGTCTGGCTTTAAATATCCTCTCTCATAGTGAAACTTTAAAGCTTAAAATTTCTTTTAAAGCAAGAAACTTAAAATTCAACTTAGCCCTATTTAGCAATTCTCAGGGGTAAAAATTTTCAGGGTAGCTTGTAACATGGACAGAAGGAAGAAGAGTTTATTACCTACTATACTCCTGGAATTAAGAAACCTCTGCATGAAGTGAGAATTGGTGAAAAGGATTTCAAACATCTTGTCTGCAGTGATGTGGAAAACTCTGTTTATAAAAAGTCTCCCATAGAGATCATTGTCAGAGACAGTCTCCTTCACTGCTAAGAAAGACAGAGAGATGAGGTTAAGAACAGTATTATGAAGAACCTTTGTATCATTCTAAGCTTTATTACAGCTTAAATCCTTCCCAAGCTTGCATCAGCACTTGTTTCTCACTCTCAGAAACCCAGTAACGACAGCAGCAAATGCTCTGGTAGGTAGGTTGCCTTCAGGAACAAAGTCCAGAGCTGATTTTCAAGTATACACAACTACCACCATTTCCCTGTGCAAATTGATAAATTAACATCAAAAGCTCCCATCCCTTTAGTTTCACCTTTAGTATTCTAATCCTACAAGAAATATTGGGGAAAGACAAAGTTAGCATAATTTTCATTAATATATGTCTCTATTGTACAAAAGACAAGCAAGAAGGACAGTAAAACCGTAACAGATTTCTTCTTAATTGTGGCTAGTTTCAGAATTCTGCTTTTAATATTTTTAATACTGGTAGTGTCCACAGTCTAAGGGACCAGGTAGATTCCCAAACAGTTCTTCTTCAAACTGTTCTCCCCTCCATACCTATTGAACAGGAACACAAGAGACACCCTGCTCCATTTTGCAGTCCCCAAAAATGCACTAAGAGGCTCAAATGCCATCACCTATTCCAAATTCACTGAGCACCCCAGTGGCATTCTGTGGCTGAAGCACTGATCTCTGCTATTTCTGCTTCTTGGTGGCTGCTGGCATGACTCAGCTTTGTGGTTGTCTCAGCCACGCTTGCAAGAGATAAGGGATAGAATTATAATCCTGGAGGGCAAGCAGTTTCCTGTGCCAACCCCGACTCAATCTGCTTATGCTTCAGAAACAAGTCAATCCTAAACTATAATTACCAACAAGACAAACAAGCCCCCACCCCCACCCATCACTGAAATGAAACAAGAACCCCAAAAGCAAATCTCACAGCAGACAGACACAAGTCAGGACGGCCAACCTTTCCACTGATACAAATGAGTGCTCAGGGCTAGGAAAGGTCACTAATGCAAAGGTAGCCTGAATATCACGTTGTTGTTCACGAGCTGCCTACAAGCTAAGGTTACAGCACTTAAAACATCACTGCTTGGTAGCAGCCAGTATTGATAGAGGCAAATGCAGCAGCTAAACAACCACAGCAGTCCCCAACAAAACCCAGCTCTGACTGAGCAGACTTCCTCTCCAGTGCTGCTCCTAGCCTGCTGGAAGCCTGTTAGAACATCTGCCTCCAAAAAAGCTCTCCTTGATCTCATCAGGCTTCAATGTAGGACCCCAAAAGCAAAGCGGGAGTGCCATATTTTTGTGCTTGCACAAGAGATTGACTTCCTTCCCGTGCCGTGTTCTGCTTAGGCAATTGTAATTCCACACACAATTATGAGATGGGACAGAAAGCAAATACACATTTCAAGAGGCCTATTTAACCAGTCAATATGCAGTCATTACATGTAGAATACAAATTCTGCTGTGCTGAAACATTCTGCAGGAAGCCAGAAACGCAGCCTGAGCTTTCAGCTTATGCTCACTGTATTTCCTCTCCCAGCTGAACCTAACTCTAACAAAAGGCAGGCCAAGAGGACCGTAAGCTTGACCTCATTTAACAAGACCTCAACACTACAGATCTCTCCTTGCAGAGTGCACTCCCCACATCCTCCCTTGCTAAGAGACAGGAAGTTTCAGACACTGATGCTGACATCCCCTCTGCCTACTGTGCATCAGCGGGCATGGAATCAGATACCAGGCAATTCAAACTCAGTTCCTGTGGATGAGTGTTACTCAGCTGGATGTTGACATGCCCAAGGAATCTGCTACTACTTAAAAAAAAAAAAATAAAGACCCAGACACATGATGAAGCCATCAGATAAGCATCAGATCAGCTCTGTCAGCTATTTGTATATGTCTTAGCAAATACAAGATAACACAAGCTACCTCTGCCCCAGTGAGACTGAGCTAAACAACACAACTTCATGTTCACCTGAAGTGCCTGAGGACAGCTACTATTTTTCCGCTGATGCAAGGTCATTTGGTAAGCCAGGGCAACCTGTGATATGCACAAAGCCCATGCATTATTACCTTAAGGTGCAGATCTTGCTACCAAGCTATATTACTCTGAGTCTGTCCTCTTTCTAGTGAGTCTGAATAAAAAGCAGCCACAGGTCTATACAAAACTTCCTGTAAGTTTATTTACCTACATTACCTCTATACAGTCATTTCTCTAATAAGGAACAGTCAATGAAGTGCCAAATGCATGAGAATCTATCAAGAAATACATTTTTACTTACAATCCTTCTCAGCTCTTTAAAGAAACAGGTTTTCTTTAAAATGTTGTTAGCACATAAAGCAGCAATTTTCAGGAAA
The DNA here is from genome assembly GCA_013398015.1 of Oreocharis arfaki. Taxonomy (NCBI): domain Eukaryota; kingdom Metazoa; phylum Chordata; class Aves; order Passeriformes; family Paramythiidae; genus Oreocharis; species Oreocharis arfaki. Next base: position 44,830 of record VZRR01011906.1, read on the forward strand.
TCCAAGTTAAAACCGGGGTTTTATATCAGGCCCATCAGCTACTTTAGATGTTAGGATTCAAACAGCCATTCTCCAGAAAAACTGGAAACCTTTTGGACAATGGATCCGGAAGGTGCATGTATGCACAAATCGTGCTGAGAGTTCCACATCTGTGGAAGCAAGGAGCTGGATATACCAAGAGCTTGACAAGCTTCCAGTCTGGGCTTCTCAAAATTTATCTGTAGAAATCCTAGATGCAGCAGTGAGCACAAACAGCAGCATAGCAATGAATAAGTGTACACTTTTGTACACCTGCAGTTCGAACAGAACAGGCAGCTTTAACCACTCATCTCTGCTACAAATGAAGATGCACGTTTGTCTACCATGTTTGTCTACTGTTTTGTCTGTTTTAACTCACACAGGTAAACTTGTGCCTGCCTTTATTTTTCACAACAGTAGGGCAACGTGAAGCATTTTACCTAAGACTGGCTTGGAATGCTCTTTATTAACAAAATGTTTCATGCAAATACAGAGACAGCAGCCTAGCTCCTTCACCTGCAGTGCTGTTCTAACCCCTCAGCAGCATACAGTTATCAACACTAACTCTCTTAACCCGAATACATTTATAGCTGAATTGGAGCTGTCTGCTAAAAGAACATGAGATTACTCTGACTTTAGGTAAGGATCCCTAGAGACTCAAAAACACAGAAGTAAACATATTACCCAGAGTGTCCTGGTTCAGCCTAACGACAGCAGGTCTCCTCCCTCCCCCACTACTGCCTTGCACTTCGTAAGGTCATTTTCATCACTGCAAGGCAAGCTGTCAAATAATGTTTGAATATAATACCATTATGCAGCAGTGATGGCAGAAGTTTAAAGACATCTGCAGTGCAAAAAAAGAGACAGAAAAGAGGGGGGAAGGGGCAGTAAGAAAAACATTATTAAAATTCCCATCAACAACCAACAGCAAAAAGCTAAACACACGCCACAAGCAAATTAAGAAAGCTGAACCGATAAGAGCAGAGGCTATCAAACAAATTAATAAGAAGGTTGATTTTTCCACTCCACAAAGCTGGGGGGATCAGGATTTTAAAAAAGTATGTACACAAATCTTGGCACCGTTGAACATTTCTATACCGCTGGGGATGGGGAAAAAACAACACGCTGCATATCAAAGATATGTAGGTAGGAGCTTTTAACCAGATACACCTGAAATCAAGTGAATAAAACCAATTCCTAGAAGGGAACATGTTCCAGACATCATCTATTTAAAGACTGTATCAACAGTATTAACAATTTCCAGAGAACTCTCCTATACTTTAAAGACTAAGTACAGAGTTCACTCGGGGAGCTACTGAGTGAGTATTGTCACAATGCTAGCTTTTTCCACTTCACAAGATAAAAAATCCCCACAACCTTTTGCCTTCAGGTGGCTGAAACATCCTCCAAAATCCAAAGTATACAATTTTTTTTTTCAACAAAATACACCCTGTCAGTATTTTATCAAAATGCCAACAAGATAACAGGGCTACTCTTCCTCACATACACCATATATTCAAAATTTCATATTGGGGAGGGCGACAACTAACACAGGCCTGAATCTAATTTCAACCATCCTGTATTTCCAACACTGTATGCCCTATATACCACTCTCTGCAAGCAAAGTCAAGCCTCTGCTGTGCCCATCTCACAGCACCACGGTACAGGCCATTATAATCTCCTGCAGATCACACACTTGAGGTGGTTATTAGTACACACAGAAACAACACAGTGAGTCTGTCACGCTACACAAGGACAGCAGAAATGCATGATCTCCCTGTACACAGCAAAGCCTTCCAGCAGAAAAGCCTGTTTTTCCAAGATCCTGCTTCCCCTTCTTTACTTGAAGTTATTTCATGCTGCTGAACGCGGTCATTGAAAACAAACAAAGCACCCTATATACTAAAGAGTCATCTGAGGAAATTAAAAAGATCTCTTGGCCCTGTGTTGGAAATACGTACTCTATGCTTGAACTAAAATCTGTCTTCTGAAATTCAGAATTAAGGCCACAGATATTAATGTTTAGCTTAGCCAAAAGTTTGTCATGGCTCAGGATTTACACTCTGATTTACGAAACTGGACAAAAACACCAAGATGCAGGTCAATAGGCCAGTGGTGCACAGCGGGATGCAGAAACCCCCATCCCCAAGGTGAGAACTGCTTAGGACAAGGGAATTAATACTGTGAAGAACAAGGGTCTTGAGCTTGCCCCTCACCTTATTTGCCAGGACACCTCCAGAGGCAGCCTGAGTATGAGCCAGAGGACACAAGAGAAATTAATCGCATGGGTAAACCTTTGCCATGTAGGAAAGCTAGTTTCGTTTGCATGAAGGAATTCACCTTGTAAGAGTGTGGGGCAACTGCAACAGAAAACAGACAGAGAAACAGAAGAAAAAAATTCTAAGCATGAAGATTCTGAGAGAAGAGATTAATGTTGTGAGTCTAGAAAATCCTGCTCTGAATAAAAAAAGACTAGTCTTGGGGGAGGGAAGAGAAATAAAAGCAGCATGAAGGCAGTTGTCTTTTTGTTAAAGAGACATCTCCAGTTTAATATGCTCTACTTATTCAACATCACTAATGCAGGCATGGCAGGGAATATTTGCTGCTATCATTTAGGCAACTAGCAGCAGGAAAGACAACAGGACTACTTTTTAACCAGTTTCACTGGAGACCTGTGCCATAAACAATAAAATCCAGAGACAGAAGAGAGATGTGGTAATAGGAAGATTAGGAAAGTTGCAAAGTACCTAAAACATCCAAAGGCCAAAACGTTCTGCTGCTCTAAAAGATATACCTGTGAAAGAGTAAATTAATTTGTGAAGCTTGTTAAGCGTGTAGGAGTACAGCATAAACAACAGCCTGTTCAAGTAGGTATAGTCACAAAAATGATAATGCCTGACATGCATGGAGTTGAATCTGAACTCAAGCCAACACACAAGCACTGTGCGGGAGCAAAAGCAAAGTTAGCTGAATATAAAGTATATCCCCAGGCAAAAATCACAACTTGAAGGCAGCCAATTCAACCCTGAAAACTTTCCCGGACACCTCAATGACCCCCACATAATGTCACCTGCAAACAACTTCAGTTGTCAACCCTGAAACGACAAGATACAAAATTTCTCAGTGAGATTAAGAGCTGGCCTCAATTAACTGAGCTGTTCTATTCCTTGCCAACAAGTGATGAAGTAAATTCTCTCTGCACACGAAAGAAATGTACAGCTGCTCCTGAGCACAGCACTACTGTTGGGCTTTTCTGTCTTTCACTTGCTCACCACCATATAACCACGGAACCAATGCAGGTTGTGCACACTTTGCATTAAAGGCATTTACAGTATCCAAGATTCGGGTATCACAGAATATCCACCAAAGCTCAACGAGCTGTCTGAACAACCACAGCCCTTTGGCACAGAAAACTTCCCCAGGGTAAGTGATAAGCTCACCACAGAAAGTGAGAACTTGCCAGGGGCTACTGAGAGACCACAGGACAAGCACTCACAAGCCTCAGCACAAGTCTATCACCCAGGTATCTGAGTTTCTTCTATCTTGTATTGGGTGATGAGTTATGAGGGTGGCATATTAGGATCCATCAAGATACTGTTTGCACAGAGAGTGTGATCTGCTGCAAGATATCCATGAAGGGTTTTCATCTTCAGATCAGATTCAGAATATGCACAACACTACTGAAAGCTGGGAAGTTGTCCTCCCTGGGCTTTCAGTAAGTTCCTCAGCTTACACCATCAGTAACAATGAAGCACATAAGCCTTAAGAAAGCAGAAGTGTAAAGAAGGGGGCATTGGGGGAATCTTTCAGAAACTTAGGAACAGTCTGAAATGTTTTCCCTCTGTTTCCAAGAAATGCAAAGGACGGAAAGAGACACCTTTGAAATTAACATCACCCCATTGTCAAGAAACTTTCTTTAGTTTAAGCTGTTTGCAACTCTCTATCCACCAAAAGAGAAGAATCACAGTTTGTTTGTTTTCATTCTAAACAACCAACAACTTCTTCTTCTCCCAGAAACGAAGAAAAAAACTTTTTGCTGCAATTCTGTGAAACGAGTAAGCAAACAAGTTTCATAAGATCAGGAAGTTCTCTAACTTTCTCCACAAGTGAGACGGAACACCAAAGCCATGTCGCCTTACAGATCCCAGCTGTTAAGAGATTTACCTTCTTCACTATCTGAGGCACTGCTCTTCTCTGGAAGATTTTCATTCTCATTAAGGTCCAAGGACTTTTCTAAAGACCTGCTCCTAACTAGCTTAGAAGGTTTTCTTTCTGGAGATGGAAGAGGGTTCTTTATTTGCTTCTCACTCGGGGACTCCTCCACCTGAAACAACCAAGAGAAAAAAAAAATACCAGTAATCAGAGACCATGAACAAAAAAATAACAAAACCAAAAGAGGAAGTTACTTTAAAAAAAGACAGCCATACAAAGAAAGCCACAAGTTTTATCTACTCAACTACCACACAGTCAAGCACTAATTTCTCCCTCGTTCCTCCACTCCAGCCAACCTCTCTTCCCTTTATTTAAATATTTTACTAAACCTTGGTAACAAGGAACAGACTTATTTGTATGTACCATTGGTACCAAGAGCTGCCTTATGGGACAGTCCCCTTGCACCCATCTGCACAGTTTCAGCTCCTTCCCTGCTTCAATACTAGCATTTATAAATTCATTAACCTAACATAGATTTACTTTGCATTCATCTGGTCAGTTTTTTCCTAAGAGTTTAGCAAGGGTCCAATGACCCAGAGGGGAAGCACAAGGAAACAGGTAGGGCCTTCCTCTTTCAGCAAGATCAGATTATCCCAATTACGTATTTGAAAAGTTCTTACTTTGTAGGACTCCATCACCCTTTGAAAAAAGAAGTTTTAAAATACTGTCTAGAGCCATCCTACCTAAAAAATGTTGCTTCTCAGAAACAAAGCAATGGACTATCTTTTGCCATCTCCAATATATAAGCAGAAAGGAAATCCCCCAGAACCTCAGTCACTGAATCAATGACGCAGCTCTTAACCTTAAACAAGAACTGTCAGCTAGGCATATATGACAGTGCACTCTTAAAGAGGTAAATCTCCAGGGAAACTGTATGGACAAAGGTGGTGCATCTCAAAATGCCACCTAAAAAGCTTCAAATCGGTTTTCATTCTAAACCTCAACTCAAGGCCCCTCTGCTGCCAGTGGAACACCTGGCATCAAGAGCAGTACAGCCCCCAGAAGAACAGTGCGTGGACCATAGTAAACACGATCAGGCCTCCTCAACTGAGCTGTTCTGATTCATCTGCAAAACCATCATCCCTAAAGATTATTCAGCACTGACTCAAGAAAGCAAGAGCATCCGCTGCTTGAACAGTCATCATGTACTTCCTGTACTTGTTGGGTTTTTTTCAAAATAAAAACCTGTTACTTTTTTTGCGCAACCAAGGGCCATTAGGAGGAGGTGGGTGGCTGGAAAACAGAGACAGGCATCCATCTGACTGCAGTACAAGCAGACAAAAATACTCCTTCAAGATCAAAAAACTAAAAAGGAAGGCTGAATCAGAAGAACAGATAAGTTAACAAACGTTCCTACTGAGAGGAGCTGCCATGTAAGCTGTACTCAGTCATACAACGGGATCTAGGACGGAACCAACATTAAACGCCAAGATACTCTGCCAATACAGATGGAAGTCAAAAAGGAGCTAGCTGTGATAGAACAGCCTAAAAACTGACACACTGATCCAGCACAAACCCAAGGAACTCTCGTAACATTTTCACAACAATTAGAGATCTAGTGAACAAGTGGAGTTCCCACCAGCAGCATAAGAGCAGCCCACTATGCCACGAGCAGAGCAGGAGAGTCATGCTCAAGGCAGGAGACAAAAGCAAGAGCTCCTAGAAGAAAAAGCTTTTCATGACATCATGGAAGAAGAGATTCAAGCTGGGGCTTTTGGAATAACTGATCGAGTTTAACATAGATTTCATGGGGGTTTGGGTTGGTTTGCATTTGTTTGGGTTTTTTTCACACTAAGGAGTAAAGATTTTAAGATATGTCAGCTGGAATTTAAGATGTATAATTTCTTCCTTATTGTACATTTATCTCCTGACCTAGTCCAGTACTGCTAAGCTCTGTGCCAAGGCTTTTTCGGTTTTTAGCCTGTGAACAGCAAGCTCTGGGACTGGAAGGCCTCCCTGCAAGGGGAGGAGAGAAGAGGGTGGTTACAAAAACAGGCAACAAGGTGGATCGCACACTCACACGTACTGAGAGGCAGACGAGCCGTGACTTCTGTTCCACACAGACTTTCCTCAGTCAACTACAGACAGCCATTAACAACATCTTTTTCAAGATGGGCCAAATACAAGACCCAACCCCTCCACTATTCAGATCTTCCTCTTACAAGGGCTTTGGGACTTACTTTGTCTATCAGAGCAGTAAAGGGGAGTTTAAGCCTGTTAACCACCTTCCAAAGGCTGGAGGGAAAGTGTGCTTTGTGTCATCACTGTGATGGCTTCTGATAAACACAGTCTAAGCACTATTGCCTCCTCCTATGGCCCTTGTGGTTCTACAAAATGTGCTGCAACCTGGGGCTGTGGAGAGAGCATGGACATCCTTGAGTAATGCCAAGTGACACACACAGCCAAACAAAAACATTGTGCATTTTAGCTACCCTGAAACAGTAAACTAAACAGTTTAGTTACACATTTATCAAGACTGCACTTTTACACTATAATTAGAAGACTTTTAAGAGGCAGTTTATTCAAGGGAGAATTCTGGCACTTACACAGACCAAATCCCCAGGCATCCCTCCTTACCAAGATGCCCAATTAGATTCAGCACCTGCAAGAGACATCTCTGGGTGTGGCTTCTTTTTCCAGGCATAGCAATTATTTTTAAAAGGCTTGTTCTTGTGCAAATAAGACTTACAAGTCCAAACTAAGACTACCTGTGTAGATTTTCAGTTATCCCAAACAGCCCAAATTCCAGCAGCATCCTCAGTCCTCTCACACCTCCCTCACAACTCTCCAAAAATCTTGTTTTATACTGCTAGGGTTTCCATGAGGAATACCCATCACTCAAGTAACTAAGCTTTTAACATCTGAGAAATACCAATATTGTTTGCTAGATATGAGTCTCTAGCCATTAACCTGGATTTTGGCAAAACTATTAAAACCCTACTTAACCTCCAGATCACTTTTAGCAAGTGACAAAAGTCAGAAGATCTATAGGGTAGTAAAATCTATTAAAAAATAATCTCCTTTCTTCCTTCCCCAAATTCTCCAAAGCAAAACTGGCAATTAGGTACCCGGCCCTAGCAAAGTCCATAAAAAATGCATTAGCGGTTTATTTTCTTTCCCAAGCTCTTTGGGATATCTAATAACCCAAAGAGAAAATACCTGCAACTTTTTAGGACTACAGCTGCACACGGGACTCCCAGTAACAGTGCTGGACACTGTGCCCATCTCAGATATCACTATTCATGCACCTGCTGTCCCCACCAGCCAAACGCGTTCACAAATGCATACAACGCGAACGAACACGAGTGAGGCATTCATGCTCGTTCAGTCGTACTAACCCAAGGCATTAAGGTAAAATTCATCCTTATCACAGTAACTGTGGGGGTTTTCCCCTTCCTTCTGCAGCATTTCCACAGATTTCAATTAAAAAAAAAGGTTTCATAGATTCTCAACGGCAGACTAACTAACCTTTGAAGGCAAGGATAACAAAGCACAACTATCCTTTACCATACCTTATGTATAGGAGAGGTAGTAACAAGAGGAGATCTTTTCAAATGACAAATAGCACAAGCAAGAAAGCACTGGAAGTGAACAAGGCATTACCTTCAAAAAACACTCGAATAAAAAACAAGTATGCTATCCTCAGGAACTGGGTAAGAAAAATCAGGTAATTTTGTTTTAAGAGGAAAAACAAAAACCAGACCAGGGCGTAAGCCTCAGCGTTCCAGCCAGGTTGTGCTGCCAATTAGTGACAGAGCATTGCTGAAGCTCACACCAACAGTTTCTCTTACACAGAATTTTGCTCATTTTCAAATTTAGGAAACATTCTTGACTTCTCAAAGAATTCTTTAAAAGTTACAACCTCCATTCATCCTATGCTTACAGATACACAAGTTAAGCAGACACGCTTATCAGCTACAAACAGCAAGAAAGGCTGTGTCAGCACTTACTCCTGGCAACATCTGTCTGTTGAGTGACTCTCCTTCTGCTTGTAGCGTGGGCTCATGAACAAAACCAATCATTTTTGGTAGTTTTTCATCCCTTTCTCCAGAATCATCACAAATGCTGGATCTGTCCAAAGCAAAAAGGAAGATATCCTTGGAGATATAAGCGCTGAGAAATCCACGAAAGCGTCTCGTGTGATTTTTGCATTCAAAACATGGCTGTTCAGAAAACATTAAAAACTACCAACTCATTCTTCCCACATCCAGCTCCTTCATGTCAAGACATTTTCCTCATTCCAGCCTCTCAGAAGATTCAGCTTCTGATCATAAGTTAATAAAACCAAGCACTGGTGAATCAAAGAGAAAGTGAGTGCTGTGGGAAATGAGGAAACAGATATAGCTTATAACTAATTTGGAAAGAAAATGTTTTAAGAAAGTGTCAGGAAGTAATTTTTTTCCTGCATCCTTTATTCCGAAGTTGCAAAGTTGTGACTTTTTAATAGAAAAACCCAAAACATAACAAAAACAACCAAAAAAACCAAGCAAGCCTGAAACAAAAACCAACCAATCAAACAAAAAAGACAATCAGAAAATATTTAATAGGACATCTTTTGAAGCCTGCAATGAACTCAAGACATTTTTCTCACCAACATACTCAGATAACACAGGATTGAAGAGGCACAAATTACATTGTTCAGTTTTGTACAGTCATGCTTATTTACATAGAGATATGTAAAGTGCTGTTATTAGATTAACACAGGCAGGTCATAAATCAGTTCACATTTGTTCAAAAAAAAAAAAAAATCAAGGCAACTCTTTTTAAAAACCACATCATCATTACTACTATTATTCCAGCTTGTTATATTATTATTCCTGTTTCTTAATTCAATACAAAAATGAGCTAAGACCTCAGATATTAGGAGAACAAGGAAAAACAAGTATTCCTCCTCAGAGGAGGGGAAGAAAAAAAGTGCCTGAACCACAACATAGCTCCTACAGCTCAATTCAAACCTTCCAAACCGTTGAAGGGCATACAGGTGCTGACTAGGCACCAGCATGGGAAAAGGCTGCTATTTAAGCTACCCTATGCTGATCCCCAAGCAGATCCAGGGAGAACAAAGTCTTCCTCTCTCCTCTTCTAAGGGGCCTCAGCTGCACTGCTACTGTTTTAGAAAACTCACACAGTTTTTATGCATGCTCAGTCTATGTAGCAGTTCAGACCTCTGCATCCTTTCCTACAGGCTTAACCTTTCTGCTAAGGCTACAGCAGCTCTTTAGAAACAGAGCTTCTAAGCAGGAGGACACTGCTTCTCCCCAGCTGTTTCAAGAGGCTGGACAGCCTCTCCTTACCGAGACTGCCCGTTGTCCTCAGAAGACGAGTGGAAGCTCTCCATCTCCTCGCTGTTCAGGCCCAGCTCAGAGCCATAGCTCTGGTGCACCAGCTGCCAGAATTCCTGCTTGGTCAGCCTCTGAAACAAAGTGAGCTAGTCAAGAACCACGGTACGGGACAGTAAGGCACTGGAGGAAAAACAGCAACAAGTTTGAATTACGCCACAGCCTTTAACCTCAATTCTGACAAGGACCGAAAGCATTCAGGTATCACGTTCCGAGATTGGGTTTCAGCATTTTGGGCAACTGTACTCCTGCCTACTCCATACTCCCAACCCATCGCTGTTCAACCAGTAACGCCGGGGTAAGAAAAACCGTCATTTTAAGGAAATACACACTTGTAGCCACTACTTGCTTCTTTACATGTTACCAACATTGTTCCAGAGATACCTTCAAGGTACCTCCCTCTTGAATTCCACTCAATATGGAACAAGATCAGTAAGGCCCTCTTTGATCCTGAACAAACTGCTTAATAGATACCTGCCTGTTTCCTGAGGATGCTCAGCGTACTTTGCAAATTGTGGGAGGCTAGCATTTCAGCCACTACACTGGTGTCTACATCAGTGTCTACACTTTGCCAAGGTGGGACAGGAGGTCCTCACTTTGTACCACCAGCACCCTCTCTATTAAAAACAGTTGCTTTTCTTCAGGATTATCTTGACTCACCACTAGCTAAGTCTTCTCCTTCTCTACAATATCTCTGTCCTGCTCCATGAATTCCCACAGCTACCGGGACATATTTAAGTTCTCTTAAATCGTCAGGAAAGCTTGGAGGTGAAAGTAGTATGACACACTCATATCTGCAAAGTAAGCAATGAGTTTCAAAGTCCACCTCAGCCGTTAAGGGGTTTGGGGGGGGGAGGGGGGTTACGGGGAGCAAAAAAAAAAAGAAAGAAAGAAAGAAAGAAAGGAAATTAAAGGTTTTGGTACTTAACAGAGCTCAGAGAGCAATACTAGTGATCTTAAAACAGGAGACACCACACTGGAAAATGTGCCTCGGCCAGCATCCATATTGATCAAGGGAACAGGACTGCGCTAATGAGGCAGTAACACAAGTAGTGCTTACTGTTTGCATGAAATGATGACATTAAATACCCATGCATTATTTAAAGGGCCTTTAAATGATCCTCTCCACCCGCTTGCTCCACC